>CATIWC010000220.1:0-436968 GCA_948472305.1 Vicia faba
AAAAGACTCCTAGGCCTGAAGAGATTGCTGCAATTCTCCCCTTGACCAAAGAAGAGGTATTGGCTAACTGGGAAACTAGAAGTGGAGTTAAGGGCTTTTTGGTCAAATTTATGGTTGGCAAGGCTAATGATTTCTGGAATGACTTGGACTTCAAGGCGTACGAAGATATTCTGGCTCTTTTAATCTACGGTCCTGGTATTGTTTCCTAATCCTGACACCTTTATCAGTATCCATGCCATAAGTATTTTCATGTCTCGGAATCCTGTACCCACTCTTTTGGGTGATATCCTGCAACAACTCTATGCTTGTACTGCTCGAAAACGGGGAACTCCGTGGTGTTGTGCTCCTTTGCTAATGAGGTGGTTTATTTCGCACCTTCCTAAGTTCGTGCTGAAGAATGAAGAAGGAAAAGGTTGGGCTCGTAGGCTAATGTCTCTCACTGATAATGACATCACTTGGACTCTCAGAGGTTTGGATGAAGTAGCTGTTATTGATCATTGCGGAGAATACCCTAATGTTCCGTTGATTGGTATCCAAGGAGGAATCTCTTATAATCCATGCTTAGCTCTCCGCCAGTTTGGAAGAGCCAGAAGAGTTGGGCCTCATGAAATGTTGGTTCCTCACTTCCATTTTGAGTTTCAGGCAGACAGTGACAAACTACGCCATGGATTCATTCGAGCTTAGGACAGAATTCACAAAGCTGACCCACATGAGTTGGGACCAAAGACTTCTCTACCAATGGAACCCTATTGCAAATGGGTCCGCATCCGTGCTCAGAAGTTAGGTATGCCGTACGAAGCTGTCAGACCAATCATTCTTGAATCTCCTGATGAAGATGGGGTTCCTCCAACTGTCCTCCCTCCTCAGATACCTACTGATTTTGACACAATGAAGAGATCTTGGGCGCAGCTAAAGGAAGAACGGGATTTCTATCGGGAAAAGTTCAACGAGCAGGAACGGAAGATCCAGAGGCTGACTAAGCAATTGGAGGAAGAACGGGTCCTGAACAACTACATCAACACTGAGAAGAGGAGGCCATGGGAGCACTGATAGGCTTTGGATATTTCCTTTTATAGCTTTTATTTCCTTTCCAATATTTTTCATTCCTGTAATGCCTAAGGGCAAGTTGTTGAACAATTAAAATTTTAATCTAATGAAGTGTGTTTCCCTTTTGTCTACAAAGTTGAATCTTGTTTGTCTTTGAAAACATAAAACATATGCATCTCATTGCACCATATGCATATCAGGTACCCTATTTCACAGGTTGCTTAATCTTCTTCGCTGTTTATTTGAACAGTCATCATGAATCCAGACTCATCCAGTGAGCAAGCAATCAAGGCCCTTCAGGCCCAAAGTGCCCAGTTTCAAGAAATGGTCCTGAGCCTGGCCCAAGGTCAGCAAGAGTTGAAGACTCTACTCCTGAAGAAGAAGAAGAAAAAGAGGACTGCGTTATTCAACACTGGACGCAGATTTGGGAACACACTCCATAATAAAGCTGAACCAACTACTTCTTCTGCTGAGAAAAACAGTCCCCAAGGGGGAGTAGCTCCTAGTCCTGCAGTCTCTGACAACGAGACGGACTACAATGACGAACAATACCCACCTACTGCTGACAGATACAAGCAATTGGAGGACCGCTTGAGCGCCTTGGAGATTCAGAATGTGTCGGGGCTGGATTTCGGAGATTTGGGGTTATCTTCTGGGGTAGTAATTCCACACAAGTTTAAGGCGCCTGCCTTTGCCAAATATGACGGGGGTTTCCTGTCCAAAGCTGCATCTAAGGTCGTACGTAAGGAAGATCCAACCTTACACGGCAGATAAGAACCTTTGGATTCACTTCTTCCAAGATAGCCTTTCGGGGTCACAGCTTGAATGGTTCTACCAACTAGATGGAACTAGCATCCGACACTGGGAAGATTTGGAAACCGCATTCTACAGACAATATCAATACAATTCTGATCTCGCTCCTACGCGTACCCAACTTCAGGGTATGTCTCTAGGAACGGGCGAAGGGTTCAAAGAATATGCACAAAAATGGAGAGATTTGGCTGGCCGGGTGCAGTCTCCATTGACTGATCGTGAGCTGGTTGATATGTTTCTAGGGACTTTGTCTGGTCCATTTTTCAATCATTTGGTTGGTAACTCCTCCGCTGGGTTTACGGATTTGATTCTGACGGGTGAGAGAATTGAAGCTGGAATCAGGTCAGGAAAGATACAAAAAGCTGCCTCCACAAGTACTGAGAAGAGACCTTTCAAGAAAGAAGCAAGTGTCGTCTATGGTCCTAGAAGACAAGTCAAGCCGGAAGGTCGCCAAGCCGTCAATGCTTTGGTCATTTCAAAGCCTGTTGCTGCTCCTCAGCAGTACAATCAGCAAAGAGGTGAAAGGCCCAAGAGACAGTATACTCGGTTGAGTATGACCTTGTCACAAATCTTACCGCAACTGTTATCTACCAACTTGGTGACCATCAAAGAAGCGCCAAAGGTCGTGAATACTGCATCTCCTAAGTATAACCCAAATGCCCGTTGCGCTTATCATTCCGATAGCCCCGGGCATACTACTGATGATTGCTGGGCCTTGAGAAACAAAGTGCAAGATCTTATCGACGCAAAGGAAATTCAGTTTGAGGCGCCTGAGAGGCCAAATGTTGTAACTGCTCCTATGCCCCAACATAGAGTAAATGCCATTGAGGAAGATTTGTATGCTGTTTCGATGAATGATGTTGCTACCCCTCTTTTGGCTGTTAAGAGGAACTTACTACTAGCCGGTTTATTTCCAGGTTGTAGCAAGGGTTGCCTCCTGTGTGCTGTTATCCCTACCGGCTGTCCACTGCTGAATCAGGCATCCAAAGCCTGATGGATAGAAAAGAAATTTTGTTCAAGAAAACTGCTGTTCCGTTTGTCTCCGTTGAAGAAATATCTGTTGTCACAATTTACAATCCCGCCAAAGCTCCCATGAAGAAACCAGTCCAAATTATGTCTGTTGCACCCATTACTATTACTGTTCCGGGGCCTCTCCCCTATGAGTCTGATAAAGCGGTCCCATGGCATTATGGGGCCGACGTGTATGTGCTTGGGGTGAAGCAGGAGTTCAACACCAATACAAGTATCAGTAACATCACTAGTCCCGCCAAGATTACCCGCAGTGGCAGGCTCTTCTCGCCTGACATTGCACCGCCAGTTATCCGAAAACCTCTCACCATCACACCCGCAAGTGTGCATGTTCCAATTCAAGTTCCTGTGTCTACTACTGCCGTCGAGTCCTCTGATACTCGGGGCAAAGAAGTTGCTACCGATTTGCCTGCCAGGACGGAGGCACCGAAAAAGACTGCTGTGGAAGCCTCCCAACAAGAAATGGAGGAAATTCTTAAAATCATCAAAAAGAGTGACTTCAATGTTGTTGAACAGTTGGGGCATACCCCCTCCAAAATCTCCATGCTATCATTGCTGCTATGCTCAGAGGCCCATGCAAAAGCCCTGATTTCATTTCTGAAAACGGCCCATGTGCCGCAAGAGACCTCCGCGGATCAATTCACCGACTGTGTGGCTAATTTGACGGCTGACAATGGCTTGGGGTTCTCAGATGCTGACCTTACCGCCAAAGGGAAAAATCACAATGACGCCCTGCACGTCTCTATAGAGTGCAGGGGCACTACTCTCGCACACGTGTTAGTGGATACCGGCTCTTCCCTGAATGTTTTGCCCAAGAAGGCGTTGGATCGCTTGGATTGTGAGGGTCTGGAGCTGAAACCTAGTAACATCATTGTTAGAGCCTTCGACGGTTCTAAGAGGATGGTGCACGGTGAAGTAGACATCCCTATTCGTGTGGGTTCCCAAGTTTTCAACTCAACGTTCTATGTAATGGATATTCATCCATCTTACTCCTGCTTGTTGGGTCGACCCTGGATTCACAAGGCTGGGGCAGGTAACATCCACTCTACACCAAAAGCTCAAATACCCTGTCAAAGGGAAGATTATTACTATGCAGGGTGAGGAGGAATACATGGTTAGTCACTTGAATTCATTCCGGTATATCGAGATGGACGGGGAGTTTATTGAAACCCCCTTTCAGCATTTTGAGGAGGTACCCCCAATGTTGGCATCAGCTGAAACAGTGGTTGAAGAGGACTTTCCGTTGAAGATGGCGTCCTTAAAGGATGCCCGGGCTGTAATCGAGAGAGGCAATTGTGCAAACTGGGGTCAGCTTCCTGACTTCACTCAAAAGAACGGCAAGTTTGGGTTGGGCTTTACTGCAGAGGCTCAGAGGGCTGTGCGCAAGGAAAAGATCAGAAAGGCTCCAGTGTTTATCACCAGTCCAAGGGTGAATGCTATCGAGGAGGACGTAGAAGAAGCAGAGTTTGACAGTTGGATCTATCCAACCACCAGCAACGGACCAAGCAACTGGACGGCAAAGGATTTTACACCTATCACATTTGTCACGCAGTAATTAATTCTTTTGATTTCCAATTTGTAACAAACAATATGTTAAAACTTTGTTGGCTCGGTTTCCTACACGGGGCATCGTAGCTCCATTTGTGAGGGCTTTTTGTATGACATTTTCATATATCATCAATCAAAACATTGGACGTTTGTTGCATTTCAAATCTTGTGCTCTTTTTCTTTCTGTGTTACATATTGCAAAACAACTATATTTACACACACTCACTTATACAGGTTTCAATCCACTCTGGATCTTACTGGCAACAGCTCTGCTACCACCAATTATGACTTCGAGAATCCGATCAACTTGGCCGAAGACGAAGGTGAAACTGATTGCGAAGTGCCTGGTGAACTCGCAAGACTGCTACTCCAGGAAGAGAGGGCTATTCAACCACATGAAGAGCCGGTGGAAACAGTTAACCTGGGTACTGAGACAGATAGGAAAGAAGTCAAGATTGGGGCTAATCTAGAGCTCAGCGTGAAGCAACGACTGATCCAGATGTTACATGACTACATGGAGATATTCGCTTGGTCCTACGAAGACATGCCTGGTTTGGATGCCGACATTGTAGTTTATCACCTGCCAACCAAGGAAGACTGCCCTCCGGTAAAGCAAAAGGTCCGCCGTATGCATCCAGAGATGTCTGAAAAGATCAAGGCTGAGGTTATGAAGCAATTCGATGTCGGGTTTCTAGCGGTAACTTCTTATCCTCAATGGGTTGCCAACGTGGTGTCAGTGCCAAAGAAGGACGGAAAAGTCAGGATGTGTGTCGACTACAGGGATTTGAACAGGGCAAGCCCCAAGGATGATTTCCCGCTACCTCACATCGACGTTCTTGTCGACAATACTGCTCAACATAAGGTGTTCTCCTTCATGGATGGTTTTTCAGGGTATAATCAGATCAAGATGGCTCCGGAAGATATGGAAAAGACTACCTTTGTGACTCAGTGGGGCACCTTCTGTTACAAGGTCATGCCATTCGGGTTGAAAAATGCTGGGGCAACCTATCAACGTGCCATGGTTGCTTTATTTCATGATATGATCCATCACGAGATTGAGGTATACGTTGATGACATGATTGCAAGGTCCCAAACTGAGGAGGATCACCTTGACCATCTGAGGAAGCTGTTTGACCGACTCAAGTTATACAAGCTAAGGTTGAATCCCAACAAATGCACCTTTGGGGTGAGGTCCGGAAAATTGCTAGGTTTCATTGTAAGTGATAAAGGTATTCAGGTGGACCCTGCCAAGGTAAAAGCCATACAAGAGATGCCAACTCCAAAGACAGAGAAAGAAGTCAGAGGCTTCCTGGGACGACTGAATTACATTGCCCGATTCATCTCACATCTAACTGCTACTTGTGAGCCAATCTTCAAATTACTGAAGAAAGATCAAGTAGTGCGTTGGAACGATGAATGTCAGGCTGCTTTTGAAAAGATAAAGGAGTACCTCCAAGAGCCACCCATTCTTATGCCACCAGTGGAAGGAAGACCTCTGATACTATACTTAACAGTGCTTGATAATTCAATGGGGTGTGTGTTGGGGCAGCATGACGAGTCTGGCCGAAAAGAGCACATTATTTATTACTTGAGCAAAAAGTTTACCGACTGTGAGTCTCGTTACTCACTGCTTGAGAAAACTTGTTGCGCTCTAGTATGGGCTGCTCGCCGGCTGAGACAGTATATGCTGACTCACACCATGTTATTGATTTCAAAGATGGATCCCATCAAGTACATATTTGAAAAGCCTGCTCTGTCTGGAAGAATAGCAAGATGGCAAATGATCTTGACAGAATATGATATCCAGTATACAACTCAGAAAGCAATTAAAGGAAGTGTACTGGCAGATCATTTGGCACACCAACCTGTGGACGATTACCAATCATTGAACTTTGATTTTCCGGACGAAGACATCATGGTGGTAACTGATTGTGAAGTGCCTGGACCAGATGAAGGACCTGAGGAAGGATCCCGATGGTCTATGCATTTTGACGGAGCCTCCAATGCTTTGGGTAACGGCGTCGGCGCTGTAATCATATCTCCCAAAGGAACTCATACTCCACTCACCGCCCGATTGTGTTTCAACTGCACCAACAACATGGCAGAATATGAGGCATGTATCATGGGTCTACAAGCTGCAATCGACTTAAGGATCAAATTTCTGAGTGTCTTCGGAGATTCCGCTCTCGTGATCAATCAGATCAAAGGCGAGTGGGATACGAAACACCCAAATCTTATTCCTTACAAGGAGTATGTGTTGACCCTGCTTCCCCACTTTGAAGAGATAACTTTTGAGCACTTCCCAAGAGAGGAGAATCAGCTAGCGGACGCACTAGCTACGATGTCTTCAATGTTCAAAGTTAAATGGGACAATGAGGCTCCCCGGATCATTATCTGGAAGTTGGACGAACCGGCATACTGCTACGATCTTGAGGCCAAAAAGGTGACTGAAAAACCCTGGTATCATGAGGTGAAGAGGTACTTGGAAGCTCAGGAATACCCTGAAGGTGCATCCGTCAATGACAAGAAGTTCATGAGGAGGTTTGCGGCAAAATTCTTTCTCAGCAACGACATTATCTACAAACGGAATCATGATTCAACTCTACTGCGTTGTATGGATAAGGCTGAAGCAGAGAAGATCATGATAGAACTGCATGAAGGTACATTCGGAACACATTCCAGTGGACACACCATGGCAAAGAAAATCCTTCGGGCAGGATATTTCTGGTCCACCATGGAAGCCGACTGTTACCAACATTCTCGAACTTGTCATAAATGCCAGGTCTATGCTGACAAGGTGCACATTCCTCCAGTTCCTCTGAACGTCCTGACGGCACCTTGGCCTTTTGCAATGTGGGGCATTGATATGATCGGTGAGATCCGACCGACGGCATCCAACGGGCATCGCTTCATCTTGGTGGCAATCGATTACTTCACGAAGTGGGTTGAGGCAGCTTCCTACGCAACGGTAACCAAGAGCGTCGTGGCACGTTTCATCCGGCATAATCTGATCTGTCGGTACGACGTCCCGGAAAGAATCATTACAGACAATGGTACCAATCTCAATAACAAGATGATCACTGAACTCTGCGAGCAATTCAAAATACAGCACCATAACTCTTCTCCCTACCGGCCGAAGATGAATGGGGCTGTAGAGGCAGCTAATAAGAATATCAAGAAAATTGTGCAGAAGATGACAATGACCTATAAATATTGGCACGAGATGTTACCGTTCGCTCTTCATGGGTATCGTACCTCAGCAAGGACGTTAATCGGGGCAACTCCTTTCTCCTTGGTCTATGGCATGGAGGCAGTCTTGCCAATTGAAGTCCAGATACCCTCTCTCCGGATAATGAAGGATGCAGACTTGAATGAAGATGACTGGATCCAGACTCGACTTGATCAATTAAACCTGATTGACGAAAAGAGGCTCACTGCTATCTGTCATGGTCAGACGTATCAAAAACGGATGATCAGGGCATTTAACAAGAAAGTCAGACCACAAGAGTATCAAGTTGGGGACCTGGTAATCAAACGCATCATCCTTCCTCAAAGTGATCCCCGGGGCAAATGGACCCCTACATACGAAGGGCCATTTGTGGTTAAACATGTGTTCTCAGGAGGAGCCATGATCCTAACCACCATGGATGGTGACGACCTTCCTCACCCCGCCAATGCAGACATAGTGAAAAGATACTACGCATGAATAAAAGACCCGCTAGGATTTCGGCATCGACCAATCAGCTTCATCTTCAACTAGGCAGCAAAGTGATGAGACGCTTGAAGACATAAAGGCGATAGCAGAGTTGGAACCCAGTGGGATTGTTCACATAGCTGTTTTGTTTCCTTTTCAAAATTGTAAATTCTATGTTATTCGGCGGCATTCTCTTACTAGGATGTCAGCCTCTTGTACAAAAACGCCTATTCACAGGCAAAATTCAAATCAATACAAATTCACTTGTCCATACAAATTGCCATTGTTTTTCCTTTTTCTGTTTTGTCTTGCGAAGAACGTCCAATGTTCATTTTTGATATATGCATTTGACATTAAATTGTTGATTCATAAACATTTGCATATGAAACAAAAGATTAATTACAGGTGACATCAGAAACAGGGGCAATGTGGAGTTGTCCGATGCAGTCTGGTTGCTTTGTCCGCCAAGGTACCAAGGTAGATTCGACTGAAGAATGTGACCAAATCATCTCAACGCCCCGTAGGGTAAGACAAGATTCAGCAATACTTTCCCCAAGCAGAGTTGGTTCCCCGTCGATCCTGAAAAGGCACAACATTCCCCGGCAGAATATCAGTACCTCAGTACAATTCCAAAAGTTTCCCCAGGAAAGTGGAATTCTTACCCCCGGCAAGTCTTAAAGCTTATCCCCAGTAGATTTTGGAAGCTTGTTCCCTGCGGAATACGGACGTCTCTCCCGAGCTTTATTCAAAGTTATTCCTCACAAGGGCTTATAACTGGGTTATCCTCAGCTAATTGCCACGAAAGATCGCCCTCGGCAAAGTTCTTTCAATCCCCGGCGGAGTTTATCTTTGGTATCCCCAGCGGAGTTTATCATCATTATCCCCAGCGGAATCCATCATTGAAGTCCTCAGCAGGCCTCTCATCGAACTTCAGCAAAGTATCTCTTCCACAGAGCAATTCCCCGGCCGGCCGTCAAGGATCTATTTTCCTAAGACGAAAATACACTCATAAACATTTCACATTTTCATACATCTTGCTTACATACATGATAAAGTGCATACAACACTATCTCATGTTGAACATCATGACATCATGCATATCATACATCATGATATTGCATACAACTTATGTTTTTGCCTTTTCAGGGAAAAAGACAATTCCAAAGACAACTACCTTCAACTATCACAATTCCAGATTCGATACCTGTATCTACCAGGGCACATCTGAGAGTGATCAGTTTCCAGACTCGATTCCTGTATCTAGCCAGGGAACGTCTGAAGAGTTCAAAGATTCGATTCCTGTATCCAGCCAGGGCACATCTATCAACTACAACATTGCCAGATTCGATTCCTATATCCAGCCAGGGCATATCTGTCGACCACATTTCCAGACTCGATTCCTGTATCTAGCCAGGGCACGTCTGAAGAGTTCGAAGATTCGATTCCTGTATCCAGCCAGGGCATATCTGTTGACGACTATTTCCAGATCCGATTCCTGTATCCAGCCAGGGTACATCTGTGAGCAACCGATTGTAGATTCGACACCTGTATCTAGCCATGGCATATCTGCATGAGGAGATTGAAGATCAAACACCTGTAACAAGCCAGGAAAACATCTGTCTTTCTCAAATACACAAGTTCTCGCTAAGGAATCTCTTATGCGATCAACACTTCCAAATGGCATCTATAAGCCCATTCCCGACAAGGTTCTGTCACATCTCCAGATGGCATCTATAAGCCCATCTCCCTATCCACCATCTCTCCAAATGGCATCGGTAAGCCCATTCCCGGCATCATATTGCTAATACTCCAACATGCGAGTGCAAATTTCAGGGTACTCTAGTGTCCAATCTCCTTTTACCCTCGAGTCACGAAAGGCAAACTTGCCAATCTAACTCTTCAGGTTCAAGAAGATTGAACAGGGGCAACTGTTGTACCCCAAAATTTTCCCTCCCATTTCCTCAACATTTTCTCATCACAAAACCCTTGGAGCTCAAGATCCAGTTAGGGATTCCTCTGCTCAAGACTTCTCCTTGCTCTGTTGACCCAAATTAGGGTTTGTGATTGCACAAAGAGATTTTGACCCAAAGTGCCTAAGATGACTTTCATGCTTCATATTGGACTCCCAAGTTTACCCATACCAAGTTTCAAGTCTTGATTCCAAGTTTTGCCCAGTCAATTGGACATATGACCTAGAAATCAATTGTATTGGGGAAAAAGTCAACATTATGAACTCACATGGACCATTTGATCAAGTTTGGATCACAATTCCACAAGGAATTTGATCAGATCTTCAAAAGGGCAAAATGGTCATTTTTAAGGTTTTGACTGCACAAAGGCAATTTTTGACTGTTTGACCTAGCCAATGGCAAACCAAGCTCACATATGGACTCAAGGACCCCATGGAATTATCTTGACATGCTCAACAAGTTCAAAGGATCCCAAATACACAAGATTGATAGTTGAATTTCCCAGTCAATTGATCAATTTTGACTGTATACTGAAAAGTCAAACTTTGACTTTTTGGTCAAAATCACGGGTCAAGGTTCATTTTTCATCAAAACATGCCAAATCATGAAACTTGTTCACCAAGAAATCAAGAAATGCAAATTAGGGTTTGAAATGGAAATTTTTCATAACTTAGAATTTTTCTAAGTTATGGAAAACCCTAATTTTTTCCCAACTTTGCCCCACTTTCTCACCAAGATTCATTTGGATTCAAGAAAAAGTCAAAACATGAAAGTTGTAGCTTGTTGCATAATCTACAACTTTGATTCACAAAGTTTTCCCAAAAGAAGCTTGTATCTCAAGTTACAATTTTTGGAACAAGGGTACCAAACCATTCTTAACTTAGTGAAATTTTGACCTTTTTAGGCAAGTTTTTTACCTAACTTCAAGACCATTTTCCATACACTTCCACTTGGAATTTCAATTTGCACTTCAAAGATGGATTGTAGTACACATTCCAAGCTTTCCAAAATGTCCAAGAACTTCTCAAACAACCTCATGGTTAGGGAGAATCGAATTTTGCAAAATGGGAAAAAGTCATTTTTGTTCTTGGCCAAGACATGTTCATACATTGGTGCCATTTTGAATTCAGCATGCTTAAGCTACATTGCAGGCCTCTAATCCAATTTTCACTCAATAATTCAATGCAAAACCATTGTGCCAAGATGTTGTTCTAAGCATTTGGACATTACATGGAGAATTAACCCTTAATTAGAAAAAGCATTATTTCCATTTTGAAAAAGTAGAACTTTATGTCCATTTTGCAAATCCAAGTGGTACAGTCCAAATCTTCTTGGCACAAGTTTATGAGCAAATTGCACTGATCAAGGCCAATGTATGCAGCATAGTGTGAGGGCCTGTACAGGCTAGAAATATCAAGTGACCATTGTTTTCTTAAAGTTCAAGAAACATTGCATATGACATACCAACTTCCATATCAGTCAACCAAGCCTTAGAGAAAGTTATCAAACACATTCCAAACATTGATCCTAAGCTAAAGCACGAGCCTTTCACCTCCAATACCTTCACAAACTCAGAACCACCATCAAATTGCCAAAACAGAGTGACCTCTGCAGATTGAGTTCCAACTCTCATCCCTGTCATGCTTTCTTGCTAAAAGCTCTTCACACACCTTCCCTACCATTAATGCAAGCTAACCAAAACCTAAAACACGACCTGTAATTCCTCTAACCAGTTCCACCATTTTCATTTTCTTGTTTTGCAGTTGAAGTTCTCTAGCACGATTCAAGAAGTTTCAAGACAAAGTAAAGCTTGGAATAGCATCCCTGGACCTCAAGGAAGCTATACCAATCATCACCTTGCACTGAAAGCTTCTCCATTGCCAGATACAACTTCAACTGAACAGGTAAGTTCATGAACTCGTATCTCTCTTATTAGGCATTGTTAGCTTTAGGTTTGTGAAGAAAACATGTCACAATCATAGCCCTGAACATGCCCATATGATTAGATTTCATTTATATTATGTGTGCTGCAAGAATTTTGAGTCTGAACATGGATGGAAAACTAGGTCAGGAATTGGGGGAGAAGAAATTCTCCCTCATCTTAGAGAGTTAAGTCAAGTTTTTTATATCCCTGGATTCGTCTTCTCATGCTCTACACTTTTTATGTTGAAAGTTTTGCTTAAAAGTCCAGGAATTGGGAGATAGAAAACGCGTGTTTGGCTTGAACAAAGGTGTTATGAGGTTAAAAATGACTTGGTTCTGGGCTGGGCCTGTTTGACATTTCTTTTTGCACCATATCTTTACTTCTGCACCCCCTGAGCCCATTTTGCTTATTTCTTTGACTTTTTGACTTTTTCTTTTTTGGATTGACTTATTTATTTTTTCTCATGATATTAAAAATATAAAAAATATTTTTCTCACCAGTTTTGAATTTATTAGGCATTTATTTGGTTTTCTTTTAGTTTGTACATAAATAAATAAATACATATACTTTTATTTAAAATACTAAAATAGTGCAAATACATTTTTATACATTTTTATTTTTTTTTACTTTCTGAAAATATTTTATAGGAAAAAATACTTTTTTTATTAAATATTAAATATTATTAATTTGTATATATAATACATATTTAGTAAATAATACATATATATATATATATATATATATATATATATATATATATATATATATATATATATATATATATATATATATATATATATATATATATATATATATATATATATATATATATATATATATATATATATATATATATATATATATATATATATATATATATATATATATATATATATATATATATATATATATATATATATATATATATTTATTAATATATTTAGGGTTAAAATGCAAAATACATACACTTTTTATTTTTATTAATATTTAAATATAAAAATATCTTTTGACAAATATACTTCATTTTATTCTATTTTTGTATACAATAAATAAATACTTGTACATGACAAATAAATAATGCATTTATTTTAATAGAATTAGGGTTTAACCCAAAACATGAAAAACTCCCAAAAGAATAATACTTTTATTTTTGTTTATTTTGACATATAAAAATACTTTTTTTCATACATACAAAAAACCATTTTTGCATCTTGTATATTTATTCTTATTTCATTTAATTGTGCAATTAAATTATCTTGTAAATAATTCAATATTGATGTAATAATTTAGGTTTAAATTCCTTGTCAAAATCCCCATTTGAACATTTGTACCCCCCTTCCCATATATGGTTTTGTAATAGCTTAGTAAATTTATTTTCGCACTTTATTGCTTTCTAATTATACCATGTTAGAATTAGGGTTTGTATGCGAAAAAACAACGAAAATAGTTTTGACCTAATTTCAAGATAAACAAGCATGAAAATGGACACACAAATCACACTTGCACCCCCTAGGGTATTCCACTTGTTGCCTTTCAAAATTGGGCCATATTGCATGTTAGGTCTCTTTGGGCAAAACAAACACAAATCAAATGATCATAGTCCCTCGATGACGCTTTCAAAATGTTGCCTAAACAAATGATCAAGTCCCTTAAAGAAAATTGCCCAAAGATACTTGACACCATTGCAATTATGGTCTAAAACGATGACCCGCGCCCGTCCCTTTCACATCCTAATATGATATTGTCCACCAAATATAATGGTGGAACAAACTTGTTAAAAGGGTTAAAACATAGCAATAATCTTTGAGAAATTTAGGAGTAGACAACCTCTTAGTTACTTGAATCAAACTTGCAAAAACAAAACACTTGCCTATTTTCTAAAAACCACACCTCACAACACTTTCAAAAACAAATGAAAACCTTTTCAAAAGACATACATCTTTGTATACATCCCCACATGGATCATTACAAAGGTTGCCACCACATTGGATTCTTTTCAAAACATTTTCAAACCCATACACACAAGCACCATTTCAAACAATTGATAACAAAAGGCAAGTGATCTAAGCAAGTAACTAAGAGCCCATGGATAACCATGGATAGAAAGGGTGTTAATACCTTCCCTTTCTATAATCTACTCCCCGAACCCAAGAAAACATCTCAAAAGGTTTTTGCTGTGCTTTTTAACCTTTCCTTAGGATAAAATAAAAAGTCGGTGGCGACTCTTGCTCAACCGAACATTTGCGAATACAAACGCAAAACTCACAGTCAGTTCTCCCACCGTATCACAGTGCCATACTCACTTTTCAGGTTTAAGAAGATTGAACAGGGGCAATTGTTGTACCCCAAAATTTTCCCTCTCTTTTCTCAAGGCATTTCTCAAAAAGATTTTCAAAAGCACAAGTTTGCACAAGTATAAAGCACACAAAAGGGTGTGCAGATGCATGTAACTATGTTAAATTCAAAATCTGATTCTAGCTATATGACTGATCGAAAGGAGTGGTGGGAAGATTTTTACAAATCGAAGAAGAGCAAACTTGCTTCGACTTATAAGCTTCGATTGGGAAATGTTTTCCTTTGAAGAAATCTGCTTCAATCCAAAAAGCAGTGACCTCCTACATGCTTGCTTTGATTCACAAATTCGTGGCCTCCTACATGCTTGCTTCGATTCACAAAGCAATTGCTTCCTACATGCTTGCTTCGATTCAAAAAGCAGTGGCCTCCTACATTCTTGCTTTGATTCACAAAGTAGTGGCCTCCTACATGCTTGCTTCGATTCACAAAGTAGTGGCCTCCTACATGCTTGCTTTGATTCACAAAAGCAATGGCCTCCTACATGCTTGATTCAATTCACAAAGCAATGGCTATCTTCATATAAGCTTCATTTCGATAATGGATATCTCCATACAAGCTTCAATTAGACAATGGTTATCTTCATAAAAGCTTCGACTGGGCATTTGGCCTCCTACAAGCAAGTTTAATCCACAAAGCTTCGATTGGGGTATTGGTTTGCTTCAAAGCAACATACTTTGAATCCAACTCTAAACCCTTCGAGCAAGCTTGGTTGAAGAACATTGATCAAATCTCATAGCCTTATTCTCCGAATCTCACCTGTCAAGCTATGTTGCTTCTAAATATTTACATAATCATAGGCTTACACAAATTTGTGATGCATTACACAAAGATTCGAAACTTTATCCACTGGATTATACCATTTTTGGATGAAAGCTACGTATCTTTTTTTCATAAAGATTACTTTAATAACAAAATCATATTTTTGAGCTCCCAACCTAATTTTATCTAAACACAAGCAACATCAAAAGCATGAGTCATATCTCCTGCAAACATCAGGCCCCACTTGTACTTGAACTTGGGAACTATGAAAATACATAAAACTTGATTTTTTTCGTTTTCAACCAGAACATGTTATCTCAGGGTTCTGGTTACTACAAACCTTTTCTCTATAAATAGAGAGACCCTTTGCAAATCACGGGGGCAAACTTTTGTTGTGTTGAAAAATCATCAAACACTTTCAAACTCTCAAAAACTCAAAACCTGCACACAAACATAAAGCTAAGCATAAAACTTGGCACATCCTGACCTTACCCACAAAAATCTCAAATCCTTTCATGCATTAGCTAACATTTCGATTCACTCCATATATCAGCCTTTCGATTCACCCCCCTAACTTCCATATACCAACCTTGGAACACTCCCAAAGCCCTCAAAAAACCCATTCAAGGAAGTATAGTGAGACTTTCAATTCACTCCTAACTCCATATACCAACCTTCGATTTAGTGACTTTTTCAAAGCAACGTAGTGATCCCACTAAGCTCAAGGGAGATTGAAGCCGGCTTAATCAATCATCAAACCGTTCCTGGAGTTTTCTATCGAAGTCCCTTAAGTATCACTCCAAGAGGTAAGTTTTCTAAAACTTAGAACTCTGCATTCAAACATCATTTGTATATACTTTGTGAAATAAAAATGTAGATATCATGTCTAGGAAGTTGACCATGTCCATAGTTTCGATTGTCATTGATTGTACATTAAAAATTTCATCTCTGAACAGTTAGGTCCTAGTTTTGGTGTTTCATGCTAACTTTCAACCCATGGCTTTTAAAAGTCATATGGTTAGATTCATTTTAAGATATTAGGCAGGTTTTATATCTTTTGATTGGTCGAGGAGTGAAGCCTTTCGAAGCTCAAACAGTGGAGTCATGCATTCCTGCGCTCGAAGGAAGAAGATAGAGCCATGATTGAGAATCCAGAAGTAAGTTCACTTTACATTCAGTGCAAGTTGTAAAACCAACGGATGAAACAGACCACCCAGTGGTACAAACAGTGCGTGCTAAAAGCCTTTCCATGTAGAAGGTCCTGGGTTCAAGCCCCAGCGAGATCTTTTGTTTATTTTTTCATATTTTTCTAACTTTGTCTTGTTTGCATGAAGCATACATGAGCCTCCACAGTTGGGCTTCAACCTTTTTTATGTTTCTGACCCCTTGCTCACTAACAAGCAAACATACCCTGGGCCTAAGCATAAAACTGTTTTTCTACACAAAAAACTGTTTTAAATACAAAAATTGTTTTCTACACAAAAACTGTTTTAAACACAAAAAATTGTTTTCTACACAAAAACACCAAAAATATATTTAAGTTATTTAGTTTATTTTATTTAACTTCTTAAAATGAAAAAGACCAAAAACATTTTCCTATTTTTTTTCTTTTCTTTAACTTAATTAATTTTCTTTAACAAAAACAAAACAAATCTATTCCTTTTTCCATTTTGTCTTGTACATTATATTCCTTGTACATTATTCAAATTCAATATGGTTGTAATAGATAATTAGAATTTAATTTCTTGCAATCCCCATTTGTAAATTTATACAAACCATCACCAAATGATGTAATAGCGTAGTAATTTACTTTCCACAATTTATCGCTTTCATATAAATTGTTAGTAATTAGGGTGTGTATGACAAGATAAAATCAAATGTTAGAAAACCCTAATTTCAAACACAAAAATGCATGCCATCAAACACGCTATTCAAACATGTGCACCTCTAGGGTAACCTCGGAAAATATTCATGTCCCTCGAATATGGGAGTTTAAGCAAAGACCCTCGATAAAAAGATCGCAGTCCCTCGATGTCCCTCGATGTTGTCTTCGGTAAACGATCTAGTCCCATACGAAAATTGCTAAAACGTCTCATAGGTTGCCTTCTATGACTATACAATTGACCCACGTCTGTCCCTTAACATCCAATGATGGTGCTTCTTACCAAATAAATAGTAAGATAGCAACATCTAAAGGAGGAGGAAAAGAACAAAGACCTTTTGAGTAGGTAGGACGCTCGTAGTTGCTTGCTCGCAAACTAAAACCATTTACACACTTACACTTTCAAAACATCTTCAAAAACAAACATCTCTTTGAACTATTTTTCAAAACCCAAACCTTGTATAAATTCTTATAGAGACGAGAATTATTACAAAGTTTGCCGCAACAAAGGCGTTTTCAAAATACTTTAAAAAATCCACCACAAATACATTTCAAACAAAGAATTTTCAAGTTATCTAGCAAGCAACTAAGAGCCCGTAGATAACTACGGATGAAAAGGGTGCTAACACCTTCCCTTTTCATAACCTACCCCCCGCACTCGAGAAAATATCTCAAAGGTCTTTTCTGTTCTTTTCACCCTTTCCTTATTGGATAAAAGAAAAGTCAGTGGCAACTCTTGCTATCTGTAACAATTGCAATCAAACGCAAAACACCCAATTCAGTTCTCCCACCGTATTACAAAGTTCATGATCAACAATCACATACCCAGGATATATTAAAAAGATAAATTGCATTTAATGAATAAAATAAAAAGGAAAAATGATTTTTAAAATGAAAATAAAAGGTAACATACCAAACTATATTCAAAGTATCAAAGAAAAATTTAAAGAGACCATAGAAAAATCAGAAATGATCTCAAATATTTTTATAAAATTTTTGGTAATTTTTTTAAACAGAAAAACATTTTTAAATTGATTAAAATCATTCAAGTAAATGAAAAAAGGATCAAAAATAGTAGAAGTCAAAATAAAATTCTAGAAAAAATTCAGAAAGTCAGAATAAATGAAAATGATTTTTATAAAAAAATTTCGAATTTAAAAAATATCAAAAAGTATTTTTAAAACAATTAAAATAAGGCAAACAAAACAAAAATTATGAAAAAAACTAACATTAAAATAAAAATATGAAAAAATATTCACAATGTCAGAAATAATTCGAAGTATTTTTGTATATTTTTTTCTTAATTTTTGGATAAAAAATAAAAGAGTTATAAATTTTTAAAAATAAAAGAAATTTAAAAAATAATTTTGTAAAATAAAAACAAATCAGAAAAAACCACGCGCGTTGGATCTCTTTCACTTATACATTCAGGCAGATCTAATGGATCTGAGGTGAGGGAGTATCATGGACCCAAACTAAGGCGCACACATACAACACAAGAAAGTCCAACCAATCAAAATAAAACAATTAGCTGAGTGTCATTGGTTGAAGAACGACACATACATCGTCTTCAACCTCCAGCCTCCTGCAAGTAGGGCAAATCTAAGATCCTTGAATCTGTAAATTTATGTGTTCATAGTGGTACCATTAGATGTGTCTACTTGAGACGATCACAATCGTATGCTCACGAAAATTTATATAAAGAACAACATAGTCGATTTGGAAAAAACCAGAGATGTTTAAAAATGTTAACATCGAAAATCAGAAGCATCAAATGCATTGTTTCACCAAAATTGAGTTAAGAGCAAGAATCATTGAACATCATAGACCATTCCAGTAATTTGAGTTAGAAGATTTGGTGCCTTAAACTACCTGAACGAATTTAGATGAACTTGCTCTGTAAATGGACTTAGATAGCAGGATTCAAGGCACCTCAAGGCTTGATTTTTCTTCTGTTAGCTTAAGTGAAGTTCAAGGATGAAGGATCAATGAAGAAATTGGAATGAAAAGTGGAGAAAAGTGGAATTTGAAATCTCATAAAAGAGTGTTATAGAGGGAGTTTGGCAGAGTGATTTTGGTTGTTCAAGCTTGCGAAAATGAGTGGAATAGAGCCTGTATTTATAGGAGAAGCAAATGGAATCAAGAGGATGGGTGAATGATGCAATTTCCCTTGAGTTCGTACACACCTATGATCATAAAGAAAGTGTGATCACATGTGTATCAAAACTCAATCAAACAATGCGTTTTATCATTATAAATGATCCAAACATATTTTCTAATCATGTTTAAGTGGGAAACGCGTGGAAATTTGATGATTAGAAGCCAAATTATGAATTTTGCAATCTGACTTGAAGTGAACCTTCAAGTTCAAGGCACCAACTTTGAATCAATGGTATTCATAGCTCAAGGGGTCTTATGGAATGATTCTTGAAGTATTTGAAGGATAAGGTCACAATGGCAATGTGCCAAGAATGAGATCAGATGGATGTTTGAGCTAAAAGTTGTGATGAGTCAAAGTTGAGAAAAAGATGATGATTTTTTGTACTTAGAAAATTTTTAAGTTTTCTCCAAAAGTGACCTATAATGTTTTGAGTTCAAACAAGGTCTTCCTCCAAAATTGAGCTTTGATCATTAATGCTAGCTTAAAGTAGACTTCCTAAAGAGAATTGTGAAACTTGAATCACCCAAAATACCAATTATTGAAAATATTATGGTCTTGTAAAATTGGTGAAAATCCATGAGGTGACCTATAATCTTTTGAGTTCTTAGGGCATCCTCCACTCATTTTCAAGCTTTGCATATAAAAGAAGAGTTGAAGCTCGCATCCTTAAGTTCATTGTGGAAAAAGAATGAGCTCAAGGAGATAAAATTTGAACAAGTTATGATCTTTTGAAGTCACATAAGGGAATCTGATGGCCTATCTAGAGGACTTGTAATCTTTCTCAATCATTAGGCATCTTCCACACAAATTTCCTTGAAACTCTTGAAGTCATTAGTTGATAACCTTTTAAAGAGAAGAGTTTCTTTTGAATCACTCAAAAATCTCAAAAGATGAGCAAGATATAACCCTTATAAGTTCAAAACCCTAGCTCCTTAAGCACCAAAATTACTTGGAATCCCCTTTCAATTTTTGACAAACTTTCTTGCACAATTACTATTTCCAATTGAATAAAATTTGTTGTGGGTGATAAAAAGAACCCATAGAAACAAAAACAACTTCCAAATATTAAGAAATGAGAGAGTTATGCACTTTTGATCAAGGAATCAAGAGCTTATCCAATTTGGTTAAACTTCTTCAATCAACCCTTGTATCTTTTGTCTTTCTTTGACAAATTAAGGCATGATCAATCATAGTAGACCTTGTCATGATATTAATTTAAAGCATCTTCAATGATGAAGCTTGAATCTTAATGAAGCTTTGTTGAAGAAGGTGTGGAAATAAAATCATGAACCTATGCATCAACTTGATGAAATGTGTTGTGCCCTCACCTATCGTATCAACAATTAGAGAAAATATTCATTGCATTTGTTGTTTAAAAGTTAATAAATAGAAAACATGTATAATCACAATATTCAAATCAAGGTTCTTGGTGATTCCTCATGAGCAAACCTAAAGATAGGGAGGAGAGCCAAACCCTAGTGTGATCTGGTTGTGATTGAGTTGATATGAGATGATAGAAGAATCTTAGGGGGAAAATTGGGGTACAACAGCTGCCCTTATTTAAGTGTCTTCTATCCGGAGATATGAAGGTTAAAATCTTCGTTTCGACGCAATTGAAGATACTTAAATATAAAACAAACCCTATTTTTGGCCCTAAGATGCCATGCAATGCTTATGATTGTGCATGCAAACAAACAAATCCAAAGGTGACACAGGACACCACTAGGGAAACAGAAACCAAAAGATCAAAATAAAATTAGACCAGGAAAATAAATCACTAGGGAACAGAAGATTCGACTCTATTAGTGTAAGGCCCAAGGAGGAGACAAAGTACATCAATTCAAATATTGAGGAGAGAAAATAAAGGATAACAGTGATTGACAGATAACTACGAACTATCCACTCACTGAGAAGATAGTAAAAAAGGTAACGTCGAACCTTAGGGGAGAATAAATGGTAGGATAATACCATCAAAAGCCAATATTAGAAGCAAGCAACAAAGGATTAGCATTAGCACTTATAACTAGAAACGTACAAATTCTTCAGATCAAACTGAGTCTCAACGATGAACTATCTCTTATAATGACGAGACTACCATTCATCAGAGTAACAAATATCAACAAAAAACTATATCCCATAATGATGAGACTACCATCCATCGGAGTAATAAATATCCACAACGAACTATCTCCTATAATGACGAGACTACCATCCATCAGAGTAACAAATATCAACAATGAACTATCTCCCATAATGACGAGACTACCATCCATCGGAGTAACAAATCTTAACAACGAACTATCTCCCATATTGATGAGACTACCATCCATCAGAGTAACAAATCTCAATAACGAACTATCTCCCATAATGACGAGACTACCATCCATTGGAGTAACAAATCTCTACAATGAACTATCTCCTATAATGACGAGACTACCATCCATCAAAGTAACAAATCTCAACAACAAACTATCTCCCATAATGACGAGACTACCATCCATCGGAGTAATAAATCTCAACAACGAACTATCACCAATAATGAAGAGACTACCATCAATCGGAGTAACAAGTCTCAACAACGAACTATCTCCCATAATGATGAGACTATCATCCATCAGAGTAACAAATCTCAACAACGAACTATCTCCCACAATGACAAGACTACCATCCATTGGAGTAACAAATCTCAACAATGAACTATCTCCCATAATGACGAGACTACCATCCATTGGAGTAACAAAATCTCAACAAAGAACTATCTATCATAATAACGAGACTACCATCCATTGGAGTAACAAATCTCAACAACAAACTATCTCCCGTAATAACGATACTACCATCCATTGGAGTAACAAATTTCAACAACGAACTATCTCCCATTATGACGAGACTACCATCCATCAGAGTTAAAAATTTCAATAACAAACTATCTCCCATAATGACGAGACTACCATCCATTGGAGTAGCAAATCTCAACAAAGAACTATCTCCCATAATGACGAGACTACAATCCATCGGAGTAATAATTCTTAACAACGAACTATCTCCCATATTGACGAGACTACCATCCATCAGAGTAACAAATCTCAATAACGAACTATCTCCCATAATGACGAGACTACCATCCATTGGAGTAAAAAATCTCTACAATGAACTATCTCCCATAATGACGAGACTACCATCCATCACAGTAACAAATCTCAACAACAAACTATCTCCCATAATGATGAGACTACCATCCATCAGAGTAATAAATCTCAACAACGAACTATCTCCCATAATGACGAGACTACCATCAATCGGAGTAACAAGTCTCAACAACGAACTATCTCCCATAATGATGAGACTACCATCCATCAGAGTAACAAATCTCAACAACAAACTATCTCCCATAATGACGAGACTACCATCCATTGGAGTAATAAATCTCAACAATGAACTATCTCCCATAATGACGAGACTACCATCCATCGGAGTAACAAAATCTCAACAACGAACTATCTCCCATAATGACGAGACTACCATCCATTGGAGTAACGAATCTCAACAATAAACTATCTCCCATAATGACGAGACTACCATCCATCAGAGTAATAAATCTCAACAACGAACTATCACCAATAATGAAGAGACTATCATCAATCGGAGTAACAAGTCTCAACAACGAACTATCTCCCATAATGACGAGACTACCATCCATCGGAGTAGCAAATCTCAACAATGAACTATCTCCCATAATGACGAGACTACCATCCATTGGAGTAACAAAACGTGAATCTTCTCTGGGGACTAATAGACTTACTAGGGAAGAAAAGGTTTCTCAAATAAAGAGACTGCTGCTTGTTGCTATGAGTAGGAAATGCAATAATGCTGCTGGGAAATGAATCTTGGCTTCTTTGGGGACATGTCAACTCAGTCTTGATGAGGAGATATAGTCTTCTCATGAAAAATAAATGCATATTTTCAAACTCGAGCGTGAAGCCTGCAGCACACAAAATAATAACATTGTCGGGAACCCCAAATTCAAACCATAAATAAACTGGAGTGAAACAGTAAACAAAGATAGCACCTGATGAGAGATAAACTCAAAAGGGAAAAACGGATCTAACTAGATAATGAGCCGAATAAGAAGTCTAAAGCCAAAATTCTTCCATGATGGATAACTCAGTGGGGAAATTGGAAGAATATACACTTTTTGCTTAAGGTTGACACTCTATTGGAGAAAGGGTAACATAACTCTGCGAAATAGGGTAATATGCCAACAAAATATTAATGAATGCAAATGAGAAATGCATTTTATATTCAGCTATGCATGATGTATGTATGAATGTATGAATGTTATCACGTATATGCTGACAACACAGACACACAGTACTTGAAATAACCCGACAAAACCAACTTGGGTAAAGTCAACACTCGGCTAATTCGCTTCCAGGATGAAAATTTCACAAGAAAGTAAGCACCAACTGAGGAAATAAATTCCTATTTCATGGCTTTGACATCATTGGGGAGAAACACAATCCGAAAGATAATCAAGTCAAAACAGTAAATCAAAATAGATACAGGGATGTAACATCCTCCTCCAGGCTTTATGGGGGAAAACTCACAGATTTCAATAGGGAAAGCAACGTCTCAATGTTTTAGATTTCCGCTGGAGATTATAATATTGACTTCTCTAGGGGAGGTGAAAACCACATCGTCGAGACATCAACTAGGGATCTCGTGTTGATCTCAATGGGGAGGAAAATACCACACTGTCGAAACCAAAATACATTTTTCAATACCAAGGATGATGATTACATAAACTTCCCTGGGGAGAAATTATGAAACCACATGGGGATAACAACTTTCAGAGAGACGTTATCTCATCTTTACTTGGGGATTTAAGAAATCAAACAATACAGCAAAAAGTCAAGATTATGGGGATTTTAAATCAAACCCAGCACTTGGCGGGAGAAAACCCAAAAAGTTGACAATTATTTTAACACTTCTTATAAAAGATACTGCTATTGTCTAGTTTCTTGAGAAACAAACAACAATAATAATGCTGACGTTGCAAAAGGGCGATGATTTGTGAATGATTCCACCTCAACACACAAAGGGAGAAGTAACTTCCGTCATAAGAGCGAAGACCTTATTGGGGAACTGGGATAGAGACTTCAGACCATGCAAACCTGAAATTAAAATGATCAACATGGAGAGAAAAACTAAACCAAGATCGGACTGGGGAAAATGGGATCACAATCCTAACACCACACCATACATCAATTGGTATCAACTCTAACTATTTGAGAAACACAAGAATATCATGTGCAAGAGTGGCATGGGAGAACTTTCCTGGGGAATACCAACCTCCAAAATTTCAGAGGTCTTCCTTCATTGGAATCACTACTTTTGTTTTTCTTGAGTCACAAAATCTAAAGTAAAAGGTAATTTGTAAATTCTTTTCAATGAAAATTTTATTGTTAAATCTCTTTGTTTTTAAAATTACTATCAATAATAAATGGATTCTTTATAAGAAGAATAAAATGAGAATTGCAAAGAATTGCATAAAAGCTCAAACTTTATTAACAGAATGGTATTCTGCGAATGGCGAGACTCCATAAATGATTACAAATTTGGAAAATGGTAATACATTGGATTTCATCCTAGCGGGAGAATTTATTCTGTTTATGTCTCTTATTTTTTCCTAGACCACCCTTTCGGGTTTACAGCCTACCGAGACGCTTTTTTGCCTAAACCGCCCTTTCGGGTTTTCGAATTAGTGAGTTATTCTTTTATTTATTTAGGCAAAGTATTTCTTGATTGCATCAGCATTCATAGGACATGGAAACTCCTCGCCATCCATAGTTTCAAAAATCAATTCACCTCTAGAGAAGGATTTCTTGACAACATATGGGCCTTCAAAATTGGGAGTCGACTTGCCTTTAGAATCAGTGTTAAAAGACATGATATTTCTGAGCACGAGGTCACCTTATCTGAATTCAAGAGGCTTGACCTTCTTATCAAAATCTTCCTTCATTCTCTTTTGGTATAACTGGCCATGACACAAGGCCGTCATTCTCTTTTCTTTAATCAAATTCAATTGGTCAAACCTGTTCTGGACCCATTCAGCCTCTGACAATTTCGTTTCCATTATCACGCGTAAAGAGTGAATCTCAATCTCAACAGGGAGCACTGCTTCCATATTTTACACAAGGGAGAACAGTGTTTCCCTTGTTGAAGTGCGGACGGATGTACGATATCCATGCAAAGCAAAATGGAGCATCTCATGCCAATCTTTATAGGTAACGACCATCTTCTGGATGATCTTCTTAATGATTTTATTAGAAGCTTCAACAGCCCCATTCATATTTAGCCTGTAAGGAGATGAATTGTGATGGACAATCTTGAATTCTTCACAAAGTTCTATCATCATCTTGTTATTCATATTTGAGCCATTATCCGTGATAATCCTGCTTGGCACACCATACCGACAAATAAGATTGTTCTTAATAAAGCGTACTACCACCTGCTTAGTGACATTAGCATATGAAGCTGCTTCCACCCATGTGGTGAAGTAGTCAATTTCCACCAAGATAAAACAATGTGCATTTGACGCCTAAGGTTTAATCATTCCAAAGGAACCTTCATGAATTTCATGCATCAATATGTCTGCTTCATGTCTATCCACGCATCTGAGCAAGACCATGTCATAATTTCTTTTGTATAGCACATCTTCATTAAGGAAAAAGCTGCCCGTCAACCTTATTAATGTCTTTCTATCTTTTTTTGACGCACCGACCGGGTATTCCTGAGTTTGGAGAAAATGCATGATATCATAATACCAAGGTTTTTCGTCTGACGTCCCCTCTACTGCAAACACATGATCTGGTCTATCCAGACGTCTAACTATGATGTGAGACACATCATTCCAAGTATTTACTTGGTACATAGAAGCCGAAGTGGCAAAAGCATCCGCCATATGATTTTCATCTCTGGGAATTTGATGGAACTCGACTTTGTTAAAGAAAGGTAATAATCTTCTAGCACAGTCTTTGTAGGGAATCAAGTCAGGGTGACAAGTATTACCATTCTCCGTTAATCTGGTTTATTATAAAGCTAAATCGCCATACACATCTAGAATTTTGATTCTGAGATCAATAGCCTCCTCGAGACCCATGATACAAGCTTCATATTCTGCCATGTTATTCGTACAATCAAATGAAATTATTGCAGTAAAAGGGATATGCAATCCATGTGGAGTGATAATCATGACACCAATTCCTTTCCCATAAGCATTCACAGTTCCATCAAATACCATACCCCACCAGGATTCAGGATCAGGACCTTCCCCGGGCAAAGGTTCATCACAATCTTTTATTTTCAAAAACATCACATCCTCATCAGTGGAAATCATATTTAATAGACTGATAATCATCAACCAGTTGGTGAGCAAGATAATCTTCCAACACACTTCTTTTTATAGCCTTCTGAGTTTGGTATTCAATATCATATTCAGGCAACAGCATCTGCCAACAGGCAATTCTTTCAGTAAGAGCAGGCTTTTCAAAAATATACTTAATCAGATCCATTTTGGAAATTAACCAAGTAGTATGATTCAACATATATTGTCGCAATCGCTTTGTTACCCAACCCAAAGCACAACATGTTTTTTCCAACATAGAATACCACGACTCACAGTCAGTAAGCTTCTTGCTGAGATAATAAATGGCATATTATTTTCTCCCTGTATTATCTTGTTGTCCCAAAATACAGCCCATAGAATTATCTAGCACTGTTAGGTACATAGCTGTTGCACCCCAAAATTTTCCCTCTCATTTCTCAAGGAATCACCTTGGATCCTAGGTTTGCTTCTATCAAGTTTCCAGGCCTTGAACTATCAATTTTTCCAAGAAAATCACTTCCAAGGGCAAAATGGTCATTTGCACGCTGAAAAAGTCAGACTTTAACTTTTGGATCAAAACCAAGTTTCAAGAATCATATTTCATCAAGACATGTTGAAATGTGAAATTTGTTTCATCTAAAAATTCAAAAGTCAAATTTACTATGGAAAAGCCAAATTTCTAAATACTTGGGATTTTTTTCTAAGTATTTAAGAAAAATGACACTTCAGAACTTCTGAGCCAGCCTCCAGGCAGGTGCGGTCAGAAGTTGTAAACATGGTTCAGCACATAGCCTTCAGTCAGAATATGGATCTTCAGTATCTATGCAAGTTCAGTCAGAGCCTGCTAGGGTAATACAAAGAAGGTAATAAAGCGTAATACGAAGCCTGAAAGCTCCTTCAAAACATGCTAGAGCCAGAAGATAAGAGGATCAGAAGATGGGATGCTACGCTGAAGCAGAACTTCTGATCCAGAACAAAGCCTTAGTGTATAGTTTCACGTTGTAGGATTTCTGGTTGTGATAAGTCTCATCATCATTTAATGCTCATTTAATGCTCACAACCACCTTTTGAGTCTTTATTCAAAGGATCTTCACCACGTGTACCTCTACTGTCTTGGGATAGCAACTTTGCTTTTGCTTTTCCTTAATTCCTGCTGACAACCACCATGCTTGCTTCAAAGACAAGGAAGTGCTTCAGCACATGAAGGCTATTTTCAATGCTTTGGTCAGAACTTGACCAAATCCCAAAACCTTGCTTATACAAGTTGCTACAGACCTATGACCAACAGTTGGTTCAGCCTACGCCTGCATCCCATGATTACACCAAACTAGCATACGAAAACTATGATGAAAAATCAAAAGAACAGGATGCCAAAACAGGTTCAAATCCCATTTGTTTTCCCCCAAATCACAGCAAAATCATCTATAAATACTTGGCTCCATCACACATTCAAGGGGATGGCTTTTGAAGAGAGAGATTGGCCAAAAAGAGAGAAAAAGGAAGTTGTGAAACCTTCATAAAAAATCCAGATTTCTCATACACAAAAACAAACCTTTGTTCTTCCTTTTGAACCAAAGAACTGGGCACCACCACTCCTCCGTTCTCTCGCTGACTCGGAACATCCAAAGGCATCCACTCAAAGCTCAAAGCACGCTCCAGGTAAGTCTTTCTGACTTTACTTTCTTCTCATTCTGAACATCATTAACATGTAAATATCATAATATTAATGTTGTAGATATCATTGCATGATTAGAAAAATTGTGGATCAGAACTTGTTGATTAGGCCTAGACTCGGACTTAGGATTGGAACTTTGTTATTTGTTGTGTTGTGATTATTCTGATTTGCTGAACTGAATAAATTGCTGATGTGTTGGTTAAGAGTTGAAATGTAACACAGAACTTCTGTTATTCACTCACCATTTTAACATGAAAAACTTCTAAGATTTCTTCACTGTTCTAACACAGCACAAAACTTCTGAGTTCTCCTCACATGTCAAATACACTGAATTTCTAATGTTTCCATCAGCTGCTTTCAAACACTTAGAGTTTATGACTTTCATATGCTTACAATGCACTGAACTACTGACGTTTGCTCACTATTTTAGTGTAATACAAAACTTCTGACTTGTGGCCCACTGTCTGAATACCACCCAGAACTTATGTGTTTTCCCTCTAACATTTCCTGCAGGACCTCAGAGTTTACCAATTCAGAACTTTTGATGCCCACTGACGTCTCCTGCTGAGTTACATCGCTCTTAGCTTCAGTACTTCTGATCCTAGTTGTTCTTCTTGCAGCAGCACGCTGTTTCTATCTTGCATTTATTTTCCTTTTCATCTTTTTTTATATAACATAAAAAACATAAAAATATTTTCCCTTTAATTTATTTCCTTAAGACAAAAACATTTTCTAAAAGAGTCTATTTATTTCTTATATTGTACATTTCAATATGGTTGTAATAGTAACTTAGGACTTATTTTTACTTGCAATCTCCATTCGTACATATGTACCCCCGTCCCCTAAATATTGTAATAGCGTAGAATTTCATTTTCTGCAATTTACTGTTTTCCTTATACTGTATAGTAATTAGGCGTGTATGGCAAGATAAAATCAACAAGTAGATAACCACAAATCAAAAACAAATGCAAGCAATCAAACACACTTGCACACATGCACCCTTAGGGTAATCTCACTTGTCGCCTTACAAAAATGGCCATGTTATGCATGTGGGATGTCTTAGCACAAACGAATTGAAAAAACACAAGATCATAGTCCCTCGATGACGCTATCAAAGTTGCCATTCAAAAATGATCTTAGCCCCTAAAAGAAAAGTTCTAAGTCATTTCACAACACTGCTATCATGGTCATACGATGACCCAACGCCCGTCCCTTCACATCCAACGATGGGGCTTCTTACCAAATCGATGGTAAGATAGCAACATCTAAAGGAGGAGGAAAGTCACATCTAAGACCTTTTTAGTAGGTAGGTTCGCTCTCAGTTACTTGCTTGCTCACAACAAAAAACATTTTATACACCAACACTCTAACTTCGAACTATTTTCAAAACAAACACTTTGCATAGGTTCTTATAGAGACGAGAACCCTTACAAAGTTACATTTTCAAAATACTTTCAAAAAACCACACACAAAGCACATTCAAACAAAAGCAAGTGATCTAGCGAGTAACTATGAGCCCATGGAAATCCATGGATGAAAAGGGTGCTAATACCTTCCCTTTTCATAATCTACCCCCCCCCCCCCCCCCCGAACTCAAAAACATCTCTAAAGGTCTTTCCTGTGCTTTTTCACCTTTCCTTTTTGGATAAAAGAAAAGTCGGTGGAGACTCTTGCTAAACCGCAACATTTGCAAACACAAACGCAAAACACCTCAAGTCAGTTCTCCCACCGTATCACAGAACTAGCGACTCTGCAGGGGATTGATAATTTCTAAAAGTGGGGTTACCTTAGGGCTAGATCACCTTTACTTGCTTACATTGTTTGATTTGTTTGCTTTACATTTTGGTTCCTTGTTTGGGTTTGTTTTAAATCCTACACCCAGATTTAAGGGCACCTTTTAGGTAAGTTGCAATAAACTGTAAGGGAACTATCTGGCGTAAACCGACATGGTTGAAGCAGTAGCTACGTTGATGTGGCATTTTGGTTGGTACCGGTAACCCTTGAGTTGAATCGAGGAGAGTACGAGGCCGCCGCGTGGTGTCGTGAAGCATCAACTGACCTTAGAACCTTACTTGACCAACTTGGCCATTGGGAAGTAGTGAGATAGCCGGTTTCGGTGTAAAGCTGAAAATTGATTGATACTCGATGCTACACTCATTGAGACTTGACCCCTGAGTTTTGTTCGGTTGCGAGTCAATTGCTTATTGAACGAAGCTTGTGGGAAAGGTCAGTGATATCGAGATCCCTTAGAACCCGGTTACTATTAACTAGGACAGGTTGAGCCAACTAAACTTCAAGAGGGTACTTACCTACAAACTCCATGCAAGCCTAAACCTAAGGACTTGTCTGCTTTGTGTGAATTTGATTATTTGTATATACACTTGCTTACCTCGCATATTTGTACATAACATCATAACATCATACCATAGCATTTTCAATAACCATTTCAAGGATCTCGAGGGTCTTTGGTGTAGGTTATGATGAACCAAACGTCTAGCAAGGGGCAGGGGGATTTATTTTCCTCTGATCAAACACCGTCAAAGATCAAGTACAACAAACTTGAGTCAAGGGCTATGACCCACTTGACATGGTGAGCTTAATTCTCGTGAAAGGACATCCATCGATACAAAGTTCTCCAAACAAAGATGTTGATCAAAGTTCAACTTCTAACATTTTTCTTGTATTTACCCCGTGAGATCCTTGAAAACATGCATCCACATATCATGCATCATATCATGACAGGTTTCTCCCATACAGGTCTCCTTATCTTCCTACTGTTTATTTCAGTAAGATGGATATGGAAGAAACGGTGAAAGATCTCCAAGCTCAAAACGCTCAATTCCAACAAATGTTTCTGGCTATGGCTAAGGGGAAAGAGGACCTGAAAACTCTCCTTCTCAAAGACAAGAAGAAAAAGTCTATGAAGTTAATAGGCGTCCTGAACTTGGGAAGAAGACCTGGAGGACCAGTTAAGATAGCTCTAGATCTTTCAACCCCATCCAACATGGGGGGTAGTCTTGAAGAAGACCACAATTTGGAGATGGATGAAGTTGAAGCTGACTACTCCGAGGAACAATATCCTCCTGCTAATGACAAGTACAAACAGTTGGAGGATCGTCTCAGTGCTATGGAGATTCAACAGATACCTGGCTTGGATTTAGGAGACATGGGTTTGGTTTCTGGAGTGGTCATCCCGCCAAAATTCAAAGTCCATACCTTTTCCCTGTACGATGGAGTCTCTTGCCCTAAGATGCACTTAAAGTCTTATGTCCGCAAAATTCAACCATACACAATTGATCTGAAGCTTTGGATCCATTTCTTCTAAGAGAGCCTAGTAGGGACTCAACTCGAATGGTTCTATCAATTGGAGAGTTCTCGCATCCACACCTGGGAGGATTTAGATGCTGCTTTCTACAAGCAGTATCAGTACAATGCTAATCTTGCACCAACTCGTGTGCAATTGCAGAACATGACCATGGGTTCCAACGAAAGCTTCAAAGCGTATGCCCAAAAGTGGAGATATCTGGCTGGTAAGGTGCAACCCCCTTTAACTGACAGGGAGTTGATTGACATCTTCATGGGAACTTTGATAGGGCCTTTCTTCAAACACCTAATCGGAAGCTCCTCAGCCGGGTTCACCGAGCTAATACTGACCGGTGAAAGGGTCAAAGCTGGCATCAAAAGTGGAAAGATCCAAGGAGCTACACCCTCTGAAGCTCATAAAAATCCATACAATTAGAAGAAAGAGTCCAATGCAGTGACTGGTCAAAAGAATTGTCATGACCAACACGTGGGGGCAGTCTTGATCTCTGGTTCTGAGTCGCACCGAAAACAGCAAAGGGGAAATCAACGAAGGCCAGACGAGCCCAAATGACAGTTCACCGACATCAACATGCCGTTGTCTCAAGTGCTATAACACTTGTTGAGGATGAATCTGATTACATTGATAGGACCTCATCCAAACCCCAAGACTTCTTCTCTTAACTACAATCCTAATGCAACGTGTGCTTATCATTCTGACAGTCTCGGGCATGACACTAATGATTGTTGGGCATTGAAGTACAAAATTTAGAACATGATTGATGCCAAGGAGATCGAGTTTGACCCTCCGGAGACTCCAAACATAATCACTGATCCTATGACAAATCATTGAAAGCTTTTGTTCATTTGAATTTTCAAGTTGTAATCTCTTTTGTTATTCAAACAATTACCTATTAATGTCAAACTTTGTTTCATTAATGCATTGCATATGTTTGTCTTGATTTGATCCACTCATTTTCATTGCATTTAAACTATGATTTTTATTCTCTCTATGACATTCATCTCTTGCTAAAAGTTACAAGCCTTTAGAGGGAGGATGACGAAAACAATGCCATAATCTCATACAGTATGCTTTTGAACAGACCTTGTTGACGATGTATAGGAATTCTTTCCAATCCTAAACACTGGAGTTATAAGGAAGATAATCCCTAGTCAACCCCTTCGAGCCAAAGAAGTAGAAGTTTTCTATTTTAACACAAATTGAAACCTTTAATCAAAACCTAGGGTAGGGTAGTCTCTCAGTTAATTCAAACGCGCATTAAGCCGCAAACTCTCATCTCGTAATGCAACGAATGACATCAAGAAACATTCCTCTGGAATCAAAATACGGTGATGGTTCCCCATCATATAGGCAGTCATTATCTCTCAAAAAGAAAAAGTCCACTAAGTCAAAACCTACGAAGGAGACTTAATAAAACTAGGGCATCCCGCTGACTGTAATCTCAAAACAAGAACAGTTAGGCAAAAATAAGGGATAACAAATCAAAAAAAAGAGGTCACTACAAATCCTCAACAACACGAAAAATGTTGCAAAAATGATTGCCTTCCGACAAACTTAACTTGTCTGAACCATCACCAAAACGTCATTTCAGACTCAATTGGAGTTCAAACGCGTAATTAACTGAGCTTAGGACTGAAGAACATCACGAAGAACGGGTGGGTACAAATACACTTTGAGCCTTTATCCTTTGTTTCTTAAAAACCGTGAACAAAGCCACGTTACAACCCTTCAAAAGTCCTAATTGAAGCATGGGTTAGTTCAAAAGCATACTGTTACAAAAGGTATCCTGACTCCTGTAAGGCTTTACTCAAAATCCTGAGTTGAATTTTTCTTACAAAACTTCTTTACTTGCTAAAAACGCATTTTTCAAAACTTCAAGACAAGCATAAACTTTGCATTACTTGAATATCACTATTTGCATATGGATATTTATTTGACAGCGGAGAAATTCACACAATGAATATCCAGTGAACAAAGTCTCTCTCAGTGAACCAAATCACTTCAAGTAGGATGACACTCCCATTGACAAATCTCCTATGAACAGGGGGACATGACATGTCACTATCCAGCACACCTGGGGCAGTCCAGTTAAGATTCCAAGAAAATCTCTCAAGAATTGCAGAGTAACCAGGGGCAAGCCTTCATCTCTGCTCTTGGGGCATTGAACATCAATCCCGACAAAGGGTTACGTATAGTCAAGCATTTCCGAGCAGTGCCACAAACACTCGTTATTAGGGGAAGTGACAAATCTCCCTAAAATCCCTCTCATAGGATGATTACCCAACAAGAGTTTAATCTCTGAAAACCATTCCCCAGCTGAGACAACCTCAAGAATCCTCGAGGACTTTCCCCAACGAAGTCGTCACCTCTCTAGCAGACCAGCAACAGGGTCTATTTCCCCAATAAACAGCAGAAATCTCTAGCTTGAGGTGGCCTCTCCGACTACTACAAATCAAAGGACCATAACTCCTCTTCCCCAATAGAATATTCTACAATCCCCTAAGTTACTGTGAAACCTGGACCCGACCAGATATCAGTTCAACTTTGACTCCCCAGTAGGGCAACGGACAACCGAGACTCCTGAACTCTTTTCCCAAGCAGGAATAAACATTCTCCCCACAGAGTTTTCAATATTCCCCAGCGGAGTTTCTCCTCAAACAACAAAACAGGAATCCCCAGTGGAAACGTTCTAAACAAAGTTTGAAGACACGCATACTCTTCAACAGCGGTCCAGGATCTAACAAACTCCCCGACATTTGTCAAGGATTTATTTTCCCAGACAAAAATACATTGGTAAACATTTCACATTTCATACATCCTATTTACATACATGATAAGTGCATACGACACAATCTCATTTATTTTTGAGAACATCATGACATCATGCATTTCATACATCCTATTTACATACATGATAAGTGCATACGACACAATCTCATTTATTTTTTAGAACATCATGACATCATGCATTTCATACATCATAACATTGCATACAACTAACGTTCCACCTTTTTCAGGAAAGATCAATCAACAGATGGCTACCATCAACCATTTTCAAATAAGTTCCAATATTAATACCTGTAACAAACTAGGAAAACTATCTGTGGACGACTGATTGTAGATTAACACTTGAAACCAAACAAGACAACTATCTACTTGACCAGTTGGAGCAGCCCTACACAGGTTCCTTCTTTCCAAGATGCAGTTTTACACTGATTCATCATGAAGCAACCCTACATAGGTTCCTTCTCAGGAAATTTCAGATGAAGTTTTACACAGACTCATCTTCATCAGGAATCCCTACACCGGTTCCCTCTCTTCCTAAGATGCAGTTTTACACGAACTCATCATCAGGAAACCCTACACAGGTTCCTTCTTTCTAAGATGAAGTTTTACACGGACTCATCATGAAGCAACCCTACACAGGTTCCTTCTCAATTCAAGATGCAATTTTACACGGACTCATCATCAGGCAACCCTACACAGGTTCCTCCCTTCCAGAATGAAGTTTTACACGGACTCATCATGAAGCAACCCAACACAGGTTCCTTCTCAGGAAATATCCAGATGCAGTTTTACATGGACTCATCGTGAAGCAACCCTACACATGTTCCTTCTTTCCAAGATGAAGTTTTACACGGACTCATCGTGAAGCAACCCTACACAGGTTCCTTCTTTCCAAGATGAAGTTTTACATGGACTCATCATGAGGCAACCTTACACCGGTTCCTTCTTTCTAAGATGAAGTTTTACACTGACTCATCATCATCAGGAAACCCTACACCGGTTCCCTCTCTTCCCAAGATGCAGTTTTACACTGACTCATTATCAGGTAACCCTACACAGGTTCCTTCTTTCCAAGATGAAGTTTTACACTGAATCATCATGAAGCAACCCTACACAGGTTCCTTCTCAATTCAAGATGCAGTTTTACACATACTCATCATCAGGAAACCCTACACAGGTTCCTCCCTTCCAGATGCAGTTTTACACTGACTTGTCATGAAGCAACCCTACACTGGTTCCTTCTCAGGAAATTTCCAGATGCAGTTTTATATGGACTCATCGTGAAGCAACCCTACGCAGGTTCCTTCTTTCCAAGATGAAGTTTTACACTGACTCATCGTGAAACAACCCTACACAGGTTCCTTCTTTCCAAGATGAAGTTTTACACAGACTCATCATGAGGAAACCTTACACTGATTCCTTCTTTCCAAGATGAAGTTTTACACGGACTCATCATCATCAAGAAACCCTACACCGGTTCCCTCTCTTCCCAAGATGCAGTTTTACACGGACTCATCATCAGGCAATCCTACACAGGTTCCTTTTTTCCAAGATGAAGTTTTACACGGACTCATCATGAAGCAACCCTACACAAGTTCCTTCTCAATTCAAGATGCAGTTTTACACTGACTCATCATGAAGCAACCCTACACAGGTTCCTTCTCAGGAAATTTTAGATGCAGTTTTACACTGACTCATCATGAAGCAACCCTACACAAGTTCCTTCTCAGGAAATTTCAGATGCAATTTTACACGGACTCATCATCAGGAAACCCTACACCGGTTCCCTCTCTTCCTAAGATGCAGTTTTACACGGACTCATGATCAAACAACCCAACCTTCCGATACAGTTCAGAGGCGCTCCAGACACGGACGTCATGCTGGAAATCATCTAGTTCCAGCTTATAGATACAGTCCAGCAATCACCTCCGGATGTCATCTTTAAGCCCATCTCCATAACTATCCATTACCTCTCCAAATGGAATCTTTAATCCCATTCCCCACATAATCAACTAACAAATCTTCGAGTGCAAATTTCTTGGGCACTCTAGTGTCCAATCATATTCCACCTTCAAGTCACGAATAGCAGAATTACCAATCTAACTCTTCAGGTGTAAGAAGATTGAACAGGGGCAGCTGTTGCACCCCAAAATTTTCCCTCTCATTTCTCAAGGAATCACCTTGGATCCTAGGTTTGCTTCTATCAAGTTTCCAGGCCTTGAACTATCAATTTTTCCAAGGAAATCACTTCCAAGGGCAAAATGGTCATTTGCACGCTGAAAAAGACAGACTTTGACTTTTAGATCAAAACCAAGTTTCAAGAATCATATTTCATCAAGACATGTTGAAATGTGAAATTTGTTTCATCTAAAAATTCAAAAGTCAAATTTACTATGGAAAATCCAAATTTCTAAATACTTGGGATTTTTTCTAAGTATTTAAGAAAAATGACACTTCAGAACTTCTGAGCCATCCTCCAGGAAGGTGCGGTCAGAAGTTGTAAACATGGTTCAGCACATAGCCTTCAGTCAGAACATGGCTCTTCAGTATCTATGCAAGTTCAGTCAGAGTCTGCTAGGGTAATGCAAAGAAGGTAATAAAGAGTAATATGAATCCTGAAAGCTCCTTCAGAACATGCTGGAGCCAGAAGATAAGAGGATCAAAAGATGGGATGCTACGCTGAAGCAGAACTTATGATCATGAACAAAGCCTTGGTGTATAGTTTCACGTTGTAGGATTTCTGGTTGTGATAAGTCTCATCATCATTTAATGCTCATTTAATGCTCACAACCACCTTCTGAGTCTTTATCCAAAGGATCTTCACCATGTTTACCTCTACTCTCTTGGGATAGAAACTTTGCTTTTCTTTTCCTTAATTCCTGCTGAAAGCCACCATGCTTGCTTCAAAGACAAGGCAGTGCTTCAACACATGAAGGCTATTTTCAATGCTTTGGTCAGAACTTGACCAAATCCCAAAACCTTGCTTATACAATTTGCTGCAGACCTATGACCAACAGGTGGCATACAAAAACTGTGATGAAAAAGAAAAAGAACAGGATGCCAAAACAGGTTCAAATTCCATTTGTTTTTCCCCCCAAATCACAGCAAAATCATCTATAAATACTTGGCTCCATCACACGTTCAAGGGGCTGGCTTTTGAAGAGAGAGATTGGCCAAAAAGAGAGAAAAAGGAAGTTGTGAAACCTTCATAAAAATTCCAGATTTCTCATACACAAAAACAAACCTTTGTTCTTCCTTTTGAACCAAAGAACTGGGCACCACCACTCCTCTGTTCTCTCGCTAACTCAGAACATCCAAAGGCAGCCACTCAAAGCTCCAAGCACTCTCCAGGTAAGTCTTTCTGACTTTACTTGCTTCTCATTCTGAACATCATTAACATGTAAATATCATAATATTAATGTTGTACATATCATTGCATGATTAGAAAAACAATGGATCAGAACTTCTTGATTAGGCCTAGACTCAGACTTAGGATTGGAACTTTTGGATTTGTTGTGATGTGATTATTTTGATTTGCTGAACTGAATAAATTGCCGATGTGTTGATTAAGAGTTGAAATGTAACACAGAACTTCTGTTATTCACTCACCATTTTAACACGCAGAACTTCTAAGATTTCTCCATTGTTCTAACACAACACAGAACTTCTGAGTTCTCCTCACATGTCAAATACACTGAATTTCTGATGTTTCCATCAGCTGCTTTCAAACACTCAGAGTTTATGACTTTCATATGTTGACAATGCACTGAACTGCTGACGTTTGCTCACTGTTTTAGTGTAATACAAAACTTCTGACTTGTGGCCCACTATCTGAATACCACCCAGATCTTCTGTGTTTTCCCTCTAACATTTCCTGCAGGACCTCAGAGTTTACCAATTCAGAACTTTTGATGCCCACTGACATCTCCTGCTGAGTTACAGCGCTCTTAGCTCCAGTACTTCTGATCCTAGTTGTTCTTCTTGCAGCAGCACGATGTTTCTATCTTGCATTTATTTTCCTTTTCATCTTTTTTTTATATAACATAAAAAACATAAAAATATTTTCCTTTTAATTTATTTCCTTAAGACAAAAACATTTTCTAAACAAGTCTATTTCTTTCTTATTTTGTACATTTCAATATGGTTGTAATAGTAACTTAGGACTTATTTTTACTTGCAATCACCATTCGTACATATGTACCCTCATCCCCTAAATATTGTAATAGCATAGAATTTCATTTTCCGCAATTTACTGTTTTCCTTATACTGTATAGTAATTAGGCGTGTATGGCAAGATAAAATCAACAAGTAGATAACCACAAATCAAAAACAAATGCAAGCAATCAAACACACTTGCACACATGCACCCTTAGGGTAATCTCACTTGTCGCCTTACAAAAATGGCCATGTTATGCATGTGGGATGTCTAAGCACAAACGAATCGAAAAAACACAAGATCATAGTCCCTCGATGATGCTATCAAAGTTTCCTTTCAAAAATGATCGTAGTCCCTGAGAGAAAAGTGCTAAGTCATTTCACAACATTGCTATCATGGTCATATGATGACCCAACGCCCGTCCCTTCACATCCAACGATGGGCTTCTTACCAAATCAATGGTAAGATATCAACATCTAAAGGAGGAGGAAAATCACATCTAAGACCTTTTTAGTAGGTAAGTTTGCTCTCAATTACTTGCTTGCTCACAATAAAAAACATTTTATACACCAACACTCTCACTTAGAACTATTTTCGAAACAAATACTTTGCATACGTTCTTATAGAGACGAGAACCATTACAAAGTTACATTTTCAAAATACTTTCAAAAAACCACACACAAAGCACATTCAAACAAAAGCAAGTGATCTAGAGAGTAACTAAGAGCCCGTGGAAAACCATGGATCAAAAGGGTGCTAATACCTTCCCTTTTCATAATCTACCCCCCCCCCCCCCGAACTCAAAAACATCTCTAAAGGTCTTTCCTGTGCTTTTTCACCTTTCCTTTTTGGATAAAATAAAATTCGGTGGCGATTCTTGCTAAACCGCAACATTTGCAAACACAAACTCAAAACACCTCAAGTCAGTTCTCCCACCGTATCACAATAACCAATGGTCTTCCTTCAGCAGGAGGGAGCAAGATAGGAGGTTCAAGAATACTTTCAAATTACCTTTGGCAATCATCTATCCACACACAACCTTGATCTTTGTTTAACAACTTAAAGATCAGCTCGCACGTCACAGTCATATGGGAAATAAATCTGGAAATGTAATTCCACCGCCCATGGAAGCCTCTAACTTGCTTTTTAGTTCTTTGTGTATGCATTTATTGAATTTCCTTAACTTTATAAGGATTAACTTCAATTACTTTTTGGATGACAATGAAACCTAACAATTTTCCTAATCGAACACCAAAGGTGCATTTGTTCAGATTCAAGCGGAGATAATACTTCCTCAAACGCTGAAACAATTTCAACAAATCCTCTATATGCCCTTCTTCAGTTTGGGATTTAGCAATCATATCATCAACATATACCTCAATTTCCTTGTGAATCAGATCATGGAATAGGGTTTTAATATCCCTCTTATACGTTGCACTAGCGTTCTTCAACCCGAAGGGAATCACTCTGTAACAGAATGTTTCCCAAGGTCTGATAAACGTTGTTTTTTCCATGTCCTCATGAGCCATTCTGATTTGATTATATATGGAAAATCCATCCATGAAAGAAAATAATTTGAATTTTGTTGTACTGTCAACCAACATATTAATATGTGACAATGGAAAGTCATCCTTTGGACTAGCTTTATTTAAATCTCTATAATCAACACACATGCAAACTTTTTCGTCTTTCTTTGGTACTGGGAAAATATTATCAATCCACTGAGGGTACATTGATGTCACAAGAAAACCGACATTAATCTACTTTAAAACTTCTTCTTTAATTTTCAGTGCCATATCAGGGTGAGTTCTTCGCAATTTTTGCTTGATTGGCAGGCATTGTGGCCTTAGCGGAAAATGATGCTCCACAATATCAGTATTCAAAACAGGAATGTCTTGGTATGACCAAGAAAATATGCCACACACTCCTTCAATAATTCAATCAACCTTCTCTTCACGTCGGAATGAAGCAATGCTCCAATCTTGACTTCTTTCGGATCTTCCTCTGAACCCAAATTAATCGTCTCTAACGGCTATTTATATGGTTGAATGGTACTTTCCTCGCGCTCAAGCAACCGTGAAACCTCTTCTGGGATTTCATCATATTCCTCCTCTTCGGCCATATACGTAGGATATTCAAAGTTAGGAGAGGGTGCAGGGTCATTGTACTCAACAATTTTTTTAATTAATCTGCACTTATGATTTATGATTGCTTTTAGAAACTGGCACATATAGCAAGTGATTATGCATATTTATTTACAGTTATTATTTATTTTGAAAGGATTTTTCTGATTACCATTTTCCATGAAAAAGCAGAAAATAAAGACACAATTTGGGAATCAAATACAACTTTTATTATTTATTTTAAAGATCAAAGCAATAGATATGCCCATACAACATCAATACTTTCACCTTCGGCAGAGTGAAAGATTTTTGAAAAGATTTAACAAAAAAAAAATTACTTTGAAATATGAATGCAAGAGGGAACATCACTAGTGATCCAATTTTGGACTCTGACTCCATGTGTCATGTAGTTCGGCATCTCTTGCTCTGATTCGCCTTCCAAAATAGCATTTATTCTCGGAACAGTTGAATGAAGGTAACCTCTGTTGTGAAAGATGTCTTGATATTTGCCCAAAGCAGACTTCAACTTCATATTTTCACCTTTACTATTCTTCACAGAGAATCCTAAACCAGCTCTATTCTTATTCACAGGTGGATTAACCATCTGTCCCTACACCTTACTAGGGCCATTACGCACAACCTGTTGAGCATCCTTAAATGAAGCTATAGAATTCTCATTTTCCTTTACATTATCAAAGGATAAAGATTGGAACTGAGTTCTAACAGAAACTTCATCTGCTTCCACAACACTGAAAGAGGAAAAATGAGATATTAACAAAGCCATCTCTCCATTTATGACGACCATCTTTCCTTCATGAACAAACTTTAGCTTCTGGTGCAAAGTTGAAGTGACAGCTCCTGCCTCGTGGATCCACGGTCGTCCCAGTAAACAGCTGTAAGCGGGAACAATATCCATAACCTGGAAAGTAATCTGAAATAAGTGCGGGCCTATGTGAATAGGCAAATCTACTTCCCTGATGACAGACTTCCTCGATCTATCAAAAGTTTCACAATTATGCCACTCGGGAACATGGGAGTTCTTTGGTACTTCAAATTCATGATGTGCTCCTCGGTATGACATTTAAAGCAGACCCATTTCTAATCAGCACATTGGGAAATGAATCTTTCTTACGATTCATGAAGATATGGAGAGCCAAGTTATGATTCCTTCCATCATCGGGAAATTCGTCATCAGAGAAACTCATGTTATTTTATGATGTAATAATCTCGACAACACTATTGAATTAGTCTAGAGGCATATCACTTTCCACGAAAGCTTGGTCTAATACACTCATCAAAGATTCCTAGTGGGTAGAAGAGTTCATTAGCAAGGCTAGAATAGATATCTTTGATGGAGTCTGCAAAAATTGATCTACGATCCTGTAGTCGCTCATCTTGATGATCTTCAATATATCATGCACATCATTTTCCATAGTAGCACTACTAGATTCCCTCACTTCATTCTTAGGTTCAGTATTTTCAACAACCCTTTTATGAGCATTAACATCCCCTCGAATGACAGGTGCAAAAACACGGCCATTGTGGGTCACATGACTGGCTTCAGCAATATTCTTGACATTAGACAAAGGTTGGATGGGTACTTCCACACCATCCTCCAAGATTGTAGCATTGTATTTATATGGCACAACTTTGTCTGATTTGTAAGGAACGGGACCTGACAAGCAAATCACCACTAGAGCAACAACTGGCTTGCTATGGTATTTAATCTCTATAGGGGCGGGAACACCAAAACAAGGCATAATAACATTCACCCCTTCTTCATAATACTTAGACATCACATAATCATTATTGGAGAACATATCTTTATTTGAGGAAAAGAATTCATCTGCAGAAACATACTCATCATCTGACAAAATCTCGGCCGAGCAGTCTTCAGTTATGTTAATTCCATTTTAATCATCTTTATTGCCCGAAACTTTGATAGTACCATTGTCCAATAAAAACTGAACACCCTTTTCACAATGGAATAGCCATGATAATCTCTGCAACAAATTTGGAAAGACCCATAATGGTGTTCTTTTTTACCATCCATGTGACATAAGGTAGTGTGTAACTGTATTAAATCGTCATTCATATGATTCACGTTAAAAATCCGGAATTCTCCAGGACATCCAAAGACCATATTCACATCTTCTTCGTACTCTTCCCTTGGCCTAATTATATGAATGAGGCCTTCATCCATCATTTTCTGAATATCAACTTTTATCTTATCACATCCCTGAATATTTATACTACAAATACTACAACCAACATGGTAGTGTGTATAGTAGATGAATTCACAGAGGTCAGCATGCATTTTTACCAAATCTCCTCTAACCAAGTTAATATAAAAAATCTGGAAGTCCCCAGGACAACCAGCAACCGTGTTTACAATATTTGCTCCTCCATGTTTTGGCAAAGGATTATCTTTCACGTTAGGGCCAACATCTTTAAAGGATAGGAGGCCAGATCTCACCATCTTTTGTACTTCAAATTTCAAAGGATAACAGTTCTCAATGTTGTACCCTGGGACTCCTTGATGAAAAGCGCACGTCTGGTATGCCTTATAATACCAGGGTAGAGGTGAAGGTATAGCAGGAGGAGGCCTGGTATGAACCAACTTCTTATGAATCAAAGTCGGGAACAACTCTGCGTAACTCATTGGAATAGAGTCAAAAGCCTCCCTCTTCTGAATTTGCCCTTGATTCCCCTGAGGAGATGGTCTTGGATAGGCAACAGTGGTTAGAGCTGCATTGACAACTGGAGTCACAGAAGAAACCTGTTACTAGTACCGATAATTTCTTCTAGGTGGCCTAATCTTCCTTTCCCCAATAACAACATTTGTTTCTCTTTCTTTCTTTTGATAGAAACCGTATGACGACTTCTTTTTCCCTTCGTCTTTTGTCAAGCGCCCTTCTCTGACAGCTTCTTCCAAACGAACACCCATGCTTACCATTTCAGTGAAATCACTCGGCGCACTGCGACCATCCTTTCATAATAAAATGATCCAAGGGTTTTTAGGAAGACCTTGGTCATTTCTTGTTCTCCCATAGGTGGCACCACCTGGGAAGCTATCTCGCGCCAAGGTTGCACATATTCTTTGAATGACTCCTTGTTTTTCTGAGCCATTTCCCTTAACTGATCACGGTCTGGTTCCATGAACACATTATACTTATACTGCTAGATGAAGGGCTCGCCTAGATCATTGAAGGTGTGGATACTACTACTATCCAAACTCATATATCACTTCAGAGCGGCACTAGTTAGACTATCTTGGAAGAAATGAATGAGAAAACACTGATCATTAGTATGGGTGGACATTTTTCTGATATACTCATGATGTATCAGTCCTCAAGAGTGTGATAAAGTGTTTTTGAAAATAGTTTTTGAAAAGTGTGTAAGTGTGAAAATTTGTTTTTGAGCAAGTACTTAAGAACTGTCTACCTACTCAAAAAAATATGTTCTTTTCCTCCTTTCCTTTAGATATGGCTATCCTACTATTAGTGAGTAGGTAACCCTATCGTCGGATGTTGAGGGACATTCGAAGGGACGTTTTACAGTCATAAAGGCAACATACGGAGACGCTTTAGCAACTTTTGTTTAAGGGACGAGATCATTTACCGGAAGGCAACACTGTAAGGGTCATTGAGGGACTATGATCTTTTGATTTTACGGGTCTTTGCTAAAGCGTTCCCATTCTCGAGGGACATGACTGCTTTATTTTCCGAAAGGAAACCGAAGCGGAGATACCCTAGAGGTGCATATGTGCATATGTGTTCAATTCAGTTATTTTTTGTCTTTTTATTAGGTTAGCTAACGTTTTAATTTAAAGTCTCTCCATACACGCCTATTTACTAGCAATTATATACAAGCATATAAGAAAATACAAAGCAAGAAGCAAAGGTTCCTACGCTATTACAGGGCTTCGAGGCAATCACATAAAAGAGGTGAAAAATAAAGTGCGAAATTAAAAGTACGGAAATTTAAAACCTAAACTATTACAACCGGTAGATAATTACAATAATCTAAAAAAGTCAAAATAAATAAATGCGCGCATGAATTGAAAATACGTCTAAAATCCTAAGAATGAAAGCCTTTTTTTTGTTTTTTTGTTATGAAAAGAAAATAATTAAATCTAATTAAATCCTAAGTTCTTATTCAATTTTAATTTAAAAAAATGGTTAAAATAATTATTAATTAATTTACGAAATTAATTATTTAATAATAATAAAACAATCTAATCCTAATTTTTGTGATCTTTTGATTTGCTGTTTATTTTTAAAGTGGAAACCCATTAGGAGAAAATAACTAAACGAAAAGTAAAATACATAGAGAAAATCGTTCGATCCATGGAAAGGGATGCCCTTTGATCCAGGAAGGAAACGTCTCCTTCGATCTAGGAAGGAGATGTCTCCTTCGATCCAGAAGGCAATGGCTTTTGATCTAGGAAGGTTATGGCCCTTTTGATCCACAAGGGAGGTGACTTCTTTGATTCAAGAGGACAATGGGCAACTTCGATCCAGAAGGCTATGGCCTCTTCGATCCGGAAGACTACGTCTTTCGATCCATGAAGGCTATGGCTCCTTCGATCTTGGGTGCTGGATCTGCAAATATAATGTGAGAAAAAAGAAAATAACACAAAATCCTACGCTTGGATCGATGTTGGTCCTGATTTCGACAGCCTGGCTATTTTGAAGTTATGGCCAGAACACCCTAACATGGTTTGAAAATGGCCTATCACGATTCAAGCGTCATGGGATTCATGCTAAGCTCTTGACATGTTCTAATGATGCCTATCAAACTCATACATACACATAAGAACATTCAAAAATACGCAAACATTCAAAAATACGCAAACATAAGGATTTGGATTTTAGAAGTTTTACCAAATGGGCGATGATGATGCTCCTAATCTAGGCTTGAAGTTGTATGCTGGAGGGTTGGTGGAGTCCCTGGAAGCCTCAAGGGGATGTTTGAATCCTTGGTCTACCTTGATGGGAGCTGGGAATGAGTGTTTGAAGTTTTCAATTTGAATGATTTTTTTACAAGTTTGGTAGAGCTTTTTTGTGGTACCTGTGTATATGCCTCCGTCTGGCTTACCAAAGGGGTGTACTTAGAGCATAGAAGAAAGGTATAAGATAATGAAGATAGAATCTATCCCATAAAGCCAAGGCATAAATACATTAAAGTTGTTTTGAAAAACTACCAAACTTGGTATTTCATGCCATTTTTTTCATGTTCAGTATACCTGGACATGTTTTTCGAATGCCCTCTTAATGGCCTCCTTCGAATGGCCTTGAAGGAGTTTTTTGAATGGCCCTTGTCAAAATACCAATTGAAAGGTGTTTATTGAAATGTCAATTGAAGAGTCCTTTGCTATGGCAATCAAAAGATCTTGTCCATGCCAATCGAAGGACACGGTTAACATGCCTGTCGAAGATGCCTTGACACAGTGCTAAATCGAAGGATCCCTTGCCATGCCAATTGAAAGGCTTGGAATATTTTCAACTGGAATAAGAATCAGAGAGATCTTAGTGTCAGTCTGACTGAACCAGAGAAGATCTTGGACTAACTCTGACTGGATAAGAATCAGAAAAATCTTAGGATCGATTTAACTGAACCAGACAAAAGTCTTGGAATATCTTCAATTGGAATAAGAATCACAGAGATATTAGTGTCGATCTGACTAAACCAGGGAAGGTCTTGGACTAACTTTAACTGGATAAGAATCAGAAAAATCTTAGATCGATTTAACTGAACCAGACAAAAGTCTTGGAATATCTTTAACTTGAATAAGAATCAGAGAGATCTTAGTGTCGAACTAGCTGAACCAGAGAAGGTCTTGTGAGGGCATATTTATGAGGAAACTGCTGAAACATCCCTTCATTAGACGTAGTTTTTAAGAGGACTACAAGGTCACATAAGTAGTCAACAGTGTTTGTTGATTTGATCTTGTCCCTGAAAAAGGTAAGGAGTTAGTCATATGCAATGTCATGATATATGATATGCATTGTGTGATAATGTTCTCAAAATACATGAGATTATGTTGTATGCGATGTGTATGTGCATGCCATAATGTGTGAATATGGGATGTTATTGTGATATTTTAGTCTGGGAAAATAAATCCCAAACTGCTGCTGGAGAGTATTGGGAAGCTGAATCCTTCTTTTCCAATGGGTATGGTGAATGGAGATGATTTGTAGGGGATTTCCTCTTTCTATTTGAGGATATTCTGTTGGGGATTGATTCTGCTTGAGAACTGATTCTGCTTGAGAATAACTCTATGGAGAGAAATGCTTGTTGGAAGATTCTGCCGATGTAGAGAAATAAACTTTGTTAGGGAATGAGCTTCCGCAGTTTGAGAAATAAAATCTACTTGGGAGGAGGTTTTATAACTGTTTGAAATTATAAAGCTCAGCTGGGGAACACATATTCAGCTCTCTACTGGAGGAAGTTTATTGGAGGATATAATTCATGATTGGGGATGAAGGAGATCAAAATTATGGTCGTTTCTACTCTGTGGGGAACATAGACGTCACGAGGTCGTATGTATTGGCGACTTCGTTTCAAATTGTCCTGGCCCCTGTACTAGGCTGGAAAGAGTAATTGTCGGGACTGCAAATTGGTTTTTTAGACTTTGCCTCCTTCCTTAAAGTCATTAGCAACTGTCTTTCTGTTTCTTATGCAAGTATTTGTGAATAGTAATCATATTCAAATGCATATGTCAAGAATAAGTCATTGGAAGTTTTTTGCAAAACAAAACACAAAAAGGAAAAACAAACAGTCTTGTACTTTCAAAGAAATGATTTGTATTGATTTCTGAAGTTTTCCTATAACAGGCATTGGCTGACGTTCTAGTAGGAGAACGACGCCGTAAGAAGTGAAAGCTACAAAAAATAGTGTACAAAGAGAAAACAGCTATGTGTAATAATCCCATTGAGTTTCAGTTCTGCTATTGTCGTTATGTCCTTGAGCGTCTCATCGCTTTGCTACTTGTCCGAAGCTGAATGGATTGACCGGTACCGTTTGAGCTTGATAGTTGATAATGAAGTCTGGTCTCAAGCTGATCCAATGGGACATAGTGATATGCTTCAAATCCCTAACTTTTGCCTGGACCTCCCTTTCAGGTTTTCAGTCCACCGAGATACCCTTTTTGTCCAAGCCACCTTTTCAGGTTTTCGACTTGTCGGGTGTACATATTTTTTTATATTTATCCATAATTTTTGCCCAAACATTTTGGTTCATCGGGATGCCCTTATTTTTTCCTAGTCCAGTCAAACTAGCGGGTCTTTATTCATACGTAGTATCTTTTCACTATGTCCGTATTAACGTGATGAGGAAAGTCATCACCATCCATGGTGGTTAGAACCATGGCTCCACTGAAAAATATACTTTTGATCACAAATGGCCCTTCGTACGTGGGATTCCATTTTCCCCTGGTATCACCTTGTGGCAGTATGATGCGCTTGATTACCATATCACCCACTTGATACACTTGACGTTCGACCTTTTTATTGAAAGCCTTGATCATTTGTTTTTGATACATTTGGCCATGACAGACAGCAGTAAGCCTTTTCTCGTCAATCAGATTCAGTTGATCAAGTCAAGGTTGGATCTAATCGTCTTCGTTTAAGCCCGCACCCTTCATGATCCTCAAAGAAGGGATCTGGACCTCAATAGGTAGGACAACCTCCATAACATATACCAGAGAATAAGGTGTTTCCCCTGTCGACGTACGTGCTGAGGTGCGGTAACCATGACGAGCAAATGGTAATATCTCAAGCCAGTCTTTGTATGTCACTGTCACCTTCTATACAATTTTCTTAATGTTCTTGTTAGCCGCCTCCACAGCGCCATTCATCTTCGGCCGGTAAGGGGAAGAATTATGATGCTGGATCTTGAAATATTTACAGAGTTTGGTGATCATTGTATTGTTGAGATTTGTACCATTGTCCATGATGATTCTCTTTGGTACACCATACTGACGAATTAGGTTATGCTTGATGAACCGTGCCACAATGTTCTAGGTAACAGAAGCAAAAGAGGTAGCCTCAACCCACTTCTTGAAGTAATCAATGGCCACTAGGATGAAGTGATGCCCATTGGAAGTGGTAGGTCTAATCTCTCTGATCATGTCAGTGCCCCACATTGCAAAGGGCCATGGAGCCTTCAAGACGTTCAAAGGAACCAGAGGTACATGCACCTTATCAGCATAGATCTGGAATTGCTGACAAGTTCGGGAATGCTGATAGCAGTCTGCTTCCATAGTGGACCTATAGTATCCTGCTCGTAGGATCTTTTTAGCCATGGTATATCCACTCGAATGGGTTCCAAAGGTACCTTCGTGTAGATCTGCCATAATCCTTTCTGCTTCGCCCTTGCCTACGCACCAAAGTAGAGTAGAGTCATGGTTGCGCTTGTAGAGGGTTCAATTACTGAGGAAGAACTTTGCGGTGAATCTTCTCAGAAACTTCTTATCATTGGCAGATGCCCCCTTAGGGTATTCTTGAGCCTCGAGATACCTCTTCACTTCATGAAACCAAGGTTTGTCTGCTACTTCTTCAGTTTCAATCTCATAGCAGTATGCCGGTTCATCCAACCTCTCGATAGTGATTCGGGGAGCCTTGTTGTCCCACTTGACTTTGAACATAGATGACATGGTAGCTAGCGCATTCGCTAACTGATTCTCTTCTCGTGGAAAATGTTCAAAGGTGACTTCTTCAAAGTGTGGAAGCAACGTAAACACGTGCTTCTTGTACGGGATAAGATTCAGGTGCTTCGTATCCCGCTCTCCTTTGATCTGACATATTACCAAGGCTGAATCCCCGAAGATGCTCAAGAACTTGATCCTAAAGTCAATGGCAGCTTTGAGACCCATGATGCATGCTTCATAATCCGCCATATTGTTGGTACAGTTGAAACATAATATGGCGATGAAAGGAGTATGACATCCTTCAAGAGATATAATTACAACACCAATGCCATTGCCGAGTGCGTTTGAGGCTTTATCAAAAACCATAATCCATCGGGATCCTTCTTCAGGTCCTTCATCTGATCCAGGTTCTTCATAGTCAGTCACTAGCATAATATTCTCGTCCGGCAACTCAAAATTCATGGACTGGTAGTCATCCACTGCCTCATGAGCCAAATGACCAGCTAGTACACTTCCCTTGATTGCTTTCTGGGTTGTGTATTGGATACCGTATTCGATCAGGATCATTTTCCATCTTGCTATTCTTCCGGAGAGAGCGGGCTTCTCAAAGATGTACTTGATCGGGTCCATCTTAGATATCAACAAAGTAGTGTGGGTCAACATATACTGTCTCAGTCAGCGAGAAGCCCATGCTAAAGCGCAGCAAGTTTTCTCGAGCAGAGAGTATCTTGTTTCACAGTCGGTAAAATTTTTGCTAAGGTAGTTGTTGTACCCCAAAATTTGCCCTCCTATATTCTTCAAGATTTGCCGAGATCAAGGTTCAAAATCTCCCAAGGGTTGCACAGTCCAATTGCCTCCTAACACAGTCAAAATTAGGGTTTTGGTTCTGGCAAAGAAAATGAGGTTTCCAAGGGTCCAATCAAGTCCCACATGCCCATATACATTGTCAAGCATCCATAGGCCAAGTTTCAAGACTCACAGCATCAAATTGCACAGTCAAAAACCCTAATTGCTTCACAGTCAACTGCAGGGGCAAAATGGTCATTTGACAGCCAAAAGTCAAAATTTTTGGTCAACATCTTATTTTGAAGCCACAAACATCATTTTATCAATTCTTGATCATGATTCTCAAAGCATGGCTCAAAAAGTCTCAAAATGCAAAAAGTTTCTATTTTTGGATAGTTGAAAAGTCAACTGCAAATTGACCAAGGCATAACTTCTTCATGGTTTATCAGAAAAATCCCATCCAATGCTCATTTTTAAGAGAATGACATTTCCTACAACTCATCTTCACACTTCAAGTCCAATAAATGCTCTCACAAAAAGTTATCAATTTCAACATTATAGGTCATTTTCAAAAGTCAACAAAAAGGTACTTTAAGTCAAAGACCATAACTTGAGATTGGTAAATCAAAATGACATGGGACCAAAGGCATTGGTTAGAGGACTTCAAGACCTTACCAAAATGTCCAAGAACATGATCATAGCTTCAAAATTGAGCAAGATATGCCTTGTAGAAGTTGGGAAATTTTTGGGAATTTTGAAAAGTCAACTTTGCACAAAAGGCTTCAAAAATGCTAATGGGCCACAAATTCTTCCATGAATCATTACCCAAAGGCTATGCACGACCCATTGACCTCAAAGGGATGTATTTTCTTATTTTTGATTAATTATTTGAATTTTTAATCTTATTAATTCATTTAATTAAATTTAATTATGAGAAAAATATTAAACAATGGTTTCAAATCTTTTTTGTGCAGCAAATATGTCCATTATGAGCTAAATATTTCGTGCAACAATCAACAAGGCCAAATCTTCCATAATTGGCATGATTTCATGGCAAAAAGATTGGAAAAGATATGGAGAAAATCAAATATTGAAAACATTAATACATGGACTTTGGGCTTGTTTTCTTAACCTAATTTCACTCAAGTACATAGGCACAACTCAAACCTAATGCATTGGACACAAAAAGGCTGCTAAGAACTCAGAACCAAAGTGAAAAATTTACACAAAAAGTTGAAAACTGAAAACATAGTTACAAGGCGTTTCAAAGCACAACAAGCCTTCCAATACATTCCTGACATTGCTAGGAACGTGTTGCAATCAAGAACCAGTCTCCAGACCTCAAGAATTGGTAGAACAGAGTCTCACTTTTTATAAATGTGTTCATCATCGTTTTTCAATTTCCATGCATTATTCATGTTTTTTAACTGTTGATTTATACTAACAATGATATTCTGAAGCTGTTGGTACCATTCAATTGAATTATGGCTGCCTAAATAAGAATCCACCATTGTTGAAACCTAGGGTTTCAGAAGCTCCAAAATAGGGCTTTCTGTATATGGAAAAATTGGATCCTAAAACCCATGCCATTGAAATTGTGACATCCAAACGAAACGAACCATGACCTCGCGCCCTTTTTATGTTAACCCAGGTGATATTCGCTATTTTTGCAGGTTGCACTTAGTGGGGGTTTAAAACCCCCGCTATTTGTTTATGTTACAGGCAGAAAGATGAAGAAGAAGCATAGGTGTCCAAGCGTGAGTGGAGGATTCAAATACTGGCGCGCAATTTTTTGTTTATACCACTAACTAACATTTTTTGTATATTATATTTTCCATGCGTTATATTAACAAAGAAACTCAATGGCTTGGTTGGTGAATGAGCTGTCCTGCAGGCATTGGGACCTGGGTTCGATTCCCAGGTCCCCTCACATGTTCAATAATTTTTGCTTTAATATGTTCCCATGCAATTTCCAGCCAAAGGTCCACTATACGCATTCACATGCTAGCTTGCCACATAATCTGAATGATCAATCCAAAGGCCAGAACATGAAGACCACCATACACCTGGGTCAACCATCAAGCGTGTGATCCTGGAAAGTCAAAAAAGGGCTTCATTCTGATGGGCCAAATCACTTCAATTCACCTCCTAAATGGGCCTGATACCTCCCATGGTTTGCATCAATTTTTAATTTTTATTTGTTTTTCTTTCTTAATTCTATTAATTGCTTTAATTGTTTTCTTTTTACCATAAAATAAATTTCACAATAAAAAATCAGAAACTAAAAATGTTTATTTTTTTATTATATTTAATTTCATCATTATTAGTTTTGTAAATAAACTTTAACAATTAATTTAGTTAATTTAGGTTTTAAAACTTTAATGTTTTTCTTAATAAATTAAAATATGTAGAAATTAGGGTTTTTTAACATTCTTATCTTTTTCCTAATAAATAATTTTCTATCATTATTATTATTAATTAACTAAATATTTTTGTAAATAAACATGTATATTAATCAATTAGTAAATTAGGTTAACTTAGATATTTTCTTTAATAATTAAAAATAATCTAGAATTAGGATTTCCATTTAATTTCAATTTTCTTTATTTCATAAATACAAAAAAATATTTAAAAAAAACAATTTCTTTTCTTTAATTAAATAATAATTAGACTTTTAATTCAATTTAATTTCAAAAGGGTCCAATGCCCTCGAACGTTCAACTTTAATTCTTTCGCGCATTTATTCTTATTTATTCTTTTTTCAATATTATGTAACTGTTCAAGCCATGTAATAGTAACTAGGTTTTACTTTCCGCATCTTTTATCAAACGGGTCTTTGTATTTTGGCGATGTATAGACCCGCGCCCTGTAATAGCGTAGGATTTACTTTTCGCATTTAATTTTCCGCACTCTTAACTGCTAAACTTTGCATGAAAGAATGAATGGCCAAATTAAAAACAAGTGTAGCTCACCATAATGCATGATCAAATATAATGGTTAAACTGAAAACAACACACAAATTCACACACCACTCTTAGGGTACGCCTCACTATTGCCTTACCTTCGAAACGTGGTCTTCGAGTATAGGACGTTTTAGTAAGTCCTTATGTCCATGATCTGGTTGCCTCGAAACAGTTGCCTCGAAACAGTTGCCTCGAAATAGTTGCCTCGAAACGGTTGCCTCGAATTAAGAAAGGATCAAGGACATAAGGGTAGCTTCTAAGGTGTCCTACTGTTGCTCTGGTGACCATACTGTCCCTACAAACGAATTGACCCGAACACCTCCAACGGTGGTGCTACCTACCTCTCAATGGTGGGATGGCACTACCTTAAGGACATTTACACAGCCTAATTCCTTAGGGTAGGTAGATGACTCGTAGATACTTGCTCTATTCAAAAACAAATCAAAACTCTTTTCACACCGACACTTTCAAAAAGCTTTCAAAATAATTTTTCAAACACTCTTGAGGACTGATACAAGAGTCGATCTGAAATCTTTAAACGAAACTTTTTCAAACCCACTCACAATTGAAAAGCAAACACTTTTGAAAACACAATGAGCAAGTATCTAAGAGCCCGTGGATAACCATGGATAGAAAGGGTGCTAACACCTTCCCTTTCTATAAATCTACCTCCCGAACCGAGAAACTATCTCATAAGGAATTTTGCTGTGCTTTTGTCCTGTCCATGTTGGAGAAAATAAAAGACGGTGGCGACTCTTGCTTACCGCGACATTTCGCGAACCAGCTTTAAAACATTCTGCTCTATTTCCACCGATCACAGTAGTATATCGCATGCTCTTTTCGACCGGACTCGTCATGCTGCCCCAACACACACCCCATTGAGTTATTTAACACTATTAAGTACATTATCAAATGTCTTCCTTTAATTGGAGGCATCAGAATTGGAGGCTCTTGAAGGTATTACTTGATTCTCTTGAAGGCATTCTAGAATTTGTCATTCCACTTTACCACTTGATCTTTCTTTAGGAGTTTGAAGATTGGCTCATAAGTAGTAGTTAAATGGGAAATGAACCTGGAAATGTAATTTAGGCGTCCTAAGAAACCTCTAACCTCCTTCTCAGTGCAAGGAGCCAACATCTCTTGTATAGATTTTACCTTTGCAGGGTCAACCTGAGTACCTTTGTCACTGGCGATGAAACCTAGCAGTTTACCCGACCTTACCCCGAAGGTGCACTTGTTCGGATTCAACCTCATCTTGTGCGTCTTCAACCTATCAAACAGATTTTGTACATGATCAAGGTGCTCTTATTCAGTTTGAGATCAGGCTATCATGTCATCCACATAGACCTCTATCTCATGGTGAATCATTTCATGAAATAGAGCTATCATGGCTCGCTGATAGGTTTCCCCAGCATTTTTTAATCCAAACAACATCACTTTGTAGCAAAAAGTTCTCCATTGCATGACGAAGGTTGTCTTCACCATATCTTCGAGTGCAATTTTGATCTGATTGTAACCAGAGAAACCATCCATGAAGGAAAAGATCTTGTGTTGCACGGTGTTGTCAACCAGAACGTCAATATGGGGGAGCGGAAAGTCATCTTTGGGGCTCGCCCTATTCAAATCTCTGTAGTCCACACACATCTATATCTTGTCGTCTTTTTAGGCACCGGAACTACGTTGGCCACCCATTAGGGATAAGAGGTGACGGCTAAGATACCAGCGTTGAACTGTTTCATAACCTCTGTTTTGATCTTCTCTGACATTTTAGGGCGCATGCGACGAACCTTTTTCTTTACCGGAGGGTAATCTTCTTTAGTTCGCAGGCAGTGAACCACAATATTCGTATCCAGCCCTGGCATGTCTTCATATGACTAGACAAAGATCTCGACATAATCATGCAACATCTGTATCAACTGCTGTTTGACCTTAAGCCCCATATTTTCACCGATCTTGACTTCTTTTTTGTCTTCCTATGTGCCCAAGTTTATTGTCTCAACTGGCTCCTCATGAGGTTATATATCCCTCTCTTCCTACTATAACAGTCTCACAAGTTCTCTAGGTACCTCACAATCTTCCTCACCTTCGTCCTCAGCTTGGTTGATCGGATTTCGAAGTCATAACTGGCAATAACAGAACTGTTATCAATGGGATCCAGAATGGATATGGATCTGCAGTTTGATACGTGGGTGTGTGTAAGAGCATAGATATATAGACAAAGTAAGAGTAGAAAAGAAAGACAAAGAGCGTAAAATTTGTCTTCATAAACGTCCAATGTATTATTAATGCCAAATGATAATAGAACATGATAACCCTCACAAATAAACCGATGTGCCCCGGGCAAGACACACGGACATAAAGTTATATTATTTATTACATATCCAAAAAAAACAAGAAAGACAATTACTTCTGAACAAAAGTAATCAGTATAAAGTCCTTTGTCATCCAGTTACTGGGTCCACCATTGGTAGTAGAGTAGATTCAACTATCCACATCATATCTACTGTCAGTATCTTCTGTGGCGGAAAAAACATCAATAACATTGATTCCCAAGCCATGCTTGGGCATGGGTGCAGTTATGACGTTGGGAGTTTCCAGAGCATCGAGTTCAATCTCCTTTGCCTCAATCAGATCATGTACCTTGTTCTTCAAAGCCCAGCAATCGGGACAAAATCTAGTGCTATGTTAAGCAATCGTAAGTGGACTTATGTAGAAGTCACACCTATTTTGAGGTCGGTCAATAGCAATCTATGCACCATTTGTTTTGAGACATAATATAGAGATCATGCTCCAATAACACTTAGTGCAATGAGAAAGGGACAAGATGAAGAGGGGTGGGAGAGAATATACAAACCACGTTTAAATTAAATTTAAATCAAACTATTATTAAAATCATTCATCCACTTTTATGGAGTTAGACTCAACACCATGGATCCAATGATGTTAATAAAATTCATGATCAAAAATTCAACCCAAGATCAGCCAGAAAATAATCAAAAAATGATATTACATTTAATACATATATATACATATTGTGATCGGTGGATCTGGAACTGACTGTTTAACGCTGGTTCGCGAAATGTCGCGGAAGCAAGAGTCGCCACCGTCTTTTATTTTCTCCAAATGGAAAGGACAAAAGCACAGAAAAATTCCTTAAAGAGATTGCTCTCGGTTCGGGAGGTAGATTATAGAAAGGGAAGGTGTTAGCACCCTTTCTATCCATGGTTATCCATGGGCTCTTAGATACTTGCTCAATGTGTTTTCAAAAAATGTTTGTTTTCTTTTCAATTGTGGGTTTTAAAAAGTTTCTTTGAAAAATTTCAGTTCGACTCGTACGTCAGAGTGTTTGAAAAATTTGCTTTGAAAGCTTTTGAAAATGTGTTGGTGTGAAAAGGTTTTTTTGTTTTTTTTTGAAATTAGAGCAAGTATCCTTGAGAACCTACCTACCCTAAGGAATTCGTCTGTGTAAATGTCCTTTAAAGTAGTGCCATCCCACCATTGAGAGGTAGGTAGCACCACCGTTGGAGGTGTTCGGGTCAATTCGAGTTTAGGGACATGGTGATCACCAGAGCAATGGGAAGACACCTTAGAAGCTACCCTCATGCCAGGTTCCCGGATCATGAGGACTTACTAAGACGTCCTCTACTCGACGATCACCTTTCGAAGGCAAGGCAACAGTGAGGCGTACCCTAGGGGTGGTGTGTGCGATTTGTGTGCCGTTTTCATTTGATATTTGTCTTGTCATGTTCATTGTGATCTACGCTTGATTTTATTTAAGGCCATACATTCTTTCATGTTTATTTAACAGTTAAAAGTTGCGGAAAAATAAATCTACAACTATTACAAATGGCGCGGGTCCACATCGCCAAAATTAAACCGGACCCGATTTGACGGAAAGTAAATAAAGCGAAAGAAATAAAAGTGCGAGCAATTGTTTACACGGCTTTGGGAGAGATACATAATTATTTGAGCGAAATAAATAAATACGCGAAATAAAGGAATTAAAAACATGGGCGTTGGATCCTTTTTTGCAAAATTTAAATTAATAAGGAATTAAAATTAATATTAAAAGAGAATGTTTTTTTTTGGTGTTTTTTTGTGTTTTTTAGATTTAATAGAAAAAGAGGATTAATTAAAATTAAAATAAAATGTCAAACCCTAATTCTAATTATTTTTTAGTTATTAAGAAAATATTGAAATTTGACCTAATTTAAACCTAATTATTTTTATGTACAATTTAATTATGAAAATAATAAATAAATAAGTATTATGATAAAAAAGAGAAAATTAAAAAGGAATAAAAAGTTATTAAACCTAATTCTATATTTTTGGATTTTTAGTTATAAAAAAAGAATTAAAATTAAAACCTATTTAATACTAAATATTTACATGCAATTTATTTATGAAAATAATAAAATAAATATTATATTTTTCTCTTTTTTCTGATTTTTGTGCATTTTTATATTTTGTAAAGAAATAATTAATTAATTTAACAAATAAAGAAAATAAAATCATTATTGAAAAATAAAAAAAATGTATAGAGAAGCAAACCAGGGGGGTTTTCTGTCCCAACATGGAGGTATGGATCCAATAATTTAGGCCCAATAAGCTGGAAATTCGTTGACTTTCCCAGGTTCCATATGGTGCGTTGACTAAGAAATAATGTGTTCTTTGAATCCCTGCCCTTGATTTGAAGCAGCTAGACGCGTGGCTCTTTGGATGTTGAGGCAACATGATGCGCTTTAAGGTTATGCCTGCATAGGAATTGCAATGGAAAAATAATAGTGAAATTATACTGACCTGGGATTCGAACCCAGGTCATGAGGATTAACACCCACTAACTTTACCACTGAAGCACTCAACGCATTTTGTTTATTAAATAATATACAAATAACATAAAGCAAAAGCGTTGGTGAATGGATTTCCAGCGCGAAAATTTAAATGGACTAATCGTTGGCCGCCACCGCACCATCTTCTTCGCTGGGAATTCCCTGAAACTATTCAACAAACATTTAACGGGGGTTTTGAACCCCCTCAAAATATGCCAATTCCATTAATAGCGATTAGGCCCTGAAGGCTCATAAATTGAGTGCAAGTTTCTAATTCTCTTCGTTCCAACCTGCAGATTTCATCCATGGCATTGTTATGTCTTAATTTTACCTTATGGCAAAACGCCCAATTTCAAGCTTTACAAACCCTAGAATTTGCTAATGGTGGATTCACGCGTGGGGCATAAAAATACAATTCAATATGTTAGTTAGCTTCAGAATTGAACATAGAACACAAATTAAACATCAAAAATTGGAAAAGGCGCATGAATCATGATGCAAGAAAAACGATAAACTTTCTGTACAGGGCACCGGTATTCTCACGTTTCTTGATGTCAAAATCTTTGGTTTTGATCCAAATCTCTTCCTTTAATCCTCAGCAAGCTAATGGAATTGGTATTGAGGCTTGAATCGCTTTGTAAGTCAGTTTTCAGTATTGACTTTTTTGGAGAAATTTCCAAGTTTGTGATGTATTCTTGAGCGCAGTTTTTTGTCTAATGCAATTAGGTTTATGTTCCTGGTTATGTAGTGAATGAATTAGGTTAAAAAGATTGATCAAAATCCATTGCTTTTATTGTTTTCAATATTTGATTTCTTAAGAATCCTTTTCATATCTTTTCACATGGTTTTTGTATCAATTAGGTTTCAATCAAGCCAAATCTTTCCATAATTGGCTAAGCACGAAATATCAAGTCTAAAACATGTATAAAAAGATTCATTTGGTTCATTTAGATATTTTCCACATATTTAATTGATTTAATTGAATTAATATGAATAAAAATTCAAATAAATAAATAAAAAATGAGAAAATACTTCCCTTTGGGCCAAGTGATCGTGCACATGCTTGGAATGATGAATCTTGGAAGAAAAATGGGCCCATTAGCAATTTTAGGTCATTTGAAGTAAAGTTGACTTTTCAAAATTCCCAAAAATTTCCCAACTTCCACAAGGCATAACTTGCTCAATATTTAAGCTTTTCTCATGTTCTTGGACATTTTGGAAAGGCCTTTGAGTCCGCTAACCAATGCCTTTGGTCCCATGTCATTTTGATTTACCAATCTCAAGTTATGGCCTTTGACTTAAAGTCCCTTTTTGTTGACTTTTGAAAATGACCTATAATGTTGAGATTGATAACTTTTTGTGAGAGCATTTCTTGGACTTGAAATATGAAGATGAGTTTTAGGAAATGTCTTTCTCTTAAAAATGAGCTTTGGATGGAATTTTTCTGATAATCCATGTGAAAGTTATGCCCTGGTCAATTTCAGTTGACTTTTTCAGCTGTCCAAATATAGTAACTTTTGCATCTTTGATGATTTCTGAGCCAAATTTTGAGAATCATGATCAAGCATTGATCAAATGATGTTTGTGGCTTCAAAATGATATGTTGACCAAAAATTTGAACTTTTGACTGCCAAATGACCATTTTGCCCCTACAGTTGACTGTAGTGCAATTAGGGTTTTTGACTGTGCAATTTTGAGCTGAATGCCTTGAAACTTGCTATGAGGATACTTGACCATCTTTGTAAGCATATGAGACTTGATTGGGCCTTTGAAAATTTTCAATTCTTGATCAGAACCCAAAACCTAGTTTTGACTGTATAGGAGACCTTTGCACTGTGCAACCCTTGGGGAATTTTGTGACTTGGCTTGGCAATTTCTTGAAGAATATGGGAGGGCAAATTTTGGGGTACAACAGTTGCCCCTGTTCAATCTTCTTAGACCTGAGGATGCAGATTGGCTGACGTGCCTTTCGTAATCCGAGGGTAGAAGATGATTGGACACTAGAGTGCCCAGAAATTTGCGCTCACATAGTAGCAGTGTGATGGTGGAATGGGCTTATAGATGCCATTTGGAGGTTGATGAATAGGATGATGAGCTTATAGATGCCATCTGAATGTTGATTGCGTAGGAGATTCCTTAGCGAGAACCTGCATACCTGCAAAAGACAAATGAGTACCTGACACGTTGCAGGAGCTGATTTTAGATGCTTGGTATAGATATGTCCTGACTGGTTACAGGAGCTGGATCTGGAGCTTCAAACGGCGATGAATGAACCAGGGATGGTTATTGCTTTAGCATGAATGGTAAGAGAACCTTGGGCGACTTTAACTTCAACAACGCTCGTTGAGAAAAATCTTGGCGGGAATTACCATCTTTGCAGTATCGGAACGAGAACCATAGGCTATTATAATCTGAAAGGGAATCACCTCACTCGCCGTCGGAGAGGGAATCATAGGAAAAGGAATTGTCACCTCACACACCGTCGGAGAGGGAACCATAAGAGACTATCACCTCACACTCAATGTCGGAGAGGGAAGCATCTGAAAAAGGAACTACCACCTCATGCACTTGCCGGAGAGGGGACCATAAGACTATCACCTCACACTCATCGTCGGAGAGGGAAACATCTTGAAAAAGGAATTACCACCTCACGCACTTGCCGGAGAGGGGACCATAGGAAAAGGAATTACCACCTCACGCACTTGTCGGAGAGGGGACCATAAGACTATCACCTCACACTTATCGTCAGAGAGGGAAACATCTGAAGAAGGAATTACCACCTCACGCACTTGCCGGAGAGGGGACCATATGAAAAAGGAATTACCACCTCACGCACTTGTCGGAGAGGGGACCATAAGACTATCACCTCACACTCATCGTCGGAGAGGGAAACATCTTGAAAAAGGAATTACCACCTCACGCACTTGCCGGAGAGGGGACCATAGGAAAAGGAATTACCACCTCACGCACTTGTCGGAGAGGGGACCATAAGACTATCACCTCACTCACCGCCGGAGAGGGAAACATCTGAAAAGGAATTATCGCCTCACTCACCGTCGGAGAGGGAACCATAGGAGATTATCACCTCACTCACCGTCGGAGAGGGAACCATCTGAGAAGGACTTACCACCTCACTCACCGTCGGAGAGGGAACCATAGGAGACTATTACCTCACTCACCGTCGGAGAGGGAAACATCTGAAAAGGAATTACCACCTCACTCACCGTCGGAGAGGGAACCATAGGAGACTATCACCTCACTCACCGTCGGAGAGGGAAACATCTGAAAAGGACTTACCACCTCACTCACCGTCGGAGAGGGAACCATAGGAGACTATCACCTCACTCACCGTCGGAGAGGGAAACATCTGAGATAACTTCTACTGAGTCTTTATCAGAAAAATCTGTTGGGAGTCGATTTAGCTGGACTAGAGAAGGCCTTGAAATATGTTTGAGAATTTTAACTGCATCTTTCCTGAAAGGTAAAGGTCAGTCATATGCAATGCATGATATGGATCAAGCAATGATGTTCTCAACATAAATGAGATTTGTATGATATGATGTGTCTATGCATGATATATTGATGTATGTGATGTTTAGGAATGTGTTTTTCGTCTAGGAAAGTAAATCCTTGATGGGTGTCGGGAAGTCATATCCTGGGATGATGTTGAAGAATAGATTTTGCTTCCGCTGGGGATGATAACTGCAAGAATACCGGTAGGAGAAGATAACTCCGTTGGGGAATAAACTTGGCGAGTGGAAGATTCTGCGGGGAGAAAAATACTCTAGCGACCATGCTGGGGAGTGATACTCTGTGGGGAGAGAGACACTTTGCTGAGTTGTTGATGATAACTTGCTGGGGATATCCTTGTTGTATTGGAAGTGCTGATAGACTTCGCTGGGGGCAAGAGAACTTCGTCGAGGATGCTCTTTCCATGGCTTTTGGCTGAGGATAACCCAGTTATATCCTGTTAAGGAAATAACTCTTTGAATAAAGCCGGGCGACGCGTTCGTGCTCTGCGAGGGGATAAGCTTCCAGGATTTACTGGGGATAAGCTTACTGCTTGGGGAAGATGGACTCCAACTTTCCTTGGGAAACTGGATTGGACTCTTTTTTGGGGAAGTTTTGATATGCTGGGGAAGTGATTCCTTTGAATGTTGAGATACCGCCGGGGAACAATCTTTAGGCCAAGACTGCCGGGGATGCTTATTATGAATATATATATATGCTGCTGCTGGGGGAGTATTGAGATCTACTGGAGGATATTCAATTTCCTTGAGATTTGATAGCTCTGCTTGGAGAAGAATGCACTTTTGTTGGCTCACTCCCTGGGGAATTAGGATGTACTGGTCGCGTTCTTTAGCTGAACCTACCTTGGTACCTTGGAGGATAGAACAATTAGACTGCTCAGACAACTCTTTTATTGCCCTTGTTTCTAGTGTCACCTGCAATTAATTCCTTTGTTTCGTATGCAAATATTTATGAGTTAGCAAATTATTGTCAATGCATATATCACAAATCGAACCTTGGACGTTCTTCGCAAAACAAAACAGAAAAAGAAAAACACTTGGCACGTTTAACTGAAAATATATTTGTATTGATTTTTGAATGGCCTGAATAGGCGTTTTGTGTACAAGAGGCTGGCGTCCTAGTAAGAGGTACGCCGCCGAACAAAAGAGTTTATATAAATTTTGTACAAAAGAAAATAAAACAGCTGTGTGAAATATGAATGATCCACTGGGTTTCAACTCTGCTATTGTCTTTATAACTCCGAGCGTCTCATCACTTGATGACCTTGGTTGAGGGTGAAGCTGACTGATCGATGCCGTTTGAACTTGATGCAGATACCGGATTCTGGATGCAAAGTGATCCAATGAGACATAGTATTACGCTTTTATCCCTAATTTTTGCCTGGACCGCCCTTTCGGGTTTTCAGTCCACCGGGATACCCATTTTTGCCCAAGCCGCCTTTTCAGGTTTTCGACTTGCCGGGTGTACAGATTTTTCATTTTCATCCCTTCATTTTGCCCGAACCCTTTTGGTTCGACGGGAAGCCCTAATTTTTGCCTAGGCATGTCAGCCTAGCGGGTCTTTTTTCATGCGTAGTATTTTTTAACTATGTCTGCATTGGCGGGGTGAGGAAGGTCGTCACCATCCATGTTGGTTAATATCATTGCTCCTCCTGAGAACACATGCCTAACCACAAATGGCCCTTCGTACGTAGGGGTCCATTTGCCCCTTGGATCACTCTGAGGAAGGATGATTCGCTTGATCACCAGATCCCCGACTTGATATTCCTGTGGTCTGACCTTTTTGTTAAATGCTCTGATCATCCGTTTCTGATACGTCTGACCATGGCAGATAGCAGCAAGTCTCTTTTCGTCAATGAGATTGAGTTGGTCAAGTCGTGTCTGGATCCAATCATCTTCGTTCAGATTTGCATCTTTCATTATCCGGAGAGAGGGAATTTGTACTTCAATCGGCAAGACTGCCTCCATGCCATAAACCAGAGAGAAAGGAGTTGCCCCGGTTGACGTCCTAGCTGAGGTACGGTACCCATGCAGAGCGAACGGTAACATCTCGTGCCAATCTTTATAAGTCACTGTCATTTTCTGCACGATCTTCTTGATGTTTTTATTTGCTGCTTCTACAGCCCCATTCATCTTCGGTCTGTAAGGAGAAGAATTGTGGTGCTGTATCTTGAACTGTTCGCAGAGCTCAGCGATCATCTTGTTGTTTAGATTGGTACCGTTGTCTGTAATAATTCGCTCAGGGACGCCGTACCGACAGATCAGGTTGTGCCGAATAAACCGTGCCACAACAGTCTTGGTTACCGTAGCATAGGATGCTGCCTCAACCCACTTTGTAAAATAATCGATCGCCACTAGGATGAAGCGATGTCCATTAGACGCCGTAGGTTTGATCTCGCCAATCATGTCTATGCCCCACATTGCAAACGGCCAAGGCGCAGTCAGAACATTTAGGGGAACCGGAGGAACATGCACCTTGTCTGCATAGATCTGGCACTTGTGGCACGTCCTGGAGTGTTGGTAACAGTCAGCTTCCATTGTGGACCAGTAATATCCTGCCCGTAGGATTTTCTTAGCCATAGTATGTCCACTAGAATGTGTACCAAAGGTCCCTTCATGTAGCTCTTCCATGATTCTTTCCGCTTCAATCTTATCCACACAACGCAGTAAGGTTGAATCATGGTTTCGCTTGTACAAGATGCCGTTGCTAAGGAAGAACTTGGCTGCAAACCTCCTCAGGAATTTCTTATCGTTGACAGAGGCACCTTCAGGGTATTCCTGAGCTTCCAGATATCTCTTCACTTCGTGGTACCAAGGCTTCTCAGTCACCAATTCCGTTTCGAGATCACAACAGTATGCCGGTTCGTCCAGTTTCCAGATGATGATCCGGGGAGCCTCATTATCCCATTTGACCTTGAACATTGAAGACATTGTAGCTAACGCGTCCGCCAGCTGATTCTCTTCTCTTGGAAAGTGTTCAAAGGTTATCTCGGTGAAGTGGGGAATCAGGGTCAACACACATTCTTTGTAAGGAATCAAGTTTGGATGTTTCGTATCCCACTCTCCTTTGATCTGATTGATCACAAGAGCGGAATCTCCGAAGACACTTAGAAATTTGATCCTTAGGTCGATCGCAGCTTGAAGACCCATGATGCACGCCTCATATTCCGCCATGTTGTTGGTACAGTTGAAACACAGCCGGGCAGTGAGTGGAGTATGGGTACCTTGTGGAGATATGATTATGGCGCCGATACCATTTCCCAAAGCATTGGAGGCTCCGTCAAAGTGCATAGACCATCGGGATCCTGGTTCAGGTCCTTCATCCGGTCTAGGTACTTCACAGTCTGTTACTATCATAATGCTTTCATCCGGAAATTCGAAGTTCATTGATTGGTAATCATCTACAGCTTGATGAGCTAAGTGGTCTGCCAATACACTTCCCTTGATGGCTTTCTGGGTTGTATACTGAATGTCGTATTCCGTTAAGATCATTTGCCATCTTGCAATTCTCCCAGACAGAGCAGGCTTTTCGAATATGTATTTTATAGGATCCATCTTTGAGATCAACAAAGTGGTGTGAGTCAGCATATACTGTCTCAGCCGGCGAGCAGCCCATACCAAAGCGCAGCAAGTTTTCTCAAGCAGTGAGTATCGGGTCTCACAGTCGGTAAACTTTTTGCTAAGGTAATAAATGGCATGTTCTTTTCGGCCAGACTCGTCATGCTGCCCCAGCACACACCCCATTGAGTTGTCAAGCACTGTCAGGTATAGTATCAGAGGTCTCCCTTCAACCGGTGGCATAAGGATAGGTGGTTCTTGGAGATACTCTTTAATTTTGTCGAAAGCGGCCTGACATTCATCGTTCCAACGTACTACCTGATCTTTCTTCAGCAGCTTGAAGATTGGCTCACAGGTAGCGGTCAGATGTGAGATGAACCGAGCAATATAATTCAGGCGTCCTAAAAAGCCTCTGACCTCCTTCTCTGTCTTGGGAACTGGCATCTCTTGAATAGCCTTGACCTTAGCAGGGTCCACTTGAATACCTTTGTCACTGACCACGAAGCCTAGCAACTTCCCAGATCTTACCCCGAAGGTGCACTTGTTCGGGTTCAATCTCAGTTTGTACAGTTTCAACCGGTCAAACAACTTCTGTAGGTGATCTAGATGCTCTTCCTCAGTCTGGGACCTAGCGATCATGTCATCCACATACACCTCTATCTCGTGATGGATCATGTCATGAAATAAGGCGACCATGGCACGTTGATAGGTTGCCCCAGCATTTTTTAATCCGAACGGCATGACCTTGTAACAGAAGGTGCCCCACTGAGTGACAAATGTAGTCTTCTCCATGTCTTCAGGTGCCATCTTTATCTGATTATAACCTGAAAAGCCATCCATGAAAGAGGATACCTTGTGCTGAGCTGTATTATCAACAAGGACATCAATGTGAGGTAAGGGGAAGTCATCCTTGGGGCTGGCCCTGTTCAGATCCCTATAATCGACACACATTCTGACCTTACCGTCCTTCTTAGGTACCGGCACCACATTAGCAACCCACTGAGGGTAAGAAGTCACTGCAAGAAACCCACCATCGAACTGTTTCATAACCTCGGCTTTGATCTTCTCAGACATCTCTGGACGCATCCGACGGACCTTTTGTTTAACTGGAGGGCAGTCTTCCTTGGTCGGCAAATGATGGACCACAATGTCGGTATCCAACCCGGGCATGTCTTCGTAGGACCAAGCAAAGATCTCCATATAATCATGCAGCATCTTGGTTAACCGTTGCTTCACGCTGAGCTCTAGGTTGGCACCAATCTTTACCTATTTCCTGTCTTTCTCTGTACCCAGGTTTATTGTCTCCACTGGCTCTTCGTGGGGTTGAATTGCCCTCTCTTCCTGAAGCAACAGTCTTGCAAGCTCGCCAGGCACTTCGCAATCATCTTCACCTTCGTCTTCGGCTAAGTTGATCGGATTTTCGAAGTCATAATTGGCAGTAGCAGAGTTGTTATCAGTAAGATCCAGAGTGGATTGAAACCTGTATGAGTGAGTGTGTGTGTAAATACAGCTGTTTTTGAAAATTATGTAAAGGAAAAGAAAGACAGAAAAGGAACACAATATTTGCAATGCGAAAAATACGTCCAAGATTTTCATTCATGATGTATAAAATGACAGTTTGTATGCCCTCACAAATAGAACCACGGTGCCTCGGGTAAGACACCGGGCCATAGAGTTTATCATTGTTTATTACAAAATAACAAAACAAAGAAATTTATTACTGCGTCACAAAGGTAACAGGGGTATGGTCCTTTGCACTCCAATTGTTCAATCCGTCTTCGGCCGTCGGATAGATCCAGCTATTGAATTCAGCTTCGTCCACTTCATGATCTTCCCTAACAGCATTCACTTCTGAACTTTTAATAAATACCGGAGGTCTTCCGATCTTTTCCTTCCTCATAGCTCTCTGACCTTCTGAGGTAAAACCCAGCCCAAGTTTATCAGTCTTCTGGGTGAAGTCTGGAAGTCTGCCCCAGTCGGCACATTCACCCTTCTGCACCACAACCCTGGCATCCTTCAGGGAGGCCATCTTCAAAGGACCACTTGCTTCTGTTGTTTCTGCTGCAATTGGAAACACCTCCTCGAAGTGCTGAAAGGGGGTTTCAATAAACTCCCCATCCATTTCAATGTACCTGAAGGAATTCAGGTGGCTCACCATATATTCTTCCTCTCCTTGCACGGTGACAATCTTCCCTCTGACGGGGTACTTCAGCTTTTGATGCAAGGTAGAGGTTACTGCCCCAGCCTTATGTATCCAGGGTCGACCTAGCAGACAAGAGTAAGATGGACGGATGTCTATCACATAAAAAGTGGAGTCGAACACCTGAGAGCCCACACGAATCGGAATGTCAACCTCTCCATGGACCATCCTCTTTGAACCATCAAAGGCCCTGACGATGATGTTGCTGGGTTTCAATTCCAGGCCTTCACAATCTAGACGATCCAGAGCCTTCTTGGGTAGCACATTCAAAGATGAACCAGTATCAACCAACACATGTGCCAAGGTGGTGCCCCTGCATTCAATTGAGACATGCAGAGCATCATTATGGTCTCTCCCTTTTGCGGTCAAGTCAGCATCTGAGAAACCCAATCCATTATCTGCCATTAGACTTGCCACGCAATCAGTGAACTGGACTGCAGAGGTTTCCTGTGGCACATGGGCCGTCTTGAGGAACGAGATTAGGGCCTTTGCATGGGCCTCAGAGCACAGCAATAAAGAGAGCATGGAGATCTTGGAGGGCGTATGCCCCAGCTGTTCCACAACATTAAAATCGCTCTTCTTTATGATCTTCAGAATCTCCTCCATCTCTTGTGGGGAGGCCTCAGCAGCTATGGGTATGGGTGCCTCCATCTGGGCAGGCTCAACTTCAATTCCCTTGCCCCGAGCATTGGATGACTCGGCAGCAGGAGAAACAATCGGATTAGCAGCAGGAACAACAACTTGATCAGCAACAGGCATAGGTGTACTTGTAGGAATTATCAGGAGCGGTCTTCGGGCAGCAGGCGGTGCAATGTCAGGCGAGAAGAGCCTGCCACTGCGAGTAACTTTGGCTGGGCCAGTGATGTCGCAGATGCTGGCGCCAGCGTTGAGCTCTTGTTTGATCCCGTTTATATATACATCTGCCCCATAGTGCCAAGGGACAGCTTTATCAGATACATAGGGCAGGGGCCCTGGAACAGTGATAATAACGGGTGCAACGGTCATAATTTGAGCGGGCTTCTTCTGGAGGGCCGGGATCGGATTATTGAAGATAGTCACCACAGAAACTTCTTCCATTGGAACCAACCGAACAGCAGACTTCTTGAATAGAATCTCCTTGCTATCCATTAAGCTTTGGATGCCTAACTTTAGCAAGGGACAACCAGATGGGGACACAGCACAGAATAGGCAACCTTCACTACAACCCGGAAATAAACCGGCCTGCAGTAGGTTCTTTTTGACGATCTTTAGAGGAGTGGCTAGATCATCCACAGAAACAGCATAAACGTCTTCATCAACAGCATTTACCCCGTGCTGAGGCATAGGGGCAGTAACTACATTCGGCTTTGCAGGCGCTTCGAATTGTATCTCCTTTGCGTCGATAAGGTCTTGCACCTTATTCTTCAACGCCCAACAGTCATCGGTAGAGTGCCCCGGGCTTTCTGAATGGTAAGCACAACGAGCATTCGGGTTGTACTTGGGAGATGTTGTATTGGGGAACTTCGGGGCTTCCCTGACAGTTACTAAGTTGGTGGCTAGCAACTGTGGCAGAATCTGTGATAGGGTCATGCTTAACCGGGTGAACTCTCGCCGGGGTCTTTCAGCCCTTTGAGGATTATTCGACCGAGGAGCGGCAGCAGGCTTAGCAATCACCACCGCGCTGACAGATTGGCGGTGCTCAGGTCTCTCTGATTTCCTGGAACCATACACGGCACTAGACTCCTTTTTGAATGGTTTCTTTTCCGAACTAGATGAGGCACCCTTCGCAATCTTCCCAGACTTCAACCCAGCTTCAATCCTTTCTCCAGTCAAGATCAAATCAGTGAACCCAGCAGAAGAATTCCCAATGAGATGGTTGAAAAATGGCCCAGATAGGGTCCCCAAGAACATGTCAACCAACTCCCGATCAGTCAATGGTGGCTGCACCCTGCCAGCCAGGTCTCTCCACTTCTGAGCGTACTCCTTAAAACCTTCGCTTGCACCTAACGCCATACCCTGGAGTTGGGTACGTGTGGGGGCAAGGTCGGCATTATATTGATACTGCTTGTAGAAAGCAGTAGCCAACTCCTCCCAGTTACGAACTTTGGTCCCATCCAGCTGATAGAACCATTCGAGATGAGTCCCTGAAAGACTCTCCTGGAAGAAGTGGATCCATAAATTCTTATCCGCAGAGTACGGCTGAATTTTCCGAACATAGGACCTTAAATGCAGCTTGGGACAAGACGCCCCGTCATATTTGGAGAAGGATGGTGCTTTGAACTTATGGGGGATAATCACACCAGTCGACAAACCCAGATCTCCGAAATCCAGCCCAGGTGCCTGTTGCACCTCCATAGCCTTCAACCTGTCCTCCAGTTGTTTATATCTGTCATCTGAAGGAGGGTACTGCTCTTCATCAAAATCTGTCTCGTTGTCGGAGACCACCGGACTAGGGACCTTTACTTCTGCCTGAGAAGGACTCTTGCCAACAGAAGAACTAGCCTCTTCATGCTGCAGAGTATTACCAAACCTTCGGCCCGAGTTGAACAGAACAGTTCTTCTCTTCTTCTTCTTCTCCTTCTTCAGGAGCATAGCCTTCAGTTCTTCTTGGCCTTTAGCCAGACCCTTGATTAGTTCTTGAAACTGTGCATTCTGCGCCTGGAGAGCCTTGATTGATGTCTCAGTTGATGCAGATTCGGGATTCATGATGCTGAAATAAACAGCGAAGAACTGTAAGCAACCTGAAAAGGGGAAAACCTGCTATGCACATGATGTATGAAATGTGTATGCAATGCATTCAAGGGTTCGAAAGTTCAAATTTGTTGTAGACAAAAAGGAACACACGTTATCATTAAAGAAATCATTGTTTAATACATCAAAGCCTCATGGGCAAAAAGTACAAAAATCAAATCAATCCCAAAATACACTGCGCATCCTCTTCGGAGCTATGTAGGTGTTGAGATTCCTCTCCTCATGCAACAGGCGGGTGAGCTCCAAGACCTTCTTTTCACTGGCATGCAGACTAGTCTCAAGAGAATTCCGTTCTTCTTTAAGCTGGATCCAGCTCTTCTGCATCTCTTCCCAGGATGTGGGCATATCAGGGTGCTGAATAATGTGGGACACTTCCCCTTCCAAGACAGGCTCTTTGATCACCGGGAGCATATGAGGATAAGGCATTACTAACTTCTGGGAGCGGGCTCGTACCCATTTGAGATAAGGTTCCAACGGGATGGAGTTCCTATGCCCCAGTGTCTTGCTGTCTATCCTACTAGGCATCTTCCAGGCTCTGATAAATCTCTGACGAAGTCCTTGAGTATCGTTGTCGAAGTCAAAAACTATGTCAGGAATTAACATGTCATGAGGACCATCCCTCCGAGCATAACCAAACTGTCTCCAAGCCAGGCATGGGCTATAAGTAATACCTCCTCTGATTCCAAGTAAAGGAACATTAGGGTACTCCCCGCAACGATCAATGATAGTGACATCTTCTCTGGACCTAGGACACCAATGTATATCTGCATGTGTAAGAGTCATCAACGGTTGTGACCATCTCAAACCCCGCTCATTCTTCAGGACTGATTGTGGAAGGTGCGAAATAAACCACCTTCCCAGGAGAGGAGTGCAACACATAAGGACACCTCTTTTTCTCATGGTTCGAGTGTAACATGAGTGAAGGATGTCCCCTAGCAATGTAGGTATGGGATTCCTGGACATGAAGATCTGGACAGCACTGATATCAATAAGCTGATCTGGGTTAGGAAACAACACCAAACCATAGACAAGGAGAGCTACCACTTCTTCAAAAGCTTGTAGGTCAAGGGAGTTCCAACATTCAAGGGCCTTTTCAAACAGAAACCTGGCTAAGAACCCTTTGATACCACTTCTAACTTCCCAATGTCCCTTGAGGTCAGATGACTGTAGGTGCAAGGCTTTAGCAATCTCTTCAAGCTTAGGTTCCTTTTCTGTACCGTTGAAGGGTAGTTGATCAAGGATAGGGATCTTCAGGAGCCGGGAGAACTCCTCCAATGTAGGTACCAACTGATAGTCCAAGAAGGTAAAACAGTGATGCAGAGGGTCAAAGAATTGGAACAGGACCTTTATCATATCTTCCTCAATGTTGGTGTTGACCAAGCTGATGAGGCTTCCATGCCTTTCACTGAATGAAGAGTTCTCGGGAATCCTGGATATAAGCTCCTTAAGCTGAGGAGGGATCCTTACAAGACTGACCTGAATTGTCTTTCTACGAACAGTTTCCATGTCCTACAAAACAAGAACAAAGATGAAAATTCGAACCCCTGAAATGGTTAGTCAATGCATATGATGCTGGATGATGTCATGATGCTATGATTAAACACACCACAGATATTTACAAAGACAAACATGTAAGACACACAAGGCACACAAGTCAAGCCCTTAAGGTTTAAGGCCAGCATGGGGTCTGGGTAGTACCCTCTTGAGGTTAGTGGGTTCAACCTGTCCTAATCAAAGTAACCGGGTTCTAAGGTTCCCAATATCACGGGATTGCTTTCATTGTTCATCGTTTCGATTTAGCCACTGAACTGGCGACCGAAATATTCCAGGAAAGCAACCCTCAATTGAGTGTAGTATCGAGTATCAACCAACCTCGGACTGCACCAAAGTCAGTTATCTCACTACCCTAAAGAGGCCAAGATAGTTCAATTAAGGTTCCTAAGGTCTGTTGATGCTTCACGACACCACGCAGAGGCCCCGTACTCTCCTTGACTGAACTCAAGGGTTACCGGTACACACCAAAGTGCCACATCAACGTAGCAGACTGTTTCAACCATGTCGGTATACCCCGCACAGTTCCCTCACAGCCTTGTTGCTACTTTCTAAGAAGGTATCCCCAGATCCGGGTTAGGATCCATAGAACTCCCAAGCAACCCACAATAATAAAGCAAGCAAAGAAGACAATTGAAAACATAGTTATGACCTAGCCCTAAGGTACACCTCACTTTAAGTAGTTTATTCCCCAGCAGAGTCGCCAGTTCTGTGATCGGTGGATCTGGAACTGACTGTTTAACGCTGGTTCGCGAAATGTCGCGGAAGCAAGAGTCGCCACCGTCTTTTATTTTCTCCAAATGGAAAGGACAAAAGCACAGAAAAATTCCTTAAAGAGATTGCTCTCGGTTCGGGAGGTAGATTATAGAAAGGGAAGGTGTTAGCACCCTTTCTATCCATGGTTATCCATGGGCTCTTAGATACTTGCTCAATGTGTTTTCAAAAAATGTTTGTTTGCTTTTCAATTGTGGGTTTTAAAAAGTTTCTTTGAAAAATTTCAGTTCGACTCGTACGTCAGAGTGTTTGAAAAATTTGCTTTGAAAGCTTTTGAAAATGTGTTGGTGTGAAAAGGTTTTTTTGTTTGTTTTTGAAATTAGAGCAAGTATCCTTGAGAACCTACCTACCCTAAGGAATTCGTCTGTGTAAATGTCCTTTAAAGTAGTGCCATCCCACCATTGAGAGGTAGGTAGCACCACCGTTGGAGGTGTTCGGGTCAATTCGAGTTTAGGGACATGGTGATCACCAGAGCAATGGGAAGACACCTTAGAAGCTACCCTCATGCCAGGTTCCCGGATCATGAGGACTTACTAAGACGTCCTCTACTCGACGATCACCTTTCGAAGGCAAGGCAACAGTGAGGCGTACCCTAGGGGTGGTGTGTGCGATTTGTGTGCCGTTTTCATTTGATATTTGTCTTGTCATGTTCATTGTGATCTACGCTTGATTTTATTTAAGGCCATACATTCTTTCATGTTTATTTAACAGTTAAAAGTTGCGGAAAAATAAATCTACAACTATTACAAATGGCGCGGGTCCACATCGCCAAAATTAAACCGGACCCGATTTGACGGAAAGTAAATAAAGCGAAAGAAATAAAAGTGCGAGCAATTGTTTACACGGCTTTGGGAGAGATACATAATTATTTGAGCGAAATAAATAAATACGCGAAATAAAGGAATTAAAAACATGGGCGTTGGACCCTTTTTTGCAAAATTTAAATTAATAAGGAATTAAAATTAATATTAAAAGAGAATGTTTTTTTTTGGTGTTTTTTTGTGTTTTTTAGATTTAATAGAAAAAGAGGATTAATTAAAATTAAAATAAAATGTCAAACCCTAATTCTAATTATTTTTTAGTTATTAAGAAAATATTGAAATTTGACCTAATTTAAACCTAATTATTTTTATGTACAATTTAATTATGAAAATAATAAATAAATAAGTATTATGATAAAAAAGAGAAAATTAAAAAGGAATAAAAAGTTATTAAACCTAATTCTATATTTTTGGATTTTTAGTTATAAAAAAAGAATTAAAATTAAAACCTATTTAATACTAAATATTTACATGCAATTTATTTATGAAAATAATAAAATAAATATTATATTTTTCTCTTTTTTCTGATTTTTGTGCATTTTTATATTTTGTAAAGAAATAATTAATTAATTTAACAAATAAAGAAAATAAAATCATTATTGAAAAATAAAAAAAATGTATAGAGAAGCAAACCAGGGGGGTTTTCTGTCCCAACATGGAGGTATGGATCCAATAATTTAGGCCCAATAAGCTGGAAATTCGCTGACTTTCCCAGGTTCCATATGGTGCGTTGACTAAGACATAATGTGTTCTTTGAATCCCTGCCCTTGATTTGAAGCAGCTAGACGCGTGGCTCTTTGGATGTTGAGGCAACATGATGCGCTTTAAGGTTATGCCTGCATAGGAATTGCAATGGAAAAATAATAGTGAAATTATACTGACCTGGGATTCGAACCCAGGTCATGAGGATTAACACCCACTAACTTTACCACTGAAGCACTCAACGCATTTTGTTTATTAAATAATATACAAATAACATAAAGCAAAAGCGTTGGTGAATGGATTTCCAGCGCGAAAATTTAAATGGACTAATCGTTGGCCGCCACCGCACCATCTTCTTCGCTGGGAATTCCATGAAACTATTCAACAAACATTTAACGGGGGTTTTGAACCCCCTCAAAATATGCCAATTCCATTAATAGCGATTAGGCCCTGAAGGCTCATAAATTGAGCGCGAGTTTCTAAATCTCTTCGTTCCAACCTGCAGATTTCATCCATGGCATTGTTATGTCTTAATTTTACATTATGGCAAAACGCCCAATTTCAAGCTTTACAAACCCTAGAATTTGCTAATGGTGGATTCACGCGTGGGGCATAAAAATACAATTCGATATGTTAGTTAGCTTCAGAATTGAACATAGAACACAAATTAAACATCAAAAATTGGAAAAGGCGCATGAATCATGATGCAAGAAAAACGATAAACTTTCTGTACAGGGCACCGGTATTCTCACGTTTCTTGATGTCAAAATCTTTGGTTTTGATCCAAATCTCTTCCTTTAATCCTCAGCAAGCTAATGGAATTGGTATTGAGGCTTGAATCGCTTTGTAAGTCAGTTTTCAGTATTGACTTTTTTGGAGAAATTTCCAAGTTTGTGATGTATTCTTGAGCGCAGTTTTTTGTCTAATGCAATTAGGTTTATGTTCCTGGTTATGTAGTGAATGAATTAGGTTAAAAAGATTGATCAAAATCCATTGCTTTTATTGTTTTCAATATTTGATTTCTTAAGAATCCTTTTCATATCTTTTCACATGGTTTTTGTATCAATTAGGTTTCAATCAAGCCAAATCTTTCCATAATTGGCTAAGCACGAAATATCAAGTCTAAAACATGTATAAAAAGATTCATTTGGTTCATTTAGATATTTTCCACATATTTAATTGATTTAATTGAATTAATATGAATAAAAATTCAAATAAATAAATAAAAAATGAGAAAATACTTCCCTTTGGGCCAAGTGATCGTGCACATGCTTGGAATGATGAATCTTGGAAGAAAAATGGGCCCATTAGCAATTTTAGGTCATTTGAAGTAAAGTTGACTTTTCAAAATTCCCAAAAATTTCCCAACTTCCACAAGGCATAACTTGCTCAATTTTTAAGCTTTTCTCATGTTCTTGGACATTTTGGAAAGGTCTTTGAGTCCTCTAACCAATGCCTTTGGTCCCATGTCATTTTGATTTACCAATCGCAAGTTATGGCCTTTGACTTAAAGTCCCTTTTTGTTGACTTTTGAAAATGACCTATAATGTTGAGATTGATAACTTTTTGTGAGAGCATTTCTTGGATTTGAAATATGAAGATGAGTTGTAGGAAATGTCTTTCTCTTCAAAATGAGCTTTGGATGGAATTTTTCTGATAATCCATGTGAAAGTTATGCCCTGGTCAATTTCAGTTGACTTTTTCAGCTGTCCAAATATAGTAACTTTTGCATCTTTGATGATTTCTGAGCCAAATTTTGAAATCATGATCAAGCATTGATCAAATGATGTTTGTGGCTTCAAAATGATATGTTGACCAAACATTTGAACTTTTGACTGCCAAATGACCATTTTGCCCCTACAGTTGACTGTAGTGCAATTAGGGTTTTTGACTGTGCAATTTTGAGCTGAATGCCTTGAAACTTGCTATGAGGATACTTGACCATCTTTGTAAGCATATGAGACTTGATTGGGCCTTTGAAAACTTTCAATTCTTGATCAGAACCCAAACCCTAGTTTTGACTGTATAGGAGACCTTTGCACTGTGCAACCCTTGGGGAATTTTGTGACTTGGCTTGGCAATTTCTTGAAGAATATGGGAGGGCAAATTTTGGGGTACAACACACACACACATATATATATATATATATATATATATATATATATATATATATATATATATATATATATATATATATATATATATATATATATATATATATATATATATATATATATATATATATATATAAAAAAAGGTTTTAAAAATATTTAAAATAGAAATAAGGGATAAAAATATCAACTATGTTCAAATTAACCAAGAAATAAAAAGTAAGACCATAGAAAAATTAGAAATAGACTCAAATATTTTTATGAAATTTTTGGCAATTTTTTAAAGTCAAAAACTATTTTTAAAATTAAAAGAAATGAGTAAAATAAACTAAAAATGATAAAATATACCAAAGTCAGAAAAAAAATAAAACGAGGTCACCAATATTTGTCACAATGTCATTGGATCATTCCATAATTTTTTCAGAATTTAAAAATGTATAAAAGTATTTGTAAACATTTAAAACAATTCAAATAAAGTGAAACTTTATAAAAAATACCAAAATACAAAATTAAATTGTGAAAAAATATAAATCAGAAAGAGAAAAATCAAAAATATTTTTATAATTTTTTCATATTTTTTGGAATAAAAATGAATTTTCTATGATTTTTTGAAATTTAATTAAATATAAAAATTAGAAAAGAAAATAAAAACCAAAAAGATGTGGACCAATGGATGAGAGTCAAAATGCGTTAGTAATCAGATCCAAGGGATCTGGCACGCTGTGCATATCATGGTCATTACTAAATATCACACCGGATCCAATGTTTTTAAAATAAGACAACTTAAAATCTGGCGCGTTGGATAGAGTCTGACTCACAAAAGTAATCATATCCAAGGGTTCCTGAGGCACGCGCATTGTAAGGAAAGCACATTGTATCCATTTCAAAAAAGTAACGTGGCTTCATGTCATTGGTTGAAGACGGACATGTCATCGTCTTCAACCTCCAGCCATCCCCAAATTGAATTTTCCAAACTGTAAAATTAGCAAACCAGACCGGTACCATTAGATTCGTCTCTTCAAGACGATTCTAATGGTACCATCGCACCAAATTTATATAAATTATGCAAGGCTGTGTTTGAAAAAAACCATAAAAAATAGCGAGCACGAAAATCTGGGATATCTTTCTCAATTCTCAATGAAATTGCAAACTATAAAGAGCATGAGGATCAAAAGAACACAAGGAGTGGGTTAGTCTTGAATTTGAATCAATTTGGCCAAGAAATCTACCTGAAAAAAGTAGTGAGAAATTGCTCTGAGTCTGAACTTCCACAAATCAATATTGGTCACAATTCTTGAAAGTAATCGTATGGTTAGCTTCAGAGAAGTTCAATGAAGCTAACTGAATGGAGCTTTTGGTGTTTTAAGATGAGAATGTAAGAAATCAGAATTTCAAATTCAGAGTTCGTCTGGGATCTGAACAGGGGTCAATTGGATTTCAAAAGCATGAAAAAAAGAGTGAGGGATGATCCTTATTTATAGCTGATTATGATGCAAGGCTCAAGCATGTGAGTTGGAGGCAAAATGAGTGAAATTGTGTGGACCTTCTAAATGTGAAAAGTGTGACTTCACATGGCTCAAAATGCAGAAAACTGGATGGTTTAAGGGTCGTTTCTTGTTATGGCAAGTTCCTAAACATGATTAGACACGAAATTGATCTTTAAGCAGGCTTGTAATTGGATTTAAATTGATTTTCAAATCTGACTGAACTTGGAATTTCCATTTCATGATGCCACTTTCATAACCATGGTGCCAACAATGTAGGGCACCTTATGATGTGATTCTTGAAGCATTTGAAAGATGAAGTCACCTACTTTTTAATGTGCAAGGAATGAGATCAAATGGATGTTTGAGCAAGAAGTTGCATTGAGTCAAAGTGACCTATAATGTTTTTCATCCAAACATGGCCTTCCACTTGGAATTTTCTCTTGACCAAAAAAGATGGCATAAAATAGACCCTTTATGTGAAATTTTGAAACTTGAACAGCTCAAAATATCCAAATATTGAGAGAGTTATGACTTGTTGAAGTTGGCAAAAAATCATGAAATGACCTATAATCTTTGTATCCTTAAGGAATCTTCCATCCATTTTCTCACTTTTCACATAAAATAAGGCATAAAGTTCACATCTTCAAGATCATTATGGAAAAAGAGTGGACCAATGTGATAAAAGTTGACCAAGTTATGCTCATTTGAAGTCACACATGAGAAATTAGGGGTTCATCTGGAGGACTTGTAATCTTTCTTCATCATCAAGATTCTTCCTCATGAAAACTCCTTGAAAATTTTGAAGTTATTTGTTTATAACCCTTGGAAGAGAAGTATTTCTTTGGAGTCACTCAAAAATACCAAAATATGAGCAAGATATGCTTCTTTAAAGTCCAAAACCCTAGCTCTAGATCAAGAAAATGCCTTGAGGAACTTTGACAATTTTGAACAAACTTCTTGTACCAACACAAATGCTTTGTAAATAGAAGTTGTTGAGGATGAAAATGATAACTCTTAGTCACCAAAACCACTTCCATATCTTGAGAATTGAGAGAAATATGCATTTGTGACCAATGGGAACAAAGCCTTATCCAAGCATGACAACTTCTCCAATCAATCCCTTGTACTTTTGAACCAAATTTGATAATATTGAAATGAGGTGAACAAAAATAACCTTACCATGCCATTTATTCCAAAACAACCCCAATGGTGAGGTTTGAACTTCTTAAGCTTTATTGACTAGGGCATGGAAATAAACTCATGAACCCATGGAGTAACTTGCTAAGCCTCATTGTCTTTACCTACATTAATAACAAGCAAGACAAACCAACATTGCATTTTATTAATTCAAAGGAAAAATAAAACAAAATATTCATGATCAAAAAAGAAAACAAGTCAAGGTGCTTGGTGATTCCTCAAATAGAAAAACTAAAGATAGGGAGAAAAACCAAAAGCCCTAATGTGATCTTGTTGTGATTGAATCAACATGGTATGATAAAGGGATCTTAGGGGCAAAAATTGAGGTACAACAACTGCCCTTATTTAAGTTTCTTCTATCCGGAGATACAAAGGTTGAAAATCTTCGTGTTTACGTGATCGAAGATACTTAAATATAAAACAAACCCTATTTTTAGCCCTGAGATGCCATACAATGCTTGTGAGCATGAATGCATATGAACAAAATCAAGGAGACACAAAACACCATTGGGGATGTAACAAAGGAAATAAAGAAACAAAAGAGAAACCTGACCAGGAAAATAAATCATTGGTGGATCAAAATACCTGACTTATATAGGATGATAAAAAGTCAAAGTATACACCAACTTCTACTCAAGGAGAAACTACCAACGTTCACTGAAGGTAGTAAGAGGAAAGAAATAACAACACCGATATTTACTAACGGTGAGCTGCCAACATTCACTGAAGGTAGAGAGAAAGAATCATCGATGTTCACTGATGATGAACTACCAACTTTCACTAAAGGTATAAGGAAAAGAAATAGCATAGCATCGTCGTTCACTGACGATGAACTACCAACGTTCAATGAGGGTAGCAAAAAGATAACAATCACCAACTTTCACCGATGGTGACCTACCAACTTTCACTGAAGGTAGAGAGAAAATATATCATAGCATCGTCGTTCACTGACGATGAACTACCAACATTCACTGAGGGTAGCAAAAAGATAACAATCACTAACTTTCACTGATGGTGGCCTACCAACTTTCGCTGAAGGTAGAGAGAAAATATATCATAGCATCTCCGTTCACTGACGATGAACTACCAACATTCAGTGAGGGTAGCAAAAATATAATAAGCACCAACAATCACTGAAGGTGACCTACCGACTTTCACTGAAGGTAGAGAGAAAATATATCATAGCATTGTCGTTCACCGACGATGAACTACCAACATTCACTGAGGGTAGCAAAATGATAACAAGCACCAACTTTCACTGAAGGTGACCTACCGACTTTCACTGAAGGTAGAGAGAAAATATATCATAGCATCGCTGTTCACTGATGATGAACTACCAACGTTCACTGAGGGTAGCAAAAAGATAACAAGCACCAACTTTCATTGAAGGTGACCTACCAATTTTCACTGAAGGTAGAGAGAAAATATATCATAGCATCATCGTTCACTGACGATGAAATACCAACGTTCACTGAGGGTAGCAAAAAGATAAAAAGCACCAACTTTAATTAAAGGTGACCTACCGACTTTCACTGAAGGTAGAGAGAAAATATATCATAGCATCGCTGTTCACTAATGTTGAACTACCAACGTTCACTGAGGGTAGCAAAAAGATAACAAGCACTAACTTTCACTGATGGTGACCTACCAACTTCCACTAAAGGTAGAGAAAAAATATATCATAACATCACCGTTCACTGACGATGAACTACCAACGTTCATTGAGTGTAGAAAAAAGATAACAATCACCAACTTTCACTGATGGTGACCTACCAACTTTCACCGAAGGTAGAGAGAAAATATATCATAGCATCGTCGTTCACTGATGATGAACTACCAACGTTCACTGAGGGTAGCAAAAAGATAACAAGTTTTCCCCAAAATTCTGGCATTTCACCTAGAATGGGTCTCAACTTCTTCTTTAACTGAGGCACTCCGCCTGGAAAGGGTAATATATAAGCTGTCTCAAATAAAGAGACTTCCACTTACAAAGATTTCACAATGAACTATCTCTGCGATATTGGAAGACTTTCCATCCACTGGAGTAATTTGACAACGAACTGCAAACTATCCACTCATAGAGAAAATAACAAAAAGTAACATCGACTTTTACGGAGAAGCATGCAAACTCAGAAAATAGGAGAGATGAATCAAAACTAGACTGGGGACACTGGAGTCATAAACCCAATACAACGAAAACATCCTGAGAAAAACTTCCCCGTTAAACAAAACTTCTCAAAACAACTGGAGTTCGTCCATTCCTGAGATCATCACTTTTGTTTTTCTCTTGCATTACGAATTTTAAAGTAAGAGAAAATTGTAAATTCTTTTTGAAAATCAATTTTGTTATTTAATCTTTTCGCTTTGAAAGTTATTATCAATAATAAATGGAGTCTTTGCAAGCTAAATGAATTAATAAGTACAAAGAATTGGGTAAAAGCTCAAATTTCATTATAAGAAAGGTAGTTTGAAAATGGCGAGACTCCATGGATGATTACAAAGTTTGGAAAATGGTAATATATAGTGGAAAAGATACATTGAGATACATTGACCACTATCCCCTCTAACAAATTTTGAAATTCCGAGTAGCAGCTTCTTGTTTAAAGTATGATGAGGATTCGAGAAGATTGTTGCTTCAATGATCAAGTCTTGTCTGATATAGTTACTTGCCAAGAAAGTCCCTAACTTTTTCCTAAGCTTCCCTAAAGGGTTTTCAACTTAGCAGGAAATTTATTCTGTTTATGTCTCTAATTTTTTCCTAGACCTCCCTTCCGGGTTTTCGGCCTACCGAGACGCTCTTTTTTGCCTAAGTATCCCTTTCGGGCTTTCAACTTAGCGAGTTGTTCTTTTATTTCTTTAGGCAAAGTATTTCTTGACTGCATCAGCATTCATGGGACGTGGGAACTCCTTGCCATCCATAGTTTCAAGAATTAATGCACCGCCAGAGAAGGCTTTCTTGACAACATATGGGCCTTGAAAATTGGGATTTATGACACTTCTTTGCAATTTGTAACAATCAGATTCCATTGTTAGCCAATAGTAACCTTCCCTTAGCATCTTTTTAGCCATCGAATGTCCATTGGCATGAGTGCCAAATGAACCTTCATGAATCTCACGCATCAACATGTCTGCTTTGTGTCTATCCACGCATCTGAGCAAGACCATGTCATAATTTCTCTTATATAACACATTTTCACTGAGGAAGAAACTGCCAACCAATCTTCTCAATGTCTTTCTATCTTTCTTCAAAGCATCAATCAGGTATTCTTGAGTCTGGAGAAAATGCTTGATATCATAATAACAAGGTTTCTCATCTACTACTTCTTCTGTTGTAAACATATGAGCGGGCCTATCCAGTCGCCAGACTATAATTCGAGGTATATCATTCCAATTATTCACTTGATAAATAGAATCCAGAGTTGCCAAAGCATCTGCCATCTGATTTTCATCTCTTGGAATATGATGGAATTCAACTTTGTTAAAGAAGGGTAACAATCTTCTAGAATAATCTTTGTAAGGGATCAAGCCGGGGTGACGAGTATCCCATTCTCCTTTAATCTGATTTATTACCAAAGTTGAATTATCGTACACATCAAGAATTTTAATTCTGAAATCGATAGCTTCCTCGAGACCCATGATGCAAGCCTCATATTCTGCCATATTATTAGTGCAATCAAATGTTAACCTCGCAGTAAAAGGAATGTGTGATCCATGTGGAGTGATGATCACAGCACCAATTCCTTTACTGTAAGCATTTACAACTCCATCAAATATCCTACTCCAACGAGATTCAAGGTCAGGACCTTCCTCGGGAAATGGTTCATCACAATCTTTCACTTTCAGGAACATCAATCCTCATCGGGAAATTCATACTCCGCAGACTGATGATCCTCAACTGGTTGATGAGCAAGATAATTTGCCAACACGCTGCTTTTAAAAGCTTTTTAAGTGTGGTATTCGATGTCATATTCAGATAACAACATTTTCCAGCGGGCAATTCTCCCAGTAATAGCGGGCTTTTCAAAAATGTACTTGATTGGATTCATTTTGGAGATCAACCAAGTGGTGTGATTCAACATATATTGCCGCAAACATTTTGCTGCCCAGGCCAGAGCACAACATGTCTTTTCCAGCATGGAATATCGCAACTCACAATCAGTAAACTTTTTACTTAGATAATAAATGGCATACTCTTTCTTCCCTGTTTCATCTTGTTGTCCCAGAATACAACCCATGGAATTATCTAACACTGTCAAATACATAATCAATGGTCTTCCTTCGACAGGAGGGAGCAAGATAGGAGGTTCAAGAAGATATTCTTTAATACTTTCAAATGCCCTTTGGAAGTCATCTATCCACACACAACCTTGATCTTTCTTTAACAACTTAAAGATCGGTTCACATGTTGCAGTCATGTGGGAATTGAATCTGGAAATATAATTCAAACGCCCGAGAAACCATTTGACTTTATTTTCAGTTCTTGGCGCTGGAATCTCTTGAATTGCTTTGACTTTATCAGGGTCAACTTCAATTCCTTTCTGGCTAACAATGAAACCCAACAATATTTTTGATCAAACACCGAAGGTGCATTTATTTGGATTCAAGCGGAGACGATACTTCCTTAAATGCTGAAACAACTTCAACAAATCTTCTATATGCCCTTCTTCAGTATGGGATTTAGCAATCATGTCGTCAACATATACTTCGATTTCCTTGTGCGTCAGATCATGGAATAGGGTTGTCATATCCCTCTGGTATGTTGCACCAGCGTTCTTCAACCCGAAGGGCATCACTCTAACAGAATGTTCCCCAGGGTGTGATGAATGTTGTTTTTTCCATGTCCTCTGGGGCCATTCTTATTTTATTATAATCGAAAAATCCGTCCATGAACGAGAAAACTTTGAATTTTGTTGTGCTATCCAGTAACATATCAATGTGTGGCAATGGAAAATCCTCTTTTAGACTAGCTTTATTTAGATCTCTGTAATCTACGCACATGCGGACTTTTCCATATTTTTTTGGTATTGGGACAATTTTGGTGTTCCATTGAGGATACACTGACGTCACAAGGAAACCGGCATTAATCTTCTTTAGAACCTCCTCTTTGTTCTTCACTGCCATATCTGGGTGAGTTCTTCTCAACTTATGTTTGATTGGCGGACACTCTGGCTTCAACAGAAAACAGTTCTCTATAATATTTGTATCTAGACCAGGCATATCTTGATAAGACCAAGCAAAAATATCCACATACTCTTTCAACAACTCAATCAACCTGCTCTTCACATCAGGATGCAACAATGCTCTGATCTTGACCTCTTTCGGATCTTCTTCTGAACCCAAATTGATTACTTCTAACGACTCTGTATATGGCTGAATGGCATTTTCCTCGCGCTCAAGCAACCGTGAGACCTCTTCTAGAATCTCATCATAGTCTTCTTCTTCGGCTCCATACACAGGACATTTAAAGTTGGGAAAGGGTGCAGGGTCATTGCGTTCAACGGGTTTTTTAATTAATCTGCACATATGATTTATGAGTGCATTTAGAAACTGACACATATAACAAGTGATCGTGCAGATTGTTTTTCAGTTATTATTTATTTTGAAAGGGTTTTTTTATTACCATTTTCCAAGAAAAAGTAGAAAATAAAGACACAATTTGGAAACAAAGACAACTTTTATTATTGATTTCAAAAGTCACAACAAACAGATAAGCCCTACAACATTAATACTTCCACCTTAGGCGGAGTGAAAGCTTTTAAAAAAGATTTAACAAATTAAATTACTTTGAAACATGTATGCAAGAGGGAACATCAATGGTGATCCAGTTCTGAACCATAACTCTGTGCATCACGTAATTTGGCATTTTCTGCTCTGCTTCATCTTCCACAATGGCATTAATCCCGGAAACAGTTGGATGAAGATAACCCCCACTATGGAAAATGTCTTGATACTTTCCTGCAATAGACTCCGGATTCATGCTCTTACCTTTATCATTCCTCAAAAAGAACCCCAAGCCGGATCTGTTCTTGTTTACAGGTGGATCCATAATTTGTCCCCATACTTCACTATGACCCTTACGCATAACCTGCTGCACATCCTTAAGCGAAACCATGGAATTCTCATTTCCTCTTATGTTGTCAATAGATAAAGCTTGGAACTGAGTCCCAACAGCAGCTTCATCCGCCTCCACAATGCTGAAAGAGGACAAATGAGATATCAATAATGCATATTCCCCATTTATTATTACTACTTTCCCTTCACGTACAAACTTCAGTTTCCGGTGTAAATTTAAAGTGACAGCCCCTGCCTCATGACTCCACAGACGTCCCAACAAATAGCTATAAGCGGGTACAATGTCCATGACCTGGAAAGTAATCTAAAACAAATGTGGTCCTATATGAATAGGCAAGTCCACTTCACCAATAACAGATTTCCTTGATCCATCAAACACTTTCACAATGATGCCACTCGGGCGCATAGGTGTTCCTTGATATTTCAACTTTATAAGAGTGCTCCTCGGTATAACGTTCAAAGCGGATCCATTATCAATCAGCACATTGGATAGTGAATCATTCTTGCAATTCATAGAGATGTAGAGGGCCAGGTTGTGATTCCTTCCTTCATCTGGAAATTCATCATCGCAGAAACTCAAGTTATTACATGACATAATGTTCCCTACTATAATTCTAAATTGGTCTACTGGCATATCACTCTCCACAAAAGCTTGGTCCAATACCCTCATCAAGGATTCTCTGTGAGCAGAGGAGTTCATCAATAAAGCCAAGATAGATATTTTTGAAGGAGTATGCAGTAGCTGATCTACAATTCTGTAGTCGCTCATCTTAATTATCTTCAAAATATCATCCACTTCTTTCTCTAACATAGCTCCACTAGATTCACGCATAGCCTTCTTGGGTTCGATGTTCTCAGCAATTTTCTTTCCAGCACTAACATCTCCTCGAACAACTGGTGCAAACACACGACCGTTGCGGATCACTATACTATTCTCAGCAATATTTACAACATCAGGCATTGGCTGGATGGGAACTTCCACTCCATCCTCTAAGATTGTAGCATTGTATTTATAGGGTACAGCCTTATCTGACTTGTAGGGAACATGACCCAGAAAACTAATCACCAATGGGGTAACAGCTGGTTTGCTATAACATTCAACTTCAAAATGGGAGGGTGCACCAAACAAGGTACAATGATGTTTACCCATTCTTCAACACAATCAGTCATTATTGAGTCATTTCTGGAAAGCAAATCCTCATATAATGAGAAATACTCATCTGCGGAGGCATACTCTTCATCCGACTCGTCTTCAGCCAAACAAACCCCAACCATATCAATTTCATGGTAATCATCCCTTTGACCTGTAATATTTATGGTTCCATTGTCCAAAAACAACTGAACACCTTTCTTCACGATTGAACATCCTTGGGAATCTCAACAGCAAATTCGGAAAGATCCATACTGGTGTTCCACCTGACCAGCCAAGTGGCAGAAAGTAGCATGCAATTGTATAAGATCCTTATTCATATGTTCCACATCAAAGATTCTGAACCCTCCAGGACATCCAGAAACCATGTTTACTTCTTCTTAATACTCTACCCTAGGCCTGATTATATTGATGAGGCCCTCATCCATCATCTCCTACAAATCTGCCTTTATCTTTTCACAACCTTGTATGTTTGTACTGCAAATAACACAACCGGAATGGTCATGCGTATAGTAGCTAAATTCACAGAGGTCTGCATGCATTTTCACCAAATCTCCTCTAACTAGATGAATGTCAAAAATCCAGAAGTCGCCTGGACAACCGGCCACCATATTCACAACATTTACTCTTCCATGCTTGGGTAGAGAATTGTCTTTCACATTAGGGCCCACATCCTGGAAAGATAGAATACCAGACTTCACCAATTTCTGCACCTCAATCTTCAAAGGATAACAATTCTCAACATTATGCCCTGGTGCTCCATGATGAAAAGAACATGTTTGGTCTGCCTTGTAATACCAAGGCAATGGTGATGGTACAACGAGAGGTGGTCGGGTCTGAACCAACTTCTTCTGAATCAATGCCGGTAATAATTTTGTATAGCTCATAGGAATAGGGTCATAACTCACCCTTCTCTGATTATACCCTTGATTCCCCTGCTGGGATGGTCTCTGATAAGCAACGGTGGTTGGAGCTACACCCACAACTGGAGTAACTGAGGCGACTTGCTAATGATGCTAAGAATTCCTTCTAGGAGTGTTAACCCTCCTCTCTTAAATGATAACATTTGCATCCCCTTCCTTCTTCTTGGTAAACCTATAAGATGGCTTCTTCGCACCTCTAGATCCTTCACTCTTTGTTAAACGGGCCTCTCTTACAACCTTTTCTAAGCGGATACCCATGCCTACCATTTCAGTAAAGTCACTTGGCACACTCTCTACCATCCTCTCATAGTAGAAAGCACCCATAGTTTTCAGGAAAAGATTAGTCATCTCCTTCTCTTCCATGGGAGGAATCACTTGGGCGGCTACCTCACACCATCTTTGTGCATATTCTTTGAATGATTCCCTGTCACTCTGAACCATGGCCCTTAGTTGATCACATTCAGGTGCCATGTCCATGTTGTACTTGTATTGTTTGATGAATGCTTCTCCCAAGTCATTGAAAGTATGGATGTTGATGATGTCCAAACTCATATACCACTTCAGTGCAGCACCAGTCAAACTATCCTGAAAAAAGTGAATTAGCAGACACTGATCATTAGTATGGGTAGACATTCTCCTTACATACATCACCAGATAAGCACGAGGGCAAGTGTTGCCCTTGTATTTCTCAAACTCTGGGACTTTAAACTTCGCAGGTATCTTAACATTTGGGACCAAGCATAATTCTTTCACGTTCTGCCCAAATAACTCTTTTCCCCTAAGGGCCTTCATCTCTCTCTACATCTTGTCAAAATGCTCTTGGAAATCATACATTATGTCATAAAGACCCAAGTCTTCACTTGGTAGAGGGAAAGGATGACACACATCATCGTTAACAAATGGAACCATATTCACCGAAGGCGGTGCAACAGGAACATGCACCACAGGAGGTGTAGGAGTAACCATAGTCTGAACAACTGGAGTATCTTGAGGACCAAGGTTGAAACTTTCAGGCACAAAATTCTCTGGCATTCCCCATGGGTAACCTTGAGGCATTCAATTCTAAACAACAGTTGGAGTAGCAGACGTAGGAACAGTCGGAGCTTCAATAGTAACCCTTGTTGGTTGAGGTTAAACACTTGGTGGCTGATTCTGAGCAGTCACCAAAGATTACATCAGAGCAGTAAGATTGGACATGTCGGCCTTCAAAGCAGAAACCTCCTCGCGCAGCTCGCGATTCTCTTGTTCTAAGTTGTCCATCTTCTTTCTGAGATTAGCCCGAGTGTTGTAGTGATGAGTCAGCTTGCTGAGCGAAGTAAAGAAGCTTGGTAAGACACCTAGATATGCATAACAAATGCAATAAATATGTGCAATATGATGCATGATGTGCAATGCACATGATTTTATTTTGTTATTTAATATTTCAAGGGATTTAAATTGTATAGACATATTGCAAATATCAAAGTAATAACGCATTTGAAAATACTGAAAATTTTATTATAACAACGTCAAAATGGATTACAAGTTTTAATGATCCCAAGTATAAGATGAAAATAAAATCTAAAACCTTGAAAAGCGAAGTTGATGGAGATCACTCTATACGCTGGCGCTTCCCTGTGAGCTTGGCAATCTGAGCCTTCAACCTCTAGTTTTCTTTCACATATCTGGTGGCGACCTCCTTCCAATCACCTGAATTAGGGAGTGAGCAAATAGCATCTGACTAAAGCTTAGGAGAAAATAAATCCCCTTTCCTCCCCATGGTCTCTACATCCCGACTCTCAGGGATCTCAATCAAGTCGTCTTTCTCCTTCAAATCTTCTTTATAGGAAATCTCTAGAGTTCGACACTTATTCTTCCAAGCGTCCTTTTCTTGTTGCATCCTAACCAAAGCAAGCTGCAGTTCTTCTAGATCATCTAATAGGGGAGGAGTGGTCTTCACAAATAAATCAGGCATAGGTGTTTCCCGGGAATACAGAATCTTCAACTGAATAGCTCTCGTTTGGACCCACTGAAGATATGGCTCCAAAGAAACAGCACCCCTAGGTCCCAAGTCTTTCCTACTCTTCTTATGAATGTGACGCCAGGCCTTTGCAATTTGCTCCCTATCTTCCCTATGGTCTTCTCCGTCCTTCATAAAGAAACTACTCAAATGAATACTGTTGTACCCCAAAATTTGCCCTCCCATATTCTTCAAGATTTAGCAAGATCAATCTCCAGATGATTCAAAATCCCTCAAGGGTTGCACAGTCCAATTGCCTCCTAACACAGTCAAAATAAGGGTTTTGGTTCTTGCAAAGAAATTAAGCTTTCCAAGGGTCCAATCAAGTCCTATATGCCTATATACATTCTCAAGCATCCATATGTCAAGTTTCAAGACTCACAGCATCAAGTTGCCCAGTCAAAAACCCTAAATGCTCCACAGTCAACTGTAGGGGAAAAATGGTCATTTGACAGTCAAAAGTCAAAATATTTGGTCAACATCTTATTTTGAAGCCACAATCATCATTTTATCAATTCTTGATCATGATTCCACAAGCATGGCTCAAAAAGTCTCAAGATGCAAAAGTTTCTATTTTTGGACAGCTGAAAAGTCAACTGCAAATTGACCAGGGCATAACTTCCTCATGGTTTATCAGAAAAATCCCATCCAATGCTCATTTTGAAGGGGATGACATTTCCTACAACTCATCTTCACACTCCAAGTCCAAGAAATTCTCTCACAAAAAGTTATCAATTTCAACATTATAGGTCATTTTCAAAAATCAACAAAAAGGCACTTTAAGTCAAAGACCATAACTTGAGATTGGTAAATCAAAATGACATGGGACCAAAGGCATTGGTTACAGGGCTTCATGACCTTTCCAAAATGTCCAAGAACATGATCATAACTTCAAAATTGAGCAAGATATGCGTTGGAGAAGTTGGGAAATTTTTGGGAACTTTCAAAAGTCAACTTTGCCTAAAAAACTTCAAATTTTCTAATGGGCCTCAAATTCTTCCTTGAATCATTACCCAAAGCCTATGCACGACCCATTGAGCTCAAAATAATTTATTTTCTTATTTTTGATTAATTAATTGAATTTATATTTATATTAATTCATTTAATTAGATTTAATTATGGGAAAATTCAAAGATATGCTTTTTCAAATCTTTTTATGCAGCAAACATACTCCAAATATGCTAAAGATTTCGTGCATCATCCAAGGGGACAAGATCTTCCCTAATTGGCAAAGTTTTCATGAGAAAAAGATTGAAAAACACATAATTGGAAATCAAATATTCAAGTCATTAATCCATGGACTTGTGGGCTTATTTTTGACCTAGAATCATTCACAGACAAAGGCACAAGTGAACCCTAGTGCGGAGGACACGAAAAAGCTGCTAAAAATCAAGAACCAATTTGCAAATTTTCAAGAGAAACTTGAAAACTGAAATCATAGTTGCAGTACAATTCAAGGCCTAAAATTGCTTCTAATACATTGCTGGACCTTCCAGGAGTCTATTAGCATCAAGAACCAGTCCAAACGCGCAAGGAATCGAAGAACATAAGCGATACGGGTTTCAAGGTTGGAAAATTAGGGCTTTCCTTATATGGTAAAATTGGACCTCAAGACCAATATGGATGAACTCGTTGCAACAAGCCTGATTCATTGAGATACTCGCGCCCAATTTATATCATCTGTGGGCGTAATCGCTATTTTTCACTATTACACTTAGTGGGGGTTTAAAACCCCCGCTATATCATTCATATTGCAGGTGAAAACGAAGAAGAAAGCTGAGGTGTTCAAGCGCTACTGGAAGATTCAAATATTAGCGCGTTTTTTCTTTGTTTCAGTATAATTAGTATTATTCATATATTATATTTCATTGTTGTTATGTATACAAACAAACGCAAATGGCCAGATGGTGGAGGACGTGTCCTGCAAGCGTTGGGACCTGGGTTCGATTCCCAGGTCCCCCCATATAATTGATATTTTTTGTTCTATTGTATTCCAATGCAGCTTCCATCAAACGTTCCACCATACATGCTCATGCGCTAGCCTGCCAAGTAGCTTCAAGGTCCAATCCAATGGCCTCAGAATGAAATCCAGGGTGCACCCTAGTCAACCAGCGTACACACGATCAGGAAAGTCAGCTGGGCTCTATGCTTCAATGGGCCAAAATTACTTCAGTTTACCTCCACATGGGCCTGACATCCTCCTTGGTTTGCATATTTTTTTCAATTTAATTTTCTTTTCTTTCTAATTCTTTTTAATTGTTTTAATTGTTTTCATTAATTCACCATTAATCAACCTTTCATAATAAAATCAGAAAAATAAAAATTGTAAAATATATTTAATTATATTTAATTTCACCATTAAAATATTTTTGTAGATAAATGTTAATAATTAACTTAGTTAATTTAGGTTTTAATTTTAACGCTTTTTTCTTAATAAATAAAAAATACATAGAATTAGGGTTTTGACCTTTTTATCTTTTTCTTAATTAATTATTATTAATCACCATTATTAATTACTATTATTTTTGTACATAAATATGTGAATTAATTAATTAGTAAATTAGGTCAACTTTGACATTTTTTAATAACTAAAAAAACAATTTAGAATTAGGGTTCCCTTTTAAATTCTTTTCTTTATTTCCATTAAATGCAAAAAACACAAAAAAAAGGACTTTCTTTTCTTTAATTAAATAATAATTAGGCTTTAATTTAATTTAATTTCTTAAAAGGGTCCAACACCCTCGGACGTTCCAATTTATTCTTTTCGCACTTTTTCTTATTGATTATTATGTAACTGTTCAAGGAATGTAATAGTAATTAGGTATTTTCTTTTTACTTTCCGCACTTTTATCAAAAACGGGTATTTGTATTTTGGCGATGTATAGACCCGCGCCTTGTAATAGCGTAGCTTTTATCTTTCCGTCTTTTAATTTTCCGCACTCTTAAATTCCAAATTGCATGAAAGAATGTATGGTAATTAAAAACAAGCGTAGCTCACAATGTCATGATCAAAGATAATTGTTAACATGAAAACAACACACAAATACACACACCACTTATAGGGTACGCCCCACTTGTTGCCTTCGAAACGTGGTCGTCAAGTATAGGACGTTTTAGCGGTCCTTATGTCCATGATCCAGTTGCCTCGAAACAGTTGCCTCGAAATAGTTGCCTCGAAACAGTTTCCTCGAAACAGTTGCCTCGAAACGGTTGCCTCGGATTAAAAAAGGATCTAGGACATAAGGGTAGCTTCTAAGGTATCCTATTGTTGCTTCGGTGACCACATTGTCCCTACACTCGAATTGACCCGAACACCTCCAACGGTGGTGCTACCTACCTCTCAATGGTGGGATGGCACTACCTTAAGGACTTTTACATAACCTAATTCCTTAGGGTAGGTAGATGACTCATGGATACTTGCTCTCTTCAAAAACAAACAAAATCTTTCCACACCTTACACTTTCAAAAGCTTTCAAAACAATTTTTCAATCACTCTTGAGGACAGATACAAGAGTTATTCAGAAAACTTTCAAAGAAACTTTTTTATAAACCCACTCACATTTTGAAAAGCAAACATTTTGAAAACATAAGAGCAAGTATCTAAGAGCCCATGGATAACCATGGATAGAAAGGGTGCTAACACCTTCCCCTTCTATAAATCTACCTCCCGAACCGAGAAACATTCTCAAAGAAGGAATTTTGCTGTGCTTTTGTCCTGTCCATGCTGGAGAAAATAAAAGACGGTGGCGACTCTTGCTTCCGCGACATTTCGCGAACCAGCGTTAAACAGTCAGTTCTATTTCCACCGATCACAGAACTGGCGACTCTGCTGGGGAAAATTAAAGTGAGGTGTACCTTAGGATAGCTTATACTTGTGTTTTCAATTGCTTTGTTTTGTTTGCTTTATTATTGTGGGCACTGTCTTGGGAGTTCTATAGATCCTAACCCGGATCTGGGGGATACCTTCTTAGAAAGCAGCAACAAGACTGTGAGGGAACTGTGTGGGGTATACCGACACGGTTGAAGCAGTCTGCTACGTTGATGTGGCACTTTGGTGAGTACGGGTAACCCTTGAGTCAAGTCAAGGAGAGTACGGGGACGCCGTGTGGTGTCGTGAAGCATCAACTGACCTTAGGAACCTTAATTGAACCATCTTGGCCTCTTTAGGGTAGTGAGATAACTGACTTTGGTGCAGTCCGAAGTTGGTTGATACTCGATACTACACTCAGTTGAGGGTTGTTTTCTTGGAATATTTCGATCGCCAGTTCAGTGGCTAAATCGAAACGATGAACACAGAAAACAATCCAATGATATTGAGATCCTTAGAACCTGGTTACTTTTGATAGGACAGGTTTTGAGCCCACCAACTTCAAGAGGGTAATACCCAGACCCCATGCTGGCCTGAACTCTAAGGGTTGTGGTGTGACTTGTGTGCCTTACCATGTTTGCTTTTTGTGAATACTTGTGGTGTATTTAATCATAGCATCATAACATCATACAGCATCATATGCATCCACTAACCATTTCAGGGGTTCGAATCTTCATCTTTGTTCTTGTTTTGTAGGACATGGAAACTATCCGCAGAAAGACAATTCAGGTCAACCTCGTAAGGGTCCCTCCTCAGCTTAAGGAACTTATATCCAGGATTCTCGAGAGCTCTTCTTTCAGTGAGAGGCATGGAAGACTCATCAGTTTGGTCAACACCAACATTGAGGAAGATATGATAAAGGTCCTCTTCCAGTTCTTTGACCCTCTGCACCACTGCTTTACTTTCCTGGATTATATACTGGTGCCTACATTGGAAGAGTTCTCCCGGCTTCTGAAGATCCATATCCTTAGTAAACTACCCTACAACGGTACGGAAAGGGAACCCAAACTTGAAGAGATTGCTAAAGCATTACGCCTACAACCATCTGACATCAAGGGACATTGGGAAGTTAGAAGTGGTATCAAAGGGTTCTTGGACAGGTTTCTGTTTGAGAAGGCCCAAGAATGTTGGAATTCCCTTGACCTACAAGCTTTTGAAGAAGTTGTGGCACTCCTGGTCTATGGGTTGGTGTTGTTCCCTAATCCAGACCAGCTTATAGATATCAATGCTGTCAAGATCTTCATGTCCAGGAATCCTATACCTACGTTGCTTGGGGACATCCTCCACTCATGTTACACTCGAACCATGAGAAAAAGAGGTGTTCTTATGTGCTGCACTCCTCTCCTGGGAAGGTGGTTTATTTCGCACCTTCCACAATCTGTTTTGAAGAACGAGCGAGGTTTGAGATGGTCACAACGATTGATGACTCTTACACATGCAGATATACATTGGTGTTCTCGGTTCAGAGAAGACGTCACTATCATTGATCGTTGTGGGGAGTTTCCTAATGTTCCTTTACTTGGAATCAGAGGAGGTATTACTTACAACCCCTGTCTGGCCTTGAGACAGTTTGGATATGCTCGAAGGGATGGCCCTCATGACATGTTAATTCCTGACATAGTTTTTGACTTCGACAATGATGCATAAGGACTTCGCCAGAGATTTATCAGAGCTTGGAGGATGCCCAACAGGGTAGACAACAAGACACTAGGGCACAGGAACTCCATCCCGTTGGAGCCTTATCTCAAGTGGGTACGAGCCTGCTCCCAGAAGTTAGTGATGCCATATCCTCACGTTCTCCCTGTGATCAAAGAGCCAGTTTTGGAAGGAGAGGTACCCTACACCATTCAACATCCTGACATGCCTACATCCTGGGAAGAAATGCAGAAGAGTTGGATCCAGCTTAAGGAAGAACGGAATTCTCTTGAGTCCAGTCTACATGCTAGTGAGAAGAAGGTCTTGGAGCTCACCTGCCTACTGCACGAGGAAAAGACTCTCAACACTTACATTGCTCCAAAGAGGATGCGCAGTGTCTTTTGGGATTAATTTACTTTGTAATATTTTCCCATGAGGCCTTGATGTACTGAACAATTATTTCTTAATGATAACGTGTGTTCCTTTTGGTCTACAACAAATTTGAACTTTCGAACCCTTGAATGCATTACATAAACAGCATATCATGCATCATGTGCATAGCAGGTACTCTTTTTTATAGGTGGTTTAATCTTCTTCGCTGTTTATTTCAGCTCGCCATCATGAATCCTGAATCATCTACTGAGCAATCCATCAAGGCCCTCCGGGCTCAGAACGCCCAGTTCCAAGAGCTGATCATAAGTTTAGCCCAAGGTCAAGAGGAATTGAAGGCTTTGCTGGTCAAGAAGAAGAAGAAGAGAACTGTACTATTCAACACTGGTCGGAGGTTTGGTAACACACTGCAGAATGAGGTTGATCAAACTGGTTCTTCTGTAGGGAAAGGCAGTCCCCAGGGGGGAAGGGTTCCTAGTCCGGTGGTCTCTGACAACGAGACTGATTTCAATGAGGAGCAGTATCCTCCAGCTGAAGATAAGTACAAGCAGTTAGAGGATCGTCTGAATGCCATGGAAATTCAACAAGTGCCTGGGCTGGATTTTGGAGACCTGGGTCTATCTTCTGGTGTGGTGATCCCACACAAGTTCAAAGCACCATATTTCGCAAAGTATGACGGGGCGTCCTGCCCTAAGCTACATCTCAGATCTTATGTGCGGAAGATCCAGCCGTACACTGTGGACAAGAACTTATGGATCCATTTCTTCCAGGAGAGTCTTTCAGGGACTCATCTCGAATGGTTCTATCAGCTGGATGGAACCAAGGTTCGTAACTGGGAGGAATTGGCTACTGCTTTTTACAAGCAGTATCAGTATAATGCCGACCTCGCTCCTACACGTACCCAACTCCAGGGTATGTCGCTAGGATCGGGAGAAGGTTTTAAAGAGTATGCGCAGAAGTGGAGGGCCCTGGCTGGAAGGGTGCAGCCACCATTAACCGACCGTGAACTAGTGGACATGTTCTTGGGGACCCTATCTGGTCCATTCTTCAATCATCTCATTGGCAATTCGTCTGTAGGGTTTACAGACCTCATTCTGACTGGGGAGAGGATAGAAGCTGGGATGAAATCAGGGAAGATACAGAAGGGTGTGTCCTCAAGTTCTGAGAAGAAGCCTTTCAAGAAGGAGGCCAGTGTTGTGTATGGGCCTAGAAGGCAAAATAAACCAGAACGCCGCCAAGCTGTCAACGCGGTGGTAATTGCAAAGCCTGCTGCCGCTCCTCGGCAACCTAACCAACCAAGGGGTGAGAGACCCAGAAGAGAATATACTCGGCTTAGTATGACCTTGTCACAGATCTTGCCGCAACTGCTATCGACCAACTTGGTAATAGTCAGAGAAGCTCCGAAGGTGGTAAACACAACCTCTCCGAAGTATAATCCCAATGCCCGCTGTGCGTATCACTTTGATAGCCCGGGGCATTCTACTGATGATTGTTGGGCCCTAAGAAATAAGGTTCAGGACCTTATCAATGCCAAGGAAATACAGTTTGAGGCGCCCGAAAGGCCCAACGTTGTGACTGCTCCCATGCCCCAGCATGGAGTAAACGCTATTGAGGAAGACCTGTATGCAGTTTCTGTGGATGATGTTGCTACCCCTTTATTGATTGTTAAGAGGAACCTGTTGCTAGCCGGTTTATTTCCGGGTTGTAGCAAGGGTTGCCTTCTGTGTGCCGTTTCCCCTGCTGGTTGTCCGTTGCTGAAGTCAGGCGTCCAAAACCTGATGGATAGCAAAGAGATTTTGTTCAAAAAGACCGCTGTTCCTATTGTTCCTGTTGAAGAAGTATATGTTGTCACCATTTTTAACAATTCTACCAAGGCTCCCCCGAGGAAGCCAGTCAAAATCATGTCTGTTGCACCTATTATCATTACTGTTCCAGGGCCCCTCCCCTATAAATCTGACAAGGCTGTCCCATGGAACTATGGGGCAGATATGTATGTGCTTGGAGTGAAGCAGGAGTTCAACATTAGTACCGGTATCAGTAACATCACCGGTCCCGCTAAAGTTACTCGCAGTGGCAGGCTCTTCTCGCCTGACATTGCGCCACCAGTTATCCGAAGACCTCTTATCATCACGCCTACAAGTGCGCTTGTTTTCCCTCCTGATCAAATTTCTACCCCTGCTGCCGAGTCCTCTGACACTCGGGGTAAAGGGATTGCTGATGTGCCTTCCTGGATGGAGGCACCGAAGACCGTTAATGTTGAAGCCTCCCAGTAAGAGATGGAGGAAATCCTTAAGATCATCAAGAAGAGCAATTTCAACGTCGTTGAACAGCTGGGGCATACCCCCTCTAAGATCTCCATGCTATCATTATTGTTGTGCTCAGAGGCCCATGCCAAGGCCTTGATTTCATTTCTGAAGATGGATCACGTGCCACAAGAGACGTCTGCGGACTAATTTACTGATTGTGTGGCTAATTTGACCGCTGACAACGGGTTGGGTTTCTCTGATGCTGATCTGACCGCCAAGGGAAAGAACCACAATGATGCCTTACATGTCTCCATTGAATGCATGGGCACTACTCTTGCACACGTGTTGGTAGACACCGGTTTGTCACTGAATGTATTGCCCAAGAAGGCCTTAGACAGGTTGGATTGTGAGGGTCTGGAGTTGAAGCCTAGTAACATCGTGGTTCGAGCCTTTGACGGGTCGAAGAGGATGGTACATGGTGAAGTGGATATTCCAATTCGTGTTTGTTCTCAAGTCTTCGATTCAATGTTCTATGTGATGGATATTCGTCCATCCTATTCTTGTTTGCTGGGTCGTCCTTGGATCCACAAGGCTGGGGCTGTGACCTCCACTCTACACCAGAAGCTCAAATACCCTGTCAGAGGGAAGATTGTTACAGTGCAAGGGGAGGAAGAATACATGGTTAGTCATCTGAACTCGTTCCGGTATATAGAGATGGACGGGGAGTTTATTGAAACCCCCTTTCAACATTTTGAAGAGGTGCCTCCGACATTGGCGTCAGCAGAAACAGTAATTGAAGAAGACTCTCCTTTGAAGATGGCTTCCTTGAAGGACGCCCGGGCTGTGATTGAAAAAGGTGAATGTGCAAACTGGGGCAGGCTCCCTGATTTTACTCCTAAACATGACAAGTTTGGGCTGGGTTTCACTGCAGAGGCTCAGAAGGCTGTACGCAAAGCAAGGATCGGAAGACCTCCCGTGTTCATCACCAACCCGGGAGTGAATGCTATTGAAGGCGATGCGGAGGAATCAGAGTTTGACAGCTGGATCTACCCAACGGCCGACGGTGGACTGAACAATTGGACTGCAAAAGACTACATACTTGTTACTTTTGTTACGCAGTAATGAATTCCTTTGTTTTTTTATTTGTAATGAACAATAAATTGAAACTTTATGGCCCGGTGTCTTACCCGGGGCACCGTTGGCTTCATTTGTGAGGGCTTATTACTTGTCATTTCCATATATCATGAATAAAGACATTGGACATTTTTCGCATTTCAAATCTTGTGTTCCCTTTCTTTCTTTCTTTATATATTGCAAAACAGCTATATTTACACACACTCACTCATACAGGTTTCAATCCACTCTGGATCTCACTGGTAACGACTCTTCTACTGCCAGTTATGACTTCGAAAATCCGATCAACTTAGCCGAAGACGAAGGTGAAGATGATTGCGAAGTGCCTGGTGAGCTTGCAAGACTGTTACCCCAGGAAGAGAGGGCCATTCAGCCACATGAAGAGCCAGTGGAAACGGTAAATCTGGGTACTAAGACAGATAGAAAGGAAGTTAAGATTGGTGCCAATCTGGAGCTCAGCGTGAAACAACGGTTGGTTCAGATGTTGCATGATTATGTGGAGATTTTCACCTGGTCTTACGAAGACATGCCTGGGTTGGATACCGACATTGTGGTCCATCACTTGCCTACCAAGGAAGATTGTCCTCCGGTTAAACAAAAGGTCCGCCGTATGCGTCCAGAGATGTCCGAGAAAATCAAGGCTGAGGTTATGAAACAATTTGACGCCGGATTTCTAGCGGTGACTTCTTACCCCCAGTGGGTTGCCAACGTGGTTCCAGTGCCAAAGAAAGATGGTAAGGTCAGAATGTGTGTTGACTACAGGGATTTGAATAGGGCGAGCCCCAAGGATGATTTCCCTCTACCTCACATCGACGTTCTGGTTGACAATACTGCTCAGCACAAGGTGTTCTCCTTCATGGATGGTTTTTCAGGTTATAATCAGATCAAGATGGCTCCTGAAGACATGGAGAAGACCACCTTTGTTACTCAGTGGGGCACCTTCTGCTACAAGGTCATGCCATTTGGACTGAAAAATGCTGGGGCAACCTACCAACGTGCCATGGTTGCTTTATTTCATGACATGATCCATCATGAGATTGAAGTATATGTTGACGATATGATTGCAAGGTCCCAAACTGAGGAGGAACACCTTGACCATCTACAGAAGCTGTTTGACCGGTTGAAGTTGTACAAGCTGAGGTTGAACCCGAACAAGTTCACATTTGGGGTAAGATCTGGAAAGTTGCTAGGCTTCGTCGTAAGTGACAAAGGTATTCAAGTGGACCCTGCCAAGGTTAAAGCCATACAAGAGATGCCAGTTCCCAAGACAGAGAAAGAAGTCAGAGGCTTTCTGGGACGTCTGAATTACATTGCCCGATTCATCTCGCACCTAACTGCTACCTGTGAACCAATCTTCAAGCTGCTGAAGAAAGATCTGGTAGTACGTTGGAATGATGAATGTCAGGCCGCTTTCGACAGAATCAAAAAGTATCTCCAAGAACCACCCATTCTTATGCCACCGGTTGAAGGGAGACCTCTAATACTATACCTAACAGTACTTGACAACTCAATGGGGTGTTTGTCGGGGCAGCATGACGAGTCTGGCCGAAAAGAGCACGCTATTTATTACCTTAGCAAAAAGTTTACCGACTGTGAGACCCGATACTCACTGCTCGAGAAAACTTGCTGCGTTTTGGTATGGGCTGCTCGCCGGCTGAGACAGTATATGCTGACTTACACTACTTTGTTGATTTCAAAAATGGATCCAATAAAGTACATATTCGAAAAGCCTGCTCTGTCTGGAAGAATAGCGAGATGGCAGATGATCTTGACAGAATACGACATCCAGTACACGACTCAGAAAGCTATCAAAGGAAGTGTATTGGCAGACCATTTGGCACACCAGGCAGTAGATGACTACCAGTCAATGAACTTTGAATTTCCTGACGAGAGCATCATGGTAGTGACTGATTGTGAAGTACCTGGACCGGATGAAGGACCTGAGGAAGGATCCCGATGGTCTATACACTTTGACGGAGCCTCCAACGCTTTAGGTAACGGTATCGGCGCTGTGATCATATCCCCTCAAAGAACTCATACTCCACTTACTGCCCGGCTATGTTTCAACTGCACCAACAACATGGCGGAGTATGAGGCATGCATCATGGGTCTTCAAGCTGCAATTGACTTAAGGATCAAGTTTCTGAGTGTCTTCGGAGATTCTGCTCTTGTGATCAATCGGATCAAAGGAGAGTGGGATACGAAACACCCAAATCTTATTCCTTACAAAGAATGTGTGTTGACATTGATCCCCCATTTCACAGAGATAACTTTTGAACACTTCCCAAGAGAGGAGAATCAGTTAGCGGACGCGTTAGCTACGATGGCTTCCATGTTCAAAGTCAAGTGGGACAATGAGGCTCCCCGGATCATTATCTGGAAACTGGACGAACCTGCGTATTGTTGTGATCTTGAGGCTGAGATAGTAACTGAAAAACCCTGGTACCATGAGGTGAAGAGGTACTTGGAAGCTCAAGAATATCCCGAGGGCGCATCTGTCAATGATAAAAAGTTTCTGAGAAAGTTCGCTGCAAAGTTCTTCCTCAACAATGGCATTCTATACAAGCAAAACCATGATTCAACCTTACTGCGTTGTGTGGATAAGACTGAAGCAGAAAGGATCATGGCAGAGCTACATGAAGGTACCTTCGGAACACATTCCAGTGGACACACCATGGCAAAGAAAATCCTTTGGGCAGGATATTTCTGGTCCACAATGGAAGCTGACTGTTACCAACATTCTCGGACATGTCATAAGTGCCAGATATATGCAGATAAGGTGCACATTACTCTAGTTCCTCTGAATGTCTTGACAGCACCTTGGCCTTTTGCAATGTGGGGCATTGATATGATCGGCGAGATCAAACCTACGACATCCAACGGGCATCGCTTCATCCTGGTGGCGATCGATTACTTTACGAAGTGGGTTGAAGAAGCTTCTTACGCTACCGTAACCAAGAACGTCGTGGCACGGTTCATTCGGCATAACCTGATCTGTCGATACAGCATCCCGGAAAGGATCATTACGGACAACGGTACCAATCTCAATAATAAGATGATCACTGAGCTCTACGAGCAATTCAAGATACAGCACCACAACTCTTCTCCTTACCGGCCGAAGATGAATGGAGCTGTAGAAGCAGCTAATAAGAATATCAAAAAGATTGTGCAGAAGATGACAGTGACCTACAAATATTGGCACGAAATGCTACCGTTCACTCTTCATGGGTACTGTACCTCAGCAAGAACGTCAACCGGGGCAACTCCCTTTTCCTTGGTCTATGGCATGGAGGCAGTCTTGCCGATTGAAGTTCAGATACCCTCTCTCTGGATAATGAAGGATGCAGGCTTGAGCGAAGATGACTGGATCCAGACACGACTTGATCAATTAAATCTAATTGACGAAAAGAGACTCACTGCTATTTGTCATGGTCAAACGTATCAAAAACGGATGATCAGGGCATTTAACAAGAAAGTCAGACCACAAGAGTATCAAGTTGGGGACCTGGTAATCAAACGCATCATCCTTCCTCAAAGTGATCCTAGGGGAAAATGGACCCCTACCTACGAAGGGCCATTTATGGTTAAACATGTCTTCTTAGGAGGAGCCATGATTCTAACCACCATGGACGGTGACAACCTTCCTCACCCCGCCAATGCAGACATAGTAAAAAGATACTACGCATGATAAAAGACCCGCTAGGTTGACACACCTAGGCAAAAATAAGGGCTTCCCGACGAACCAAAAGGGTTCGGGCAAAAATAAGGGATGAAATAAAAAAATATGTACACCCGGCAAGTCGAAAACCTGAAAAGGCGGCTTGGGCAAAAATGGGTATCCCGGTGGACTGAAAACCTGAAAGGGCGGTCCAGGCAAAAGTCAGGAATAAGCGTAATACTATGTCTCATTGGACCACCTTGCATCCAGAATTCAGCATCAACTATCAAGTTCAGACGGCATCGATCAATCAACTTCATCTTCAACTGAGAAGTCAAGTGATGAGACGCTCGAAGATATAAAGGCGATAGCAGAGTTGGAACTCAGTGGGATTGCTCTTTTCACATAGCTGTTTTGTTTTCTTTGTACAAACTGTATAAACTCTATTGTTCAGCGGCGTTCTCTTACTAGGACGTCAGCCTCTTGTACATAAACGCCTATTTACAGGCCAATTCAAAAATCAATACAAATTCACTTTTCAGACCAATTGCCAATTGTTTTTTCCTTTTTTCTGTTTTGTTTTGTAAAGAACGTCCAATGTTCATTTGTGATATATGCATTTGACACTAATTGCTAACTCATAAATATTTGCATGCGAAACAAAGGATTAATTACAGGTAACATCAGAAACAGGGGCAATAATGAGTTGTCTAAGCAATCTAATTTCTCTGTCCACCAAGGTACCAAGGTAAGTTCGGCTGAAGAATGTAACCCAGATACCTTCACCCCCGCCGAGTAAAACAAGATTCAACAATTCCCTCCCAAGCAGTTGGTCTCCCGTCAGCCCTAACAAGGCACAGTACTCTCCAGCAAGTTAGCAATACTCTCCCCGAGCAGAGTTATACTCAGTCAGCCTTAAGGAAGTTGGGTATCCCCAGAAGATCTCAATATTCCCCAACGGAGTATGCAAACATTCCTAACAAGCATCCCCGGCAATCTTGATCTAAGATTGTTCCCCGGCGGTATACCGGACATCAAGTGGAGCCACTTCCCCAGTGCAATCTGAAAAGTTCCCCCAGGAAAGTTCAACCAATCTCCCCAGTAGGAAGCTTATCCCCAGTAGATTCTGGAAGCTTGTCACCTACAGAGTACGAACGCATCTCCCCGGCTTTATTCAAAGGTTATTTCCCCACCAGGATATAACTGGGTTATCCTCAGCCAATTGCCACGGAAAGACCGTCCCCGGCGAAGCTCTTCCTATCCCCCAGCGGAGTTCATCAAATCTTACATAATAACATATCAATGGTATCCCCAGCGTAGTTATCATCAACCTCAGCAAAGTACCTCTCTTCCCACAGAGCGTTCCACGGAGTAATTCCCCGCAGAGTAATCTCTCCAGCAAAGTTTATTCCTCAACGGAGGCATCCTCTCCTACCGGTATTCTTGTAACCATCATCCCCAGCGGAAACAGAGAACACTATTCTTCAACATCAGCCCAGGAGTTAACTTCCCGGCATCCGTCAAGGATTTACTTTCCTAGACAAGAATACATTCATAAACATCACATCTTCATAAATTATAGCATGCACATACGCATCATGAACATACAATCTCATTTATTTTTGAGAACATCACGCATTTCATACATCATGACATCGCATACAACTAACATTTTGTCTTTTCAGGACAAAAGTCAATACAACGATAATTACTATCAACTGTCGCAATTCCATATTCGATACCTGTAACTAGCCAGGGCATGTCTGTGAGCGACTATTTTCAAGACTCGATTCTTGTATCTTGCCAGGGCACGTCTGAAGAGTTTGAAGATCCGATTCCTGTATCTTGCCAGGGTGTATCTGTTGACGACTAATTCCAGACTCGATTCCTGTATCTTTCCAGGGCACGTTTGAAGAGTTCGAAGATCCGATTCCTGTATCTTGCCAGGGTGTATCTGTTGACGACTAATTCCAGACTCGATTCCTGTATCTTGCCAGGGCACGTCTGAAGAGTTTGAAGATCCGATTCCTGTATCTTGCCAGGGTGTATCTGTTGACGACTAATTCCAGACTCGATTCCTGTATCTTGCCAGGGCACGTCTGAAGAGTTTGAAGATCCGATTCCTGTATCTTGCCAGGGTGTATCTGTTGACGACTAATTCCAGACTCGATTCCTGTATCCTGCCAGGGCACGTCTGAAGAGTTTGAAGATCCGATTCCTGTATCTTGCCAGGGTGTATCTGTTGACGACTAATTCCAAACTCGATTCCTGTATCTTACCAGGGCACGTCTTAAGAGTTTGAAGATCCGATTCATGTATCTTGCTAGGGTGTATCTGTTGACGACTAATTCCAGACTCGATTCCTGTATCCTGCCAGGGCACGTCTGAAGAGTTTGAAGATCCGATTCCTGTATCTCACCAGGGTGTATCTGTTGACGACTATTTTCCGGACTCGATTCCTGTATCCTTCCAGGGCACGTCTGAAGAGTTTGAGGATTCGATACCTGTATCCAGCCAGGGCACGTCTAAAGAGTTCGAAGATCAACCCCTGTGACAGGCCAGGTAATTATCTTTCTTTCTCAGGTACGCAAGTTCTCGCTAAGGAATCTCTTACGCGATCGACACCTAGATGGCATCTATAAGCCCATCCACATACCGACAGTCTCCAAATGGCATCTATAAGCCCATTCCCGACAAAGTTATGTCACACTTCCAGATGGCATCTATAAGCCCATCCCCCTATCCATCATTCCTCCAAATGGCATCTGCAAGCCCATTCCCTATATTACACTTCTAACACTCTACCATGTGAGTGCAAATTGCTGGGCACTCTAGTGTTCAATCATCTTCTACCTTCGGATTACGAAAGGCACACCAGCCAATCTACATCCTCAGGTCTAAGAAGATTGAACAGGGGCAACTGTTGTACCCCAAAATTTGCCCTCCCATATTCTTCAAGATTTAGCAAGATCAATCTCCAGATGATTCAAAATCCCTCAAGGGTTGCACAGTCCAATTGCCTCCTAACACAGTCAAAATTAGGGTTTTGGTTCTTGCAAAGAAATTGAGGTTTCCAAGGGTCCAATCAAGTCCTATATGCCTATATACATTGTCAAGCATCCATATGTCAAGTTTCAAGACTCACAGCATCAAGTTGCCCAATCAAAAACCTTAAATGCTCCACAGTCAACTGCAGGGGCAAAATGGTCATTTGACAGTCAAAAGTCAAAATTTTTGGTCAACATCTTATTTTGAAGCCAAAATCATCATTTTATCAATTCTTGATCATGATGCCACAAGCATGGCTCAAAAAGTCTCAAGATGCAAAAGTTTCTATTTTTGGACAGCTGAAAAGTCAACTGCAAATTGACCAGGGCATAACTTCCTCATGGTTTATCAGAAAAATCCTATCCAATGCTCATTTTGAAGGGGATGACATTTCCTACAACTCATCTTCACACTCCAAGTCCAAGAAATGCTCTCACAAAAAGTTATCAATTTCAACATTATAGGTCATTTTCAAAAATCAACAAAAAGGCACTTTAAGTCAAAGACCATAACTTGAGATTGGTAAATCAAAATGACATGGGATCAAAGTCATTGGTTAGAGGACTTCAAGACCTTTCCAAAATGTCCAAGAACATGATCATAGCTTCAAAATTGAGCAAGATATGCATTGGAGAAGTTGGGAAATTTTTGGGAACTTTCAAAAGTCAACTTTGCCTAAAAAACTTCAAATTTTCTAATGGGCCTCAAATTCTTCCTTGAATCATTACCCAAAGCCTATGCACGACCCATTGAGCTCAAAATAATTTATTTTCTTATTTTTGATTAATTAATTGAATTTATATTTATATTAATTCATTTAATTAGATTTAATTATGGGAAAATTCAAAGATATGCTTTTTCAAATCTTTTTATGCAGCAAACATACTCCAAATGTGCTAAAGATTTCGTGCATCATCCAAGGGGACAAGATCTTCCCTAATTGGCAAAGTTTTCATGAGAAAAAGATTGAAAAACACATAATTGGAAATCAAATATTCAAGTCATTAATCCATGGACTTGTGGGCTTATTTTTGACCTAGAATCATTCACATACAAAGGCACAAGTGAACCCTAGTGCGGAGGACACGAAAAAGCTGCTGAAAATCAAGAACCAATTTGCAAATTTTCAAGAGAAACTTGAAAACTGAAATCATAGTTACAGTACAATTCAAGGCCTAAAATTGCTTCTAATACATTGCTGGACCTTCCAGGAGTCTATTAGCATCAAGAACCAGTCCAAACGCGCAAGGAATCGAAGAACATAAGCCATACGGGTTTCAAGGTTGGAAAATTTGGGCTTTCCTTATATGGTAAAATTGGACCTCAAGACCAATATGGATGAACTCGTTGCAACAAGCCTGATTCATTGAGATACTCGCGCCCAATTTATATCATCTGTGGGCGTAATCGCTATTTTTCACTATTACACTTAGTGGGGGTTTAAAACCCACGCTATCTCATTCATATTGCAAGTGAAAATGAAGAAGAAAGCTGAGGTGTCCAAGCGCTACTGGAAGATTCAAATATTAGCGCGTTTTTTCTTTGTTTCAGTATAATTAGTATTATTCATATATTATATTTCATTGTTGTTATGTATACAAACAAACGCAAATGGCCAGATGGTGGAGGACGTGTCCTGCAAGCGTTGGGACCTGGGTTCGATTCCCAGGTCCCCCCATATAATTGATATTTTTTTGTTCTATTGTATTCCAATGCAGCTTCCATCAAGCGTTCCACCATACATGCTCATGCGCTAGCCTGCCAAGTGGCTTCAAGGTCCAATCCAATGGCCTCAGAATGAAATCCAGGGTGCACCCTAGTCAACCAGCGTACACACGATCAGGAAAGTCAGCTGGGCTCTATGCTTCAATGGGCCAAAATTACATCAGTTTACATCCACATGGGCCTGACACCCCCCTTGGTTTGCATATTTTTTCAATTTAATTTTCTTTTCTTTCTAATTCTTTTTAATTGTTTTAATTGTTTTCATTAATTCACCATTAATCAACCTTTCATAATAAAATCAGAAAAATCAAAATTGTAAAATATATTTAATTATATTTAATTTCACCATTAAAATATTTTTGTAGATAAATGTTAATAATTAACTTAGTTAATTTAGGTTTTAATTTTAACGTTTTTTTCTTAATAAATAAAAAATACATAGAATTAGGGTTTTGACCTTTTTATCTTTTTCTTAATTAATTATTATTAATCACCATTATTAATTACTATTATTTTTGTACATAAATATGTGAATTAATTAATTAGTAAATTAGGTCAACTTTGACATTTTTTAATAACTAAAAAAACAATTTAGAATTAGGGTTCCCTTTTAAATTCTTTTCTTTATTTCCATTAAATGCAAAAAACACAAAAAAAGGACTTTCTTTTCTTTAATTAAATAATAATTAGGCTTTAATTTAATTTAATTTCTCAAAAGGGTCCAACACCCTCGGACGTTCCAATTTATTCTTTTCGCACTTTTTCTTATTGATTATTATGTAACTGTTCAAGGAATGTAATAGTAATTAGGTATTTTCTTTTTACTTTCCGCACTTTTATCAAAAACGGGTCTTTGTATTTTGGCGATGTATAGACCCGCGCCTTGTAATAGCGTAGCTTTTATCTTTCCGTCTTTTAATTTTCCGCACTCTTAAATTCCAAATTGCATGAAAGAATGTATGGTAATTATAAACAAGCGTAGCTCACAATGTCATGATCAAAGATAATTGTTAACATGAAAACAACACACAAATACACACACCACTTCTAGGGTACACCTCACTTGTTGCCTTCGAAACGTGGTCGTCAAGTATAGGACATTTTAGCGGTCCTTATGTCCATGATCCAGTTGCCTCAAAACAGTTTCCTCGAAACAGTTGCCTCGAAACAGTTGCCTCGGATTAAAAAAGGATCTAGAACATAAGGGTAGCTTCTAAGGTATCCTATTGTTGCTTCGGTGACCACACTGTCCCTACACTCGAATTGACACGAACACCTCCAACGGTGGTGCTACCTACCTCTCAATGGTGGGATGGCACTACCTTAAGGACTTTTACACAGCCTAATTCCTTAGGGTAGGTAGATGACTCATGGATACTTGCTCTCTTCAAAAACAAACAAAATATTTCCACACCTTACACTTTCAAAAGCTTTCAAAACAATTTTTCAAACACTCTTGAGGACAGATACAAGAGTTATTCAGAAATCTTTCAAAGAAACTTTTTTTCAAACCCACTCACATTTTGAAAAGCAAACATTTTGAAAACATAAGAGCAAGTATCTAAGAGCCCATGGATAACCATGGATAGAAAGGGTGCTAACACCTTCCCTTTCTATAAATCTACCTCCCGAACCGAGAAACATTCTCAAAGAAGGAATTTTGCTGTGCTTTTGTCCTGTCCATGTTGGAGAAAATAAAAGACGGTGGCGACTCTTGCTTCCACGATATTTCGCGAACCAGCGTTAAACAGTCAGTTCTATTTCCACCGATCACAAATACTATTTGGTTTATCCCTCATCGGATAACCAAGATGTCGTCGTGGAAGAACAGGGTTATAGTTGATTCTTCCCTTTGTACCAAGAAGAGGTACATTGGGGAAACTACAATAACTATCAACAATCTCTATATCCTAGTAAGCTCGATGATACCAATCAATATCCGAGTGAGTAAGTGCCATGATCTTAGGATCCCAACGGGGTTCCTTATTGACATCCCAAAAAGCATCAGACTGAGGCATGTGAGAGATAAATCACCGGTACAACAGAGGCGTGCAATAGATAATCATCCCCCCATGGTAAGAATTCCGAAGATGAATAGAGTAATAAGCATCTACTAGAAATGTAGGAACTGGATTTCCAATAATGAAGATCCTAATAGCATTAATGTCAATAAACCTGTCCACATTAGGAAATAAGAACAACCTGTAAGCAAGTAGAGTAAAGATGGCCTCAAAAGCGACTGTACTCTTCATCCTGGCAAAGTAACGAGCTTTATCCAATAAGAACTGAGCTGGTAATCCTCTAATCCCTACTTTAGTAGTCATATGGGCTTCAACCTCAGACTTCCCCAGATGAATCAAAGCAGCAATCTCATGTGATTTTGGCTTATCCTCCAAGCCAGTAAAAGGAACACGATCGGTAATAAGTAAATCCAATAGATAAGAATACTCCTCCAGTGTAGGCATCAATTGATAGTCGAGAAAAGTAAAGCAATGATACATTGGATCATAGAACTGGACCAAGGTCGAGAGGAAACCCTCCTTCATCCTAAGCTTCATGAGAGGAATGATGGATCCATACTTCTTCCAAAAATCTGCAGAACACTCGATCTCGGGAATTAGACTGATCAACTCATCTATCTTGGGATCTATGAAACTGTATTTTCTGGTCTTTCTTTTTCCAGAATCCATGGTTACCTGAGATATTCACAAATGGTCAACTTTTAAATCCCTTGAAATAAGATTTCTTCAAAAGATGCTTATGAGTGCATGGATGCATGATGCAACAATCACACACAAGATCACACATATAGGGTTCATAGGTTCAACGTCACGAGCATGAGGTCGAACGTACTACCCATAAGATATGGTCTAAAAGTTATCACCTACCAAAAAAGGTTCTAGAGGTTCCCATAGTCTACATCCTTCCTTCGGATATTACCAACTTCCCGATTAACTTGGTAATTAGTAATATTCTCAAGAAAAACTCATCCGAGTGTAGTATCGCGTGACAACTATTTCCGAATTACTCCGTCATAGCTTCCGCACTACACCTAAAAGGTCAAGATGGGTTAGGTATTCTATGGTACTCAGCTTCAGCAGGCTCCCAGGTCGAAAGTAGCACGTCTTTCTAATTACTCGGTAAATAACACTACAGTCAAAGGGGCCTCCACTGAGTGGGGGATCTCATGCCTCCTTTTTTGGTATTACTCCCTCAAAACTAACATGACTATATCGCTCGTCCTATCTTAAAGTTTTCCCAAGTCCGGGTATAGGACTTATGAGTAATCACCAAGCACCCTGAAAACTAGGAAAATCCAGGCAAACATATATACAACATATAACACATAAACAACAATAGCATATACACAAATATAAACAAAGATAGGCTCAACCCACTTAGGGATGGACCGGCAAGAGGTCAATTTTTCCCCAGTGAAGTCGCCATTTTTCTGTAGCTGTAGAAATGTTTAAGACTAAGTCATTGGATTGACTAGACTTATACATATCAAAAAAGAAATCGTCACCGTGCTTTATTGTTTCCAAAGGAAATGGGAAAAGAGCGAATAACCCAAAAAAGAGGGGGAAAGATTCAAGGTAAGGGGGTCGGTTATGCAAAGGGAAGTTATTAGCACCCTAAATATCTACGGTACTCCACAGGAACCTCTTTTTAAAATCTGTATATTTTGGCTATAAAAATGTTGTATGAAAATAGATGGTGGAGGTGAGAAAAGAAATATTTTTTTATGATTTTTGCTCCCGACGCGGTTGCGAACCTTTAGTGCCTACGTACCACCTTCTATGCAATAGGGAATCAGGGTACACGTAGTTCCTCTTTAAAAAATTTAGAACACAAGTATGTTGGTTAATTTTATGAGATAAGACATCATTGTCATTGTCCGCATGGAAAACATACTTACTACCCACAATCATAAGAAAGGAGAATTTTCATCATCTCAAAGTGGAGGATATGGCTTGGATTTTAAAATCAACAATGCCTCACTCAACACCCAAGTGGGAAATATCCCTCTTTACTACATATTGTAGAAGTATAGTTATTTGCATCACTACAAGGATTGGCAAGAGTCTAATCTCTTTTTTGAGAAAAAAGTTTAAAAATAAAAAAGCCAAAGTGGCAAAATGGTTTGAAATGAGATTGATTGACTTTTAGTCTTCTCACAAAAAATGTCAAGGTATTATTAAATTGATTGAAGTTTATTTATGAAAATGTTTTAAAAATTCATGGACCTAAGTCCAAGTTTATTATGAAAGTGGTTCAAGTTTAGAAACAAGAAGAGTTTTTAAAAGGAGGGAGAAGATTTTTGAAATTAAAGAAGATGGGAGGAGAAGAAGAGACTATCCTAAAGCATAAGGTAAAAGTTAGGGATAAGAAACATCTAACCAACAAAAAGCCAATACTTGACATTATGAGCCAAGATAGATTTCCCATTCTTTGGATGGAAACCAAGCAAGTAAAGATACTAGACCTCTTGTGAGAACCAAACTTCAAGTGTATTAGGTTTTCAAGAAAATTGGGCAAAGTAACGACTGCATACGGGTGACTTTCAGATTACAAACAAAGAATGTAATCACAATAACCTGCACACAAAACAAACAAAAAACCCAATGTCTTGAGGTAAACCTCAATAACTCCATATAAAATATCAATTAAGGTCACAAGGTCTCCAACATAGGCCAAGGCTTCTAATCCTAAGTCCAAGAAGTTCAATACTCCATAATGCCAAGGATAGTAACCAAATAGTCCAAGTACCATTAAATTTTTTTATGGTTTATGTTGATTATTAGGTGTCTTAGAAGAGGAAAGAAAAGGCTCAAGTGAGCAAAGATAAAGATAGCATGAAATGTAAATGCTAAATGTAAATGGTGCATAAAGCATAAAAAATAAAAGGGCATAAAGTAAAAACAAAAGGTAAAATCAATTATTAGTGATTAGTGGTTAGTTGGATGATCATCTTGAAAAACTTGCATTTGGAACTCAAGAGGATTGATAGAACCAAAGCCTCCACACAACAAGTTGCATTTGCTTTTTGTCAAGTATATCACCCATTTGGAATCCTCACAAGTGCCATTTAATGATCAACGATGTTTAAGTGATCCGCGTTGACCAAAATTGTTGTAGATCCATTAGAGGATTGGTAGAACCAAAGTCTCCACACAATGAATCTCAAGGTTATTGGATCAAAGAGATCAAATTAACATACTTGGACTTGCAAACATAGGTTTGGGCCATGAATAATCATTTATTCGAATCGGGAAAAAATTTAGCGCTATGTTAAGCAATCGTAAGTGGACTTATGTAGAAGTCACACCTATTTTGAGGCTGGTCAATAGCAATCTATGCACCATTTATTTTGAGACATTATATAGATATCATGCTCCAATAACACTTAGTGAAATGAGAAAGGGACGAGATGAAGAGGGGTGGGAGAGAATATACAAACCACATTTGAATTAAATTTAAAACAAATTATTATTAAAATCATTCATCCACTTTTGTGGAGTTAGACTCAACACCATGGATCCAATAATATTAATAAAGTTCATGATCAAAAATTCAACCCAAGATCAGCCAGAAAATAATCACAAAATGATATTACATTTAATATATACATTAAAAAAAGGTTTTAAAAATATTTAAAATAGAAATAAGGGATAAAAATATCAACTATGTTCAAATTAATCAAGAAATAAAAAATAAGACCATAAAAAAAATCAGAAATAGACTCAAATATTTTTATGAAATTTTTGGTAATTTTTTAAAGTCAAACTATTTTTAAAATTAAAATAAATGAGTAAAATAAACCAAAAATGATTAAAAATAAACCAAAAATGATTAAAAATACCAAAGTCAGAAACAAAAATAAAATGAGGTCACCAATATTTGTCACAATGTCATTGGATCATTCCATAATTTTTTCAGAATTTAAAAATGTATAAAAGTATTTTTAAACATTTAAAACAATTCAAATAAAGTGAAAATTTATAATAAATACTAAAACACAAAATTAAATTGTGAAAAAATAAAAATCAAAAAGAGAAAAAACTAAAATATTTTTCATAATTTTTTCAGATTTTTTGGACAAAAAATGAATTTTCTATGATTTTTTGAAATTTAAAACAATTAAATGTAAAAATCAGAAAAGAAAATACAAACCAAAAAGATGTGGATCAATGGATGAGAGTCAAAACACGATAGTAATCAGATGCAAGGGATCTGGTGCACTGTGCATATCATGGTCATTACTAAATATCACACCGGATCCAACGTTTTTAAAATAAAACAACTTAAAATCTTGGGCGTTGGATGGAGTCTGACTCACAAAAGTAATCAGATCCAAGGGTTCCTGAGGCACGCACATTGTAAGGAAAGAATATTGTATCCATTCCAAAAAAATAATGTGGCTTCATGTCATTGGTTTAAGACGGACATGTCATCGTCTTCAACCTCCAGCCATCCCCAAATTGAATTTTCCAAACTGTAAAATTAGCAAACCAGACTGGTACCATTAGATTCGTCTCTTCAAGATGATTCTAATGGTACCGTCGCGCTAAATTTATATAAATTATGCAAGGATGTGTTTGAAACAAACCATAAAAAATAGCGAGCACGAAAATATGGGATATCTTGCTCAATTCTCAATGAAATTGCAAACTATAAAGAGCACGAGGATCAGAAGAACACAAGGAGTGGGTTAGTATTTTATTTGAATCAATTTGGACAAGAAATCTACCTGAACAAAATAGTGAGAAATTTCTATAAAACTGAACTTCCACAGATCAATATTGGTCACAATTCTTGAAAGTAATCGTATGGTTAGTGTTGCACCCCAAAATTTGTCCTCCCATATTCTTCAAGATTTGCCAAGGTCAAGGTTCAAAATCTCCCAAGGGTTGCACAGTCCAATTGCCTCCTAACGGTCAAAAATTAGGGTTTTGTTTCTGGCAAAGAAATTGAAGTTTCCAAGGGTCCAATCAAGTCCCACATTCCTACAAACATTGTCAAGCATCCTCATGCCAAGTTTCAAGACTCACAACACAAAATTGCACAGTCAAAAACCCTAATTGCTTCACAGTCAACTGCAGGGGCAAAATGGTCATTTGATAGTCAAAAGTCAAAAATTTTGGTCAACATCTTATTTTGAAGCCACAAACATCATTTGATCAATTCTTGATCATGATTCTCAAGGCATGGCTCAAAAAGTCTTAAGATGCAAAAGTTTCTATTTATGGACAGCTGAAAAAGTCAACTGCAAATTGACCAAGGCATAACTTCCACATGGTTTATCAGAAAAATTCCATCCAAAGCTCATTTTTAAGAGAATAACATTTCCTACAACTCCTCTTCACACTTCAAGTCCAAGAAATGCTCTCACAAAAAGATATCAATCTCAACATTATAGGTCATTTTCAAAAGTCAACAAAAGGGCACTTTAAGTCAAAGACCATAACTTGAGATTGGTAAATCAAAATGACATGGTACCAAAGGCATTGGTTAGAGGACTTCAAGACCTTTCCAAAATGTCCAAGAACATGATCAAAGCTTAAAAATTGAGCAAGATATGCCTTGTGGAAGTTGGGAAATTTTTGGGAATTTTGAAAAGTCAACTTTGCTTCAAATGCCTCAAAATTGCTAATGGGCCTCAATTTCTTCCATGAAACATTATCCAAAGGCTATGCACGACCCATTGACATCCAAGGGAGTTATTTTATCTTTTTGATTAATTATTTGAATTATTATTATTATTAATTCACTTAATTAAAATTAAATATGACAAAAATAGCAAATCACACCTTTCGAATCTTTTTATGCAGCATTTTCATCCATCATGAACTCAAGATTTCGTGCACATTCAAAAAGGAAAGATTCTATGCAATTGGCAATGGTTTGATGGCAAAAAGATTTGGAAAAAGATGCTTGAAAATCAAATATTGAAAGCATTAAAACAATGGATCATGGGCTTGTTTTGCTTGACCTAATCATGCTACATACATATACAAACAAAACCTAATGCATAAGAACACAGAAGCTGCACTGAGAGGAGGAGAAAAAACTTGCATTTTTTCACGAAAAAAGTCAAAACTGTTTTCATAGCTGCCGTGCGTTTCAAGGCCTAAGAAGCATTCCAAAAGCTTGCTGACACCACCAGGAAGAGATTGCAATCAAGAACATAGCCCCATACTCAAGGAATTGGTAGATTGAAGTCTCACTTTTCATTAAAATTTTCATATTCGTGTTTGCATTTTCATGCATTATCAATGACTTTTAATGATTGATTTATACTAACATAAGCATTCTGAAGTTATTGGTGTTATTTGATTGAACTAAGGACGCCTGTATGCAAAGTTGCCATTAAAGCTTTCTAGGGTTTCTGAAGCTCCAAAAGAGGGGTTTACACATCTGGAAAAATTGGACAATGAAACTAGTACCACTAAAATCGTGACATTCTGACGAATTGAATCCATACCTCGCGCTCAATTTATGATGAACTATAATCTAATCGCTATTATTGTACATTTTAGTTAGTGGGGGTTTAAAACCCCCGCTATTTGTTTCTTATTTTTCAACAAACGAGGAAGAAGCCTGCGTGTCATAGCATGATTGGGACATTCAAATTTTCAGCGCGTTTTTTGTGTTGTATATCACTAACGTTTGTTTTGTATTATATTATTCATATGCCATCAACCTTACAAACAAACGCACTGGTTCAATTGGTGGCAGACGTGTACTACATGTACTGGGACCTGGGTTCGATTCCCAGGTCCCCCACTTCTTCAATGATATTTTTCTTCATACGTTTCCATGCAGCGTCTCATCCAAAGGAGTACCATACACCCAACGCCTGTGCTTGCCAGATGTCCCAGGGGATCAATCCAAGGGTCAAGATGTGGAGACTATCATGCACACTCAGTCAACCACATGTACGCAAGCATAGAAAGTCAATGTGGCCAGATTTCAGTGGGCCTAATTGCTTCAACAACACCTCCATAATTGGGCCAGAAACCCCTTGATGTTTGCATTCTATTCTTCTTTCTAATTTTATTTTTTCTTTTCAATTCTTTTTTTATTTATTTTAATTATTTAGTTAATTCATAAAAATAGTTTTGATAACACAAAAAAAATCAGAAATCAAGAAAATAAAAAATGTTTGTTTAATATTTAAGGCATTAATATTTTTGTAAATAAATTCCAATAATCAATTTAGTTTAATTTTAGGTTTAACTTTAATGTTTTTCTTAAATAACTAAAATACATAAAAATTAGGTTTTTTAGCATTTTACTCTTTTTCTCAATAATTAAAATTTTCTTATTATCATTATTAATTATTAATTATTTTTTAAATAAACATGTAACTAAATAATTAGTAAATTAGGTCAAAACTTAAATATTTTCTTTAATAATTAAAAACAATTTAGAATTAGGGTTTTATTTAATTTCTAATTTTAATCAATTTTCTTTATTTTCATAAATACCAAAAAAACATAAAAATAATTTCTTTTCTTTATTTAATCATTAATTAATTTGTAATTTCAATTCAATTTCTTTAAAGGGTCCAACGCCCCCGCACATTCGATTATAATTTCTTTTCGCGCGTTTGTTTCTATTTTTCATTTTAATCTTATGTAATTGCCCCAAAGCTTTGTAATAGTAATTAGGAACTATTTACTTTCCGCACTTTTATTCAAAATCGGGTCTTTGTTAATTTGGCGATGTATAGACCCGCGCCTTGTAATAGCGTAGGACCTTTATTTTCCGCATTTTAATTTCCGCACCTTTTAACTGCTAATCACATGAAAGAATGAATGGACCAAATAAAATCAAAGCGTTGCTCACCCAATGCATGACAAGATAAAATATAACTGAAAATGACACACAATTCACACACCACTCCTAGGGTACGCCTCACTGTTGCCTTGCCCCCTCGAAAAGTGGTCGTCGAGTATAGGACGTCTTAGTGAGTCCTTATGTCCATTGATCTAGTTGCCTCGAAACAAGTTGCCTCGAAACGGTTGCCTCGGAATAGTTGCCTCGGAATAAAAAGATCAATGGCATAAGGGTAGCTTCTAAGGTGTCTTACTGTTGCTCGGTGGCCACACTGTCCCTAATCCTCGAATTGACCCGAACACCTCCAACGGTGGTGCTACCTACCTCTCAATGGTGGGATGGCACTACCTTAAGGACATTTACACAGCCTAATTCCTTAGGGTAGGTGGATGACTCATAGATACTTGCTCTAATTCAAAACAAATCAAAACTCTTTTCACACCGACACTTTCAAAAAGCTTTCAAAACAATTTTTCAAACACTCTTGAGGACTGATACAAGAGTCGATCTGAAATCTTTAAACGAAACTTTTTCAAACCCACTCACACTTTGAAAAGCAAACACTTTTGAAAACACAATGAGCAAGTATCTAAGAGCCCATGGATAACCATGGATAGAAAGGGTGCTAACACCTTCCCTTTCTATAAATCTACCTCCCGAACCGAGAAACTATCTCATAAGGAATTTTGCTGTGCTTTTGTCCTGTCCATGTTGGAGAAAATAAAATACGGTGGCGACTCTTGCTTACCGCGACATTTCACGAACCAGCATTAAACAGTCAGTTCCAGATCCACCGATCACAGAACTGACGACTCTGCTGGGGAATATACTCTTATAAAGTGAGGTGTACCTTAGGATAGTTCATAACTGTGTTTTCAATTGCTTTGACTTGTTCGCTTTATTATTGTGGGACTGTCTTGGGAGTTCTATAGATCCTAACCCGGATCTGGGGATACCTTCTTAGAAAGTAGCAACAAGGCTGTGAGGGAACTGTGCGCGGTATACCGACACGGTTGAAGTAGTCTGCTACGTTGATGTGGCACTTTGGTGTGTACCGGTAACCCTTGAGTTCAGTCAAGGAGAGTACGGGGCCGCCGCGTGGTGTCTTGAAACATCAACTGACCTTAGGAACCTTAATTGAACCATCTTGGCCTCTTTAGGGTAGTGAGATAACTGACTTTGGTGCAGTCCGAGGTTGGTTGATACTCGATACTACACTCAATTGAGGGTTGTTTCCTTGGAATATTTCGGTCGCCAATTCAGTGGCTAAATCGAAACGATGAACAATGAAAGCAATCCAGTGATATTGGGACCCTTAGAACCCGGTTACTTCTGATAGGACAGGTTGAGCCCACCAACTTCAAGAGGGTAATACCTAGACCCCATGCTGGCCTAAACTCTAAGGGTTGTGGTGTGACTTGTGTGCTTTCGTACTTGACTACTTGCATGCTTGTTGTCTGACACTTGAGTTTCTTGCAGGTTTTGTTTACAGTCCTTAATCTGGACTCATAACAGGGTTACTTATATCACCCCACGCATAGCATGACATCATACCATTATACCATTGCATAAATCTTATCCTACCTAAGGACTAACCCATTTCAAGGATCTCAAGGGTTTGTGATGCAGGTCATGATGAATCAGAATGTCTAGCAAGGGGCAAAGGGGATTTATTTTCCTCTAGCCAGGTTGATGATCTGAGTCAGGGGCTATGACCCACTAGATATGGTGAGCCTTGACCCTTGAAGAAGGACTCTCAACAACATGAAGTTCCTTCAATCAAGCTACCGGATTCAAATTCTAACAATTTTTCTTGTCTACCCCGCGAGATCCTTGAAAACATTGCACGCATATCATACATATCATTGCATTACAGGTACCTTTGTTGCAGGTCACTTACCTTTTTCGCCGTTTATTTCAGCAATGGCTTCCCAACAAGATAACCAGGATCTTCAGGCTCAAGAGATTCAGTTCAGGGAGATCTTCCTAAGCCTATCCAAGGGGCAAGAAGAGTTAAGGACACTCCTCATAGGGAATCTGGCCAAGCAAACCCCCGAAGATGACAAGGACGAACAACTGAAACGTCTACAAGCTGAGGTAGACACATTGAAAACCCAGATGCTGGGGCAAAGGGCTCTCATCCAAGGTTTAGCTCAGGAGCAAGAAGAGTTGAGGACCATGATCAGTCAGCTCCACCAAGACAGATCAGACATGAAGCAATCAGTCCAAGTCAGGGACCGGGTCTTTGATCAGCTTCCAAGAGGAAAAGAATCTGGTATGGTGAAGAATAGAACTCTCCAAATTGCTACCACTTCACAAGCCCAGCATCAACCTCGCCCAGAGCAACAGGTTGATCAGAATAAGCCAAGCAGGTCCAAGAGGCAGTTCACCCAGCTTAACATGCCGTTGTTTCAAGCTTTACAACACCTGTTGAGACTGAATCTGATTACACTAAGAACTCCTCCCCGGAATCCCAACATCTCTGCTCCTAACTATCATCCCAACAAAAGGTGTGCATACCACTCTGATAGTCCCTGACATGACACTGCCGACTGCTGGGCGCTTAAAAACAAGGTCCAGGACCTGATTAATGAAGGAGCAGTGGATTTCACCCAAGTGGGTCAGGCTGAGTTCTTCTACTATCCCTACAGGATGCATCATTTGAAGTAAAAAGTCCTGAGATGAGAAGACCTTTTTCCCATTAGAATTTTCAAGTTGTAATTTTCTTTTGGTCAAACATTTACTCATGTTAAACATTGTTATTTCATTAATGCATCGCATATGTCTGTTTTGAAGTAATTATTTCGTATTCACTATTTAAAATTGCTTTCATTTGTTGTGATGTCCAATGCTCGATTAATAATTCTAAGCCTCTTGAGGGAGGATGATGAAAACGATACCATAATCTACAGTATGCTTTTGAACAGACCCCGCTGATGAGGTACAGGCATTGTTTCAATCCCTAAACACTGGAGTTATAAGGAAGATAATCCCTCGTCAACCCCTCTGAGCCAAAGAAGTAGGAGTTTTTCTTTTCGAAAATTAAAAACCTTTATCATAACCTGGGGCAGGGTAGTTCTCTCAGTTGATCCAAGTGCACAACAAATGGCACCAAAGAGGTCCTTACAAAGCAAAAGACAGTGATGGTTCCGAATGATGATAAAGACAGGCGGTCATTATATATCAAAAATGAAAACCCAATAAGTCAAAACATATGAAGGAGACTTACAAAAACTGGGGCATCCCGCTGACTGTAAACCCAAAAAGAAACAGTTCAGGCAAAAAATAGGGATAATAAAATCAAAAAGAAAGAGGTCATACGAACCCTCAACAAAAACAAAAATGACTGCCTATTCAGAATAAATCATCAATATCTGAACCATCATTGGAACATCAGGACAAAAACTCAAATAAGGGCTAACGCACGATCAGCTGAGTTTAGGATTGAAGAACATCATGAAGAGCGGGTGGGTACAAATAAATTAGAGCCTTATCCTTTGTTTCTTAAACCGTGAACCAGGCCACGCTACAACCCTAAAAAGTCCTAGCTGAAGCATGGGTTAGTTCGAAAGCATATTGTTACAAAGGTATCCTGACTCCTTAAGGCTCGCAGTAAAATAACGAGTTGGACATCACAGTTTACAAAAGAACTCACTTGTTTTATTAAAAAAACTGCATTTCCAAAAACTTCGAAACAGACATAAGCTTTGCATTTTTAACATAACTTTGTTTGCATATGACTTTTTGTTTGAACAGCATAAGAGTTCGTACGACGAAAGTCTAATGAACAAGAGTATCTCCAATCAAGGGGCACGGCATGATCATGGTCTATCATCTGGGGCAGTCCAGTCAAGATTCAAGGAATCTCTCAAGATGCCAAACAGCCAGGGGCAAACCTCCGCCTGAGCCACTTGGGGCATTGGACATAAATTTCCAGCAACAAATCTTGCATGACTAAACATCTTCTGGTAGCGTGGCAACACAATAACAGGGGCACCTCCCTACATCCTGAGAGCATGGACATAGTCGGAAAAAATACTACGCGTAATCAAAGACCCGCTAGGTTGACACACCTAGGCAAAAATAAGGGCCTCCCGGCGAACCAAAAGGGTTCGGGCAAAAATAAGGGATGAAATAAAAAAAAAGCTATACACCCGGCAAGTCGAAAACCTGAAAAGGCGGCTTGGGCAAAAATGGGTATCCCGGTGGACTGAAAACCTGAAAGGGCGGTCCAGGCAAAAATTAGGGATCAGAGCGTACGACTATGTCCTGTCATCTCGTCACTTGCCTACCAGAAGAAGATTTGTCAAATCGGCAGCCGTCAAGCACCTCCACAGGTATCTTCTAACATCAGAAACAGGGGCAGTAATGAGTCGTCCAAGCAATCTAATTGCTCTATCCACAAGATACAAGGTATGATCAGCTGAAGAAGGTAACCAAGATATCTTAATTCCCCAGAGAGTGAGCAAGCAAGTCAATGCGCTCTCCCCAAGCAGAGTTATCCTGTCAGCCTTAAGGAAGTTGGGCATCCTCCAGTAAATATCAAACATTCCTCAGCAGAGTATACAGACATTCCTAACAAGCATCCCCAGCAGTCTTGATCTAAGATTTTTCCCCGGCGGTATACCAGACATTCAGCGGAGCCACTTCCCCAATATACCTCAAAGATTTCCCCAGGAGAGTCCAGTCTGAAGATTTCCCCAGGAAAGCTGAATCATCTCCCCAGCAGGAAGCTCATCCCCAGTAGATTCTGGAAGCTTCCCCCCTGCAGAGCACGAACGCGTCCCCCGGCTTTATTCAAAGGTTATTTTCCTACCAGGATATAACTGGGTTATCCTCAGCCAAAAGCCACGGAAAGATCGTCCTCGGCGAAGTCTTCTTATCCCCAGTGGAGTCTATTAAAACTTCCAACATAGCACATCAATGGTATCCCCAGTGGAGTTATCAACATCTTAACAGAGTACCTCTCTTCCCAGAGTATTGTTCCCCAGCAAGATCGCTAGAGTAGTTATTCCCCGGAGAGTAATCTCTTCATCAAGTTTATTCCCTAACAGAGTCATATTCTCCTACCGGTTCATTCTTGCAATCTTCATCCCCAGCAGAAACGAAGAACTCTCTTCAACCATCAGCCCAGGATTTAACTCCCGGCATTCGTCAAGGATATATTTTCCTAGACGAAAATACATTCAAAAAACATCACATACATCATGATACATGCATAAACGCATCATATCTTACAATCTCATTTATGTTGAGAACATCATTGCTTGATCCATGTCATGCATTGCATATGACTGACCTTTACCTTTCAGGAAAGATCCAGTCAAGTTCTCAACTATGTTCAAGACCTTGCCTGGTTCAGTTAAATCGACTCCTAAAGATTTTTCTGATGCCGATCCAGTCAAAGGCCTTCTCTGGTCCAGTTAAATCGATTCCTAAAGATTTTCCTGATGAAGACCCAGTTGAAGATTCCAAGACCTTGCCTGGTTCAGTTAAATCGACTCCTAAAGATTTTTCTGATGCCGATCCAATCAATGGCCTTCTCTGGTCCAGTTAAATCAATTCCTAAAGATTTTCCTGATGAAGACCTAGTTGAAGATTCCAAGACCTTGCCTGGTTCAGGTAAATCGACTCCTAAAGATTTTTCTGATGCCGATCCAGTCAAAGGCCTTCTCTGGTCCAGTTAAATCGATTCCTAAAGATTTTTCTGATGAAGACCTAGTTGAAGATTCCAAGACCTTGCCTGGTTCAGTTAAATCGACTCCTAAAGGTTTTTCTGATGCCGATCCAGTCAAAGGCCTTCTCTGGTCCAGTTAAATCGATTCCTAAAGATTTTCCTGATGAAGACCCAGTGGAAGATTCAAAGACATATCTGATACAACTCGTCGTTATAGACACTCGTCGTTATAGACACTCGTTCGTTATAGACACTCGTCATTATAGACACTCGTCGTTATAGACACTCGTCGTTATAGACACTCGTCGTTATAGACACTCGTCGTTATAGACACTCGTCGTTATAGACACTCGTCGTTATAGACACTCGTCGTTATAGACACTCGTCGTTCTAGACACTCGTCGTTATAGACACTCGTCGTTATAGACACTCGTTGTTATAGACACTCGTCGTTATAGACACTCGTCGTTATAGACACCCGTCGTTATAGACACCCGTCGATAAAGACCACCCGTCCATGGAAATAATCTGTCAGTAGAGACAACTCACCAACCTTTCTAAATTCCAGACTCGATTCCTGTATCCATCCAGGGCACATCTACACAAAGAATTTGAATACCAACTCCTGTAACAGGCCAAGTAATCATTTTCTTTCTCGGGTACGCAAGTTCTCGCTAAGGAATCTCTTACGCGATAGACAACCTCCCGATGGCATCTATAAGCCTATCTCTCCTATCCATCAGTCACCAGATGGCATCTATAAGCCCATCCCCCTATCCAGCATCTCTCCAAATGGCATCTGTAAGCCCATTCCCTGCATCATATTGTTGATACTCTACTATGTGAGTGCAAATTTCTGGGAACTCTAGTGTTCAATCATCTTCCACCTTCGGATTACGAAAGGCACGTCAGCCAATCTACATCCTCAAGTCTAAGAAGATTGAACATGGGAAACTGTTGCACCCTAAAATTTACCCTCCCATATTCTTCAAGATTTGCCAAGGTCAAGGTTCAAAATCTCCCAAGGGTTGCACAGTCCAATTGCCTCCTAACGGTCAAAAATTAGGGTTTTGTTTCTGGCAAAGAAATTGAAGTTTCCAAGGGTCCAATCAAGTCCCACATGCCTACAAACATTGTCAAGCATCCTCGTGCCAAGTCTCAAGACTCACAGCACAAAATTGCACAGTCAAAAACCCTAATTGCTTCACAGTCAACTGCAGGGGCAAAATGGTCATTTGACAGTCAAAAGTCAAAAATTTTGGTCAACATCTTATTTTGAAGCCACAAACATCATTTGATCAATTCTTGATCATGATTCTCAAGGCATGGCTCAAAAAGTCTTAAGATGCAAAAGTTTCTATTTTCGGACAGTTGAAAAAGTCAACTGCAAATTGACCAAGGCATAACTTCCACATGGTTTATCAGAAAAATTCCATACAAAGCTCATTTTGAAGAGAATAACATTTCCTACAACTCCTCTTCACACTTCAAGTCCAAGAAATGCTCTCACAAAAAGATATCAATCTCAACATTATAGGTCATTTTCAAAAGTCAACAAAAAGGCACTTTAAGTCAAAGACCATAACTTGTGATTGGTAAATCAAAATGACATGGGACCAACGGCATTGGTTAGAGCACTTCAAGACCTTTCCAAAATGTCCAAGAACATGATCAAAGCTTAAAAATTGAGCAAGATATGCCTTGTGGAAGTTGGGAAATTTTTGGGAATTTTGAAAAGTCAACTTTGCTTCAAATGCCTCAAAATTGCTAATGGGCCTCAATTTCTTCCATGAAACATTATCCAAAGGCTATGCACGACCCATTGACATCCAAGGGAGTTATTTTTATCATTTTTGATTAATTATTTGAATTATTATTATTATTAATTCACTTAATTAAAATTAAATATGACAAAAATAGCAAATCACACCTTTCGAATCTTTTTATGCAGCATTTTCATCCATCATGACCTCAAGATTTCGTGCACATTCAAAAAGGAAAGATTCTATGCAATTGGCAATGGTTTGATGGCAAAAAGATTTAGAAAAAGATGCTTGAAAATCAAATATTGAAAGCATTAAAACAATGGATCATGGGCTTGTTTTGCTTGACCTAATCATGCTACATACATATACAAACAAAACCTAATGCATAAGAACACAGAAGCTGCGATGAGAGGAGGAGAAAAAACTTGAATTTTTTCACAAAAAAAGTCAAAACTGTTTTCATAGCTGTCGTGCATTTCAAGGCCTAAGAAGCATTCCAAAAGCTTGCTGACACCACCAGGAAGAGATTGCAATCAAGAACATAGCCCCATACTCAAGGAATTGGTAGATTGAAGTCTCACTTTTCATTAAAATTTTCATATTCGTGTTTGCATTTTCATGCATTATCAATGACTTTTAATGATTGATTTATACTAATATAAGCATTCTGAAGCTATTGGTGTTATTTGATTAAACTAAGGACGCCTGTATGCAAAGTTGCCATTAAAGCTTTCTAGGGTTTCTGAAGCTCCAAAAGAGGGGTTTACACATCTGGAAAAATTGGACAATGAAACTAGTACCACTAAAATCGTGACATTCTGACGAATTGAATCCATACCTCGCGCTCAATTTATGATGAACTATGCTCTAATCGCTATTATTGTACATTGTAGTTAGTGGGGGTTTAAAACCCCCGCTATTTGTTTCTTATTTTTCAACAAACGAGGAAGAAGCCTGCGTGTCATAGCATGATTGGGACATTCAAATTTTCAGCCAGTTTTTTGTGTTGTATATCACTAACGTTTGTTTTGTATTATATTATTCATATGCCACCAACCTTACAAACAAACGCACTGGTTCAATTGGTGGCAGACGTGTACTACAGGTACTGGGACCTGGGTTCGATTCCCAGGTCCCCCACTTCTTCAATGATATTTTTCTTCATACGTTTCCATGCAGCGTCTCATCCAAAGGAGTACCATACACCCAACGCCTGTGCTTGCCAGATGTCCCAGGGGATCAATCCAAGGGTCAAGATGTGGAGACTATCATGCACACTCAGTCAACCACATGTACGCAAGCATAGAAAGTCAATGTGGCCAGATTTCAGTGGGCCTAATTGCTTCAACAACACCTCCATAATTGGGCCAGAAACCCCTTGATGTTTGCATTCTATTCTTCTTTCTAATTTTATTTTTTCTTTTCAATTCTTTTTTTATTTATTTTAATTATTTAGTTAATTCATAAAAATAGTTTTGATAACACAAAAAAAATCAGAAATCAAGAAAATAAAAAATGTTTGTTTAATATTTAAGGCATTAATATTTTTGTAAATAAATTCCAATAATCAATTTAGTTTAATTTTAGGTTTAACTTTAATGTTTTTCTTAAATAACTAAAATACATAAAAATTAGGTTTTTTAGCATTTTACTCTTTTTCTCAATAATTAAAATTTTCTTATTATCATTATTAATTATTAATTATTTTGTAAATAAACATGTAACTAAATAATTAGTAAATTAGGTCAAAACTTAAATATTTTCTTTAATAATTAAAAACAATTTAGAATTAGGGTTTTATTTAATTTCTAATTTTAATCAATTTTCTTTATTTTCATAAATACCAAAAAAACATAAAAATAATTTCTTTTCTTTATTTAATCATTAATTAATTTGTAATTTCAATTCAATTTCTTTAAAGGGTCCAACGCCCCCGCACATTCGATTATAATTTCTTTTCGCGCGTTTGTTTCTATTTTTCATTTTAATCTTATGTAATTGCCCCAAAGCTTTGTAATAGTAATTAGGAACTATTTACTTTCCGCACTTTTATTCAAAATCGGGTCTTTGTTAATTTGGCGATGTATAGACCCGCGCCTTGTAATAGCGTAGGACCTTTATTTTCCGCATTTTAATTTCCGCACCTTTTAACTACTAATCACATGAAAGAATGAATGGCCCAAATAAAATCAAAGCGTTGCTCACCCAATGCATGACAAGATAAAATATAACTGAAAATGACACACAATTCACACACCACTCATAGGGTACGCCTCACTGTTTCCTTGCCCCCTCGAAAAGTGGTCGTCGAGTATAGGACGTCTTAGTGAGTCCTTATGTCCATTGATCTAGTTGCCTCGAAAAAAGTTGCCTCGAAACGGTTGCCTCGGAATAGTTGCCTCGGAATAAAAAGATCAATGGCATAAGGGTAGCTTCTAAGGTGTCTTACTGTTGCTCGGTGGCCACATTGTCCCTAATCCTCGAATTGACCCGAACACCTCCAACGGTGGTGCTACCTACCTCTCAATGGTGGGATGGCACTACCTTAAGGACATTTACACAGCCTAATTCCTTAGGGTAGGTGGATGACTCATAGATACTTGCTCTAATTCAAAACAAATCAAAACTCTTTTCACACCGACACTTTCAAAAAGCTTTCAAAACAATTTTTTAAACACTCTTGAGGACTGATATAAGAGTCGATCTGAAATCTTTAAACGAAACTTTTTCAAACCCACTCACACTTTGAAAAGCAAACACTTTTGAAAACACAATGAGCAAGTATCTAAGAGCCCATGGATAACCATGGATAGAAAGGGTGCTAACACCTTCCCTTTCTATAAATCTACCTCCCGAACCGAGAAACTATCTCATAAGGAAGTTTGATGTGCTTTTGTCCTGTCCATGTTGGAGAAAATAAAAGACGGTGGCGACTATTGCTTACCGCGACATTTCACGAACCAGCGTTAAACAGTCAGTTCCAGATCCACCGATCACAGTTACCTTCAGAGAAGTTCCATGAAGCTAACTGAATTGAGCTTTTGGTGTTTTAAGGTGAGAATGTAAGAAATCAGAATTTCAAATTCAGAGTTCGTGTGGGATCTGAACAGGGATCAATTGGTTATCAAAAGCTTGAAAAAAAGAGTTAGGGATGATCCTTATTTATAGTTGATTATGATGCAAGGCTCGAGCGTGTGAATTGGAGGCAAAATGAGTGAAATCGTGTGGACTTGCTAAATATGAAAAGTGTGACTTCACATGGCTCAAAACGCATAAAATTGGATGGTTTAAGGGTCGTTTCTTGTTATGGCAAGTTCCTAAACATGATTACACACAGAATTGATCTTTAAATAGGCTTGTAATTGGATTTAAACTGATTTTCAAATCTGACTGAACTTGGAATTTCCATTTCATGATGCCACTTTCAAAACCATGGTGCCAACAATGTAGGGAACCTTATGATGTGATTCTTGAAGCATTTGAAAGATGAAGTCACAAACTTTTCAATGTTCAAGGAATGATATCAAATGTATGTTTGAGCAAGAAGTTGCATTGAGTCAAAGTTTGAGAAAAATGGTTGACTTTCCATACTTAGAAATATTTCAAGTTTTTCTTCAAAAGTGACCTATAATGTTTTGCATCTAAACATGGCCTTCCACTTGGAATTTTCTCTTGACCAAAAAATATGGCATGAAATAGGCCCTTTGAGTGACATTTTGGAAACTTGAACCACTCAAAATATCCAAAAATTGAGAGAGTTATGACTTGTTGAAGTTGGCAAAAAATCATGAAATGAACTATAATCTTTTGTATCCTTAAGGAATCTTCCATCCATTTTCTCACTTTGCACATAAAAGAAGGCATTGTGATGTTTCTTAGTCTGGTAAAGTAAATCTCAGACTGCTTGTTAAAGAGTATTTGGAAACTGACTCCTTCATTTCTATTGGGGATGATGAATGGATATGATTTGCTGGGGATTTCCTCTTTCAGTTTGAGGATACTCTGTCGGGGATTGACTCTATGGAGAGAGATAATGCTTTGTTAGAAGATTTTGCCAATGTAGAGAATTAAACTCTGTTGGGAAGTAAACTTCTTCCGTTAGAGAAATAAACTCTTCCATGGAGGAGGTTTTATAAACTGTTTAAGATTATAAAGTTCAGCTGGGGAATACAGATTTCAGCTCTCTGAAGGAACTTTGCTGGAGGAAGTAATTCCTGTTTGGGGAGGAAGAGATCAAAACTTTGTTTGTTTCTACTCTGTGGGGAACATAGACATCACTAGGACGTATGCTGAGGATGTAGCGGTGACTTTGCATCAGGACGTTTCTGCCCCTGTACCTGCTGGAGAAAGTATCTGCAGAGATTTTGTGGATGGATTAAGTGTCATACCAACTCATGGGGTGCTTGGTAAATGTTGATCAAGTCTTCTACTGATAGACAAGTGACAAGATGACGGGACATAGTCGTACTCTTTAATCCCTAACTTTTTCCTGGACCGCACTTTCGGGTTTTCAGTCAACCAGGATACCCTTTTTTGTCCAAGCCTCCTTTTCAGGTTTTCGATTTGCCGGGTTTACAAATTTTTTTGTATTTATCCCTGCCTAGGCCAGTCAACCTAGTGGGTCTTGGTTCATGCGTAGTACTTTCCGATTATGCCCACGTTCATCGGATGCAGAGAATTTTCGTTGTCCATAGTAGTAAGTGTTGCCACACTATTAGAAGATGTTTGTTTGATCGTACAGGATTCATTATTGTAATTCATGTCCAATTCCCCAAGTGATCCAGATGGAGATCTGCCCCTGGCTATTTGGCATTTTTTTGAGAGATTCCTCGAATCTTGACCTGACTGCCCCAGATTAATTAGACACCATGTCATGCCCTTGATTATGAAAGGCTTGTTATTGGGAATGTTTTTTTTGTTTGAGGTGATTCTGTCCATTGAGAAGACTTATGTTCATCGAATATCCATCGTGCGAATTTTTCTGTTGTTGAACAAATAGTCATATGAAAATAATGGTATTTTAAGAATGCAAAGCTTATGTCTGTCTTGAAGTTTGAAAATTCATTTTTTAGTAAAACCAACAAATTTTGCAAGAGAGTGATATCAACTGAGGATTTATAGCAAGTCCTACAGGAGTCAGGATACCTTTTGTAACAGTATGCTTTCGAACTAACCCATGCTTCAGCTAGGACTTTTAAGGGTTATAACGTGGTCTGGTTCACGGTTCAAGAAACAAAGGATAAAGGCTCAAATTTTATTTGTACCCAACCCGTTCTTCGTGATGTTATTTAGTCCTATGCTCAGTTAATTGCACGTTTAGATCCCGATTGAGTCTGGAATCTTTGCTCTGATACTTGGTGATGGTTCAGAAATTGAACGTTTGTTTTGAAGAGGCAGTGATTTTTGTAATCTTCTTTTTGTCGAGGATTTATAGTAACCTCTTTTTTGTTTTCGTTATCCCTTCTTTTGCCTGAACTTTTTCTTTTGTGATTACAGTCAGCGGGATGCCCCCATTTTTTTCTTAAGTCTCCTTCATAGGTTTTGAATTAGCGGGATTTTCTTTTTGAAAAATAATGACTGCTTGCTTCGATGATTATGCGGAACTATTACCATCTTTTTAAAGGTATCTTCTACACTATTTGTCGTGTATGAAGGATGAGCTTGCGATTGAATACTCCTCTGAACTAACTGAGAAAATTACTCTGCCCCGGGTTATGATTAATGGTTTTAATTTGTGTGAAAAGAAAAACTCCTACTTCTTTGGCTCAAAGGGGTTGACTAGGGATTAACTTCCTTATAACTCCACTGTTTAGGATTTTGAAACAATGCTTGTACATCATTAGTGGGGTTTGTTCAAAAGAAAACTGTAGAGATTATGGTACAGTTTTCGTCATCCTCCCTCTAAAGGCTCGGAGCTTTTGATTGAGAGTTGAATATCACAAAATGGACAGTAATTTAAATATAGTGAATACGAATGAATTGATTCAAAACAGACATATGCAATGCATTGATAAAGTAACAAAGTTTGACATGAATAAATGTTCGAACAATCAAAAGAAAATTACAAATTAAAAATTCTAATGAACATAAAGCCTCTTTATCTGAACTTGTTGCTTTAGATGGTGTGTTTTTGAGGGACGACAGAAGAATTCAGTCTGGCCATCTTGTGTGACCTCCAGCACTCCTTTGTTAATCAAGTCCTGAATCTTATTTTTCAATGCCCAACAATCATTTGTATCATGACCAGGACTATCAGAATGGTAGGCGCATATTGCATCAGGATTGTATTTAGGGGAAGAAGTCTTGGGATTTGGATGAGGCCCTATCAACGTAACCAAATTCATCCTCAACATGTGTTGTAAAGCTTGAGACAACGACATGTTGAGTTTGGTAAACTGCCTCTTGTGTGTATCCGGCTTACTCTGATTAACTCGTTGCTTTTGGCGGGGTTGTTGTTGGACCCGTGTAGCAGCAATTTGGAAAGGTCCACTCCTCACCAAACCAACCTCTTGTCTTCTTAGAGGTTGATTAATGACTTGGTCCCCAACCTCGATTGTTTGCTTCATACAGTTGCATTTGTCTTGATGAAGTTTGTTGATAATGGCTCTCAGCTCTTCTTGTCCCCGAGCTAGGCCTTGGATAAGATCCATCTGCCCCAGTATCTTGGTTCTCATTGCTTCCATCTCAGCTTGCTGTTGTTCCAAACGTTCGTCCTTATTGTCTTCAGGATTTTTCTTGGCCAGTTTCCCAACAAAGAGTGCTTTAAACTCTTCTAGCCCCTTGGATAGGTTCAGGAACATTTCCATGAACTGATCCTCTTGAGTTTGGAGATCTCCGTTGTCCTATTTGAGAGCCATTGCTGAAATAAACAGCGAGAACATGAGAGACCTGCTATGAAACTTGCTTATGCAATGGTATGTATGATATATGTATGCAATTTTTTCAAGGATTTCTAAGATTTAAACTTGTTTAAACAGAAAGGGAACAAACTTTAATTGCATTTAGAAGTTTTATCAGTCACCAAAATGCCTCTCGGGATTACAAGGGAACAAAGCAAAGATAAAAATCTCCAAGCAAAGAAACACTTCAGGCTTCCCACAGGAACATCCTCTTTGGTGCAATGTAAGCATTTATACTCTTCTCCTCGTGAAGTAACCTGGTGAGCTCTAAAACCTTCTTCTCGCTGGCGTAGAATTGGGTTTCAAAGGTATCTCGTTCTTCTTTGAGCTGGAACCAGTATTTCTGTAGCTCCTCAAAATCAGTTGGCATGTCAGGATGAAGCACAGTGTAAGGAGTGTCTCCCTCAGCAATTGGCTCCATAATCACAGGTAAGATGGCGGGGTAAGGCATCATAAGACATTTAGCACGAGCTCGTACCCATTTGAGGTAAGGCTCAAGAGGGATGGAATTCTTGTGCCCCGGTGTCTTGCTATCAACTCTGTTTATCATGCCCCATGCTCGAATGAACCTCTTACAATAACCCTGAATATCATTCTCATAGTTAAATGTGATTCCTTGGGCGAGTGTGTCGTGACGACCATCTTGTGATACGGTGGGAAGAACTGACTGTTTTTGGAATGCTGGTTTGCGTTTTGCGTTTTGCGTTTTGTGTTTGCAAAATGTCGCGGTAAGCAAGAGTCGCCACCGACTTTTATTTTATCCAACAAGGAAAGGAAAAAAGCACAGAAAAATTCCTTTTTCGAGATATTTCTGAGTACGAGGGGTAGATTATAGAAAGGGAAGGTATTAGCACCCTTTTTATCCGTAGTTATCTACGGGCTCTTAGGTACTTGCTCATTGTTTTCAAAATTATTTTCTTTGTGTTTGTGGGTTTGAAAAAGTTTTTGTTTTTAACTTCGATTTAACTCTTGCTTCTGTCCTCAAGAGTGTAATGAAGTGTTTTTGAAAACTTGTTTGTAAAAGCGTAAGTGTGAAAAAGTTTTGTTTTATTTGAGTAAGTACTTAAGAACTAATCTACCTACTCGAAAAAGGAATCGTTCTATGCTAATTTCCTTTAGACAATGCTATCCTACTATTAATGAGTAGGTAGCACCGTTGTTGGAGTTTGAGGGTCAATTCCAAAGAGGGACATACGGTCACTAAAGCAATGTTAGGACGCCTTAGCGGTAACCCTAATGTCTTAGATCATTTGTTTGAGGCAACAATATCTGAGGCAACCATTTCGAGGCAACTATGATCTTTTAGACAAGAGGACGATCTCTAAAACGACTTATACTCAATGACCGTGTACGAAGGCAACCAAGTGGGGTGTACCCTAGGAGTGCGCATGTGAGACTGTATTGATTTCAGTTATTTTTATCTTTGCACATGTTTAGGGTGATCTAACCGTTTTAAAATTAAGCATTCATTTTTTTCATGCAAGCCCTATTATCAAACATCTAACAGCTGTATAATTTGCAGAATTAAAATTGTGGAATTTAAACTAACTATTACAAGGCGTCAGGTATTTACATCGCCAAAAGCAACCCTTTGAATATAAAATAAAAGCGGTAAAAGTAAATGTCCTAATTAATTACAAACCGGGAGCAGATACAATTATTGAATAATAACAAAGTGCGCGATGCGAAATTAAATCGAATGCGGAACTAGGGTTTTGACCCTCTAAATTAAAAGAAAATGTTTTATTGTTTTTATTATTTTTAAACAAAAGAAATTAAATCCTAAAATTAAATGCTAAATTAATTATTAAATAAATTAATTAATGAAAAATATTAAATGACATATTTTTTGGAGTTTTTGTTATTTTTGGAAAGAAAAGAAAATAATTAAATTAGTGTTAAAACCTATTAATTCTAATTAATTTTAAATATTTACAAAATCAATTAAAGTTATCTAGAATTAATAACCTAATTAATTTAGTTAATATTTATTAATAAAAAATAAAAATTTCTGAAATTTAATTGGGTAAAAACATTTTTGTGATTTTTTTTGATAAAAAGAAATTTGTTTATTGGTTAGTGATTAAATTAAAGAAAATAAAACAATTAAATAAAATAAACAAAATAAAAAGAAAGGAATGAGATGGGCCTGAATATTAAGGGTGTCAATAGCAATTTTTTGACCCATTTGTGAAGATCCAATTGACTTTTGTGATCCCCTGCGTATGCATTGACTTGGCCTTTTGGTACGCCTTCAATGCTGGCCACCAGATCTGGCCATCTGGCGTGCTGGATGGTGAGTGTCCATGGGGGAAGCTGGACTTGAGCATGCACATGATTACCTGAAAACAAATGTTATGGAGAAAATAGGGGGACCTGGGATTCGAACCCAGGTCCTGAAGGGAATTCCATGCCACGCTTGCCACTGGATCACATGCTTCTATTTGTTATAATATTAAAAGGAAATAATAAAATACAAAAACAAGCATTAGTGGACAAAAGCCAGAAAAATGCGCCAACGTTTGAATGGACGAATGGTGGGGTGACAACTCATCATCCCCTTCCTTGAACCATGGCTAAAAATCAAAGGGGTTATACCCACCGACAGATGTTCGTCACTACAAATCAAGCATCCTTAAAATCTCGTACAGGCCATGTAAACGAATTCTAAGACCAGGGTTGAGTTCGTCTCATCCTCCTGAATGCAACCATGCCCATTATTAGGGCCAATTTTTCCTGAAACAAAAATCCCTAAAACCAAACACAAAACCCTAGCAATGGTGATCCATGATATAGGTCGTATAAATGAAATTGGTTATTGTAAAAATCTTGCAAATGATATGGTGATTCAGAATATGCAATTATTTTTTATTATAGATGCAAGAATGAAACTTTTCGAATTCAAGAATATGGTGATTCCGTGAACGACTTACAGTGCGCGGGAGAGCTTGAAAACGTGTGGTTTTGCTTGCTTTAGATTCCTGAGATTGCCAGGAAGAGATTGAGACACGTACCAAGCCTTGAGGATGCGTCTAAGCCCTATTTCGATCTCACACTTTTTGCCTCTTTTTGCAAATTCTGTTCTCCTTCTATGCTTGATCTCCAACCCTGATTTTTGTCTGCCTCGCCTCTTTATGTATTGTACAATGCATTAGGGTAGCAAACTCTGTCCAAATCCTTCTCCATCAATGACTTTGGATTTGATTTAATTTTTCTTTAACAACCTTCCAAAATTGGCTTCTTTTCAATCTTTTTGTGCACACAAGATTTGATGCGAGTTTTGAACGGTTCTAGTTGTCCAATGAAGCCTGAAATCATCAAAAGATCTTTGGTTTTCAATACTTTTGATTTTATTTAATTTAAAATGAATTAATTCAAATAAAAATCAAATAAAATAATAAAAATATGATATGGACACATGGCCAAGGCTAGAACACGTAGGCTATAATGCCAACTCAAAACAAGTGAAAAAGAATGGGCCCATTTGGCAAAATTTGAAGTTTTGGGGATAGTTGACTTTTGGCAATTTTCAAAAAAGGTCAACTTCAACAATGCATAACTTCCTCAATTTTGACTCTTTGGAGGTTTTATTGGACTTTTTAGAAAGCTTGAGATGTCCTCTAACCAAACCATTTTGTCTCATATCATTTTGATATACCATGCTCATGTATGAATCTTTGACAAAAAAGTTGTTTTTGTTGACTTTTCAAAATGACTTATAATGTCCAAATTCATTACTTCTTGTGAGTGCATATTTTGATCTTTGGAGCTGAATATGGATTGTAGGGAATTTCATCCTCTTAAAAATTAGCTTTGGATGGGTCATTTCTCATAAAGTATGAGAAAGTTATGCTTGGTCAAAGATGAGTTGACTTTTCCTACAAAACCCTAATTTAGTAACTTTTGAATCTTGATGAATTGTGAGCAATCCTTGATGAATCATGATCAACCCTTTATAAAATGGTAAAATATATTTTAAAATGAGAATGTTGACAAAAAATATTTAAGTTTGACTGTATGTAGGTCACAATTGACTTTTTCCCTAACACAGACGATTTTTGGACCTTTGAGCAATTGACTGAGCCAACTTCCTCTGCAAGGCTTGAAACTTGACATGGATGATCTTGAGAATATATTAGGACATTGGTGAGAATTTGGTACCACTTGTACTCAAGGATCTTGATGCAACACAAAGCCCTAATTTTGGGTAAACTGCCTTAGGAGAGAGCTTGTCTGGCCAACCCTTGGACTAGCTTGAGCAACTTGAGGATCTTTCTTGCAATGTTTTGAGAAATATGAGAGGGCAAATTTTGGGGTACAACAGCTGCCCCTGTTCAATCTTCTTAAACTTGAGGATGTAGATTGGCTTTCATGCCTTTCGTGATCTGAAGGTGGAAGATGATTGAACATTAGAGTGCCCAGAAATTTGCACTCGCATGAAGTGGTAATTGTCTTGTGATGTCGAGAATGGGCTTACAGATGCCATTTGGGGATTGCCGATGGGAGATGGGCTTAAAGATGCCATCCGAAGGAGTGTCGATCACATAAGATATTCCTTAGCGAGAGCTTGTATACCTGTCGTTTGAGGAAAATGCCGCTGGGGAAGACTGATCTTTGTTGAGAGAAGTAGAATTTTTAGGAACTTCGTCGTCCGTACTCAACGGAGGAAACATTTTTTTGCTGAGATTTAGGAACTCGTCCGTAATTCAACTGAGGTGTCGAGATTTAGGAACTCGTCCGTAATTCAACTGAGGAAGCATCTTCGTCGAGATTTAAGAACTCGCCCGTAACTCAACTGAGAAAACTTCTCTGCTGAGATTTAGGAACTTGTTCGTAATTCAACGGAGGAACACTTTTCCCGAGATTTAGGAACCTGTTCGTAATTCAACTGAGAAAAACATCTCTGCTGAGATTTAGGAACTCGTTTGTAATTCAACTGGGGGGAAACATCTTCATCGAGATTTAGGAACTCGCCCGTACTTCAAATGAGAAAATATCTCTGCTGAGATTTAGGAACTTGTTTGTAATTCAATGGAGGAACACTTTTGTCGAGATTTAGGAACTTGCCCGTACTTCAACTGAGAAAACATCTCTGTTGAGATTTAGGAACTCGTACGTAATTCGACTGAGGTAAAAGCTTCATATATTTGAATTTTGTGAGAATTTAACCGCATCCTTCCTGAAAGGTAAAGGTTAGTTATATGTAATGAATGATATGTATTAGGCAATGATGTTCTCAAAATAAATGAGATTGTGTTGTATGATGCGTATATGCATGTGTCATGATTTATGGAAGTGTAATGTTTTTAGCTGGGGAAAATAAATCCCAGATAGCTGTTGGAGAAAAGAGTTGAATTCTTCGTTTCCGCTGGGGATAGTGGATGAAAATGATTATGAGAATAAACCTGCAGGAGTAGATAACTTTGTTGGGGAATAATCTGATGAAGAGATTACTCTGTGGGGAAGAGATGCTCTGCTGAGGATTTCGTTGATAAATTCAGCTGGGGATGCATTACCGTTGCTGGTGATACTGAATCCTGTTGGGGATTTGAGTTTCTGTTTACGCAATGAATGAACTCCGCTGGGGATGATCTTTCAGTTGCGACTTCACTGGGGATAACCTTTTAGGCTCTACTGAGGACAATCTTCCAAAGTATACTGGGGATGATTCTCCACACTCCACTGGGGAAGCTTTTTCAGACTGCGCTGAGGAAAATTTTCAAACTCCACTGGGGATATTTTATACTCCGTCGGGGATGATAAGATTTTAGTGCTGATGATGGATAAAATCTGCTTGGGGAGAATGTTACTGATTCAATTCGCGGTTGTGAGCCTCAGCTGGGGAGAGTTAACATTATTGTCCTTCTCTTACTCTGCGGAGAGTGAATGTACCTCAGTCATACTCTTCAGCTAAATTTATCCTTGTACCTGGTGGATAGAGCAACTGTAAATCTTAGACAATTATTATTGCCCCTGTTTCTGATATTAGAAGTAATCGTCTTTTGTTTCGCGTGTAAATATTCATGAGCAGCAGTTTATTGTCAAATGCATATATCAAAAAAATGAACATTGGACGTTCTTTGCAAAACAAAACAGAAAAAGGAAAAACAGTTTGAAATTTCTCTGAAAATGAATTGTATTTATTTTGAAGTTTGGCCTGTAAATAGGCGTTTTTGTACAAGAGGCTGACGTCCTAGTAAGAGAACACCGCCGAGCAAATAGAATTTATACAAATTTTTGAAAAAACAAAACAGCTATGTGAACAACCCCACTGGGTTTCAACTCTGTTATTGCCCTTATGTCCTCGAGCATCTCATCACTTTGCTACTTGGTTGAAGGTAGATCAGATTGATTAGTACCGTCCGAGCTTGATAGTCGATACTGAAGTCTGGTTGCAAGGTGATCCAATGGGACATAGTGTTACACTTTGATCCCTAATTTTTGCCTGGACCACCCTTTCGGGTTTTCAGTCCACCGGGATACCCTTTTTTGCCCAATCCGCCTTTTCAGGTTTTCGACTTGCCGGGTGTACTGTTTTTTTCATTTTCATCCCTTATTTTTGCCCGAACCCTTTTGGTTCGTCGGGAAGCCCTTATGTTTGCCTAGGCTAGTCGACCTAGCGGGTCTTTGATTATGCGTAGTATTTTTTCATTATGTCTGCATTGACGGGGTGAGGAAGGTCGTCACCATCCATGGTGGTTAGAATCATAGCTCCTCCTGAGAAAATTTTCTTAACCACAAATGGCTCTTCGTAAGTAGGGGTCCATTTGCCCCTGGGATCACCTTGAGGTAGGATGATGCGCTTGATCACCAGATCCCCGACTTGATACTCTTGTCGTCTAACTTTCTTGTTAAATGCCTTGATCATCCGCTTTTGGTACGTTTGACCATGACAAATAGCAGTAAGTCTCTTTTCGTCGATTAAGTTCATCTGATCAAGTCGAGTCTGAATCCAGTCATCTTCGCTCAAACCTGCGTCCTTCATAATCCGAAGAGAGGGTATCTGAACTTCAATGGGCAAGACTTCCTCCATGCCATATACCAAGGAATAGGGGGTTGCCCCTGTTGACGTTCGCGTTGAGGTACGGTACCCATGAAGAGCAAATGGTAACATCTCATGCTAGTCTTTATATGTCACCGTCATCTTCTACACAATCTTCTTGATGTTATTATTAGCCGCTTCAACAGCCCCATTCATCTTCGGCCGGTAGGGAGAAGAGTTGTGATGCTGTATCTTGAATTGTTTCTGAAGGTGGTCCAGATGTTCTTCCTCAGTCTGGGATCTTGCAATCATCTCATCAACGTATACCTCAATCTCATGATGGATCATGTCATGGAACAAAGCGACCATGGCGCGCTGACACGTTGCCCCAGCATTCTTCAATCCAAACGGCATGACCTTATAGAAAAAGGTACCCCATTGAGTGACAAAGGTTGTCTTCTCCATGTCTTCAGGAGCCATCTTAATCTGATTATAACCGGAGAAACCATCCATAAAGGAGAAGACCTTATGTTGTGCGGTGTTGTCAACCAGAACATCGATATGAGGCAGAGGGAAATCATCCTTGGGGCTCGCCCTGTTCAGATCCCTATAGTCAACACACATTCGAACCTTACCATCCTTCTTCGGTACCGAAACCACGTTGGCCATCCACTGTGGGTAAGAAGTAACTGCTAGAAAACCGGCATCAAACTATTTCATCACTTCAACCTTGATTTTCTCATACATTTCTGGGCGCATTTGACGAACTTTCTGTTTCACTGGAGGACAGTCTTACTTGGTAGGCAGGAGGTGAACCACAATATCGGTATCCAACCCAGGCATATCTTCATAAGACCAGGAAAAGATCTCAACATAGTCACGCAGCATCTGAATCAACTGTTGCTTAACACTAAGCTCTAGATTTGCACCGATCTTGACCTCTTTCTTGTCTACCTTTGTACCCATATTCACTGACTCCACTGGCTCTTCATGTGGTTGTATGGCCCTCTCTTCCTGAAGTAACAGTCTAGCAAGTTCACCAGGCAATTCGCAATCATCTTCACCTTAGTCTTCGGCTAAGTTGATCGGAATTTCGAAGGCATAACTAGCAGTAGAAGAGTCGTTATCAGTAGGGTCCATAGTGGATGTAGACCTGTATATGTGAGTGTGTGTAAAATAGTTGTTTTGCAAGATAGAGAATAAAAAATAAAGAGCGCAAAATTTGAAATGCAAGAAACGTCCAATGCTTTTATTAATGATATATGATAATGACACATATAAAGCCCTCACAAACAAAGCCACGATGTCTCGGGTAAGACACCGAGCCGTAAAGTTTAAAAAATTGTCTATTACAAACTTTAAACAAAAATCTCATTATTGGGTAATAAAAGAAATTGGCATGAAGTCCTTTGTCGTCCAATTGCTTAATCCACCATCGGCAGTTGGGTAAATCCAGCTGTCGAACTCAGACTCTTCAACATCATCCTCAATTGCATTTATTCCTGAATTAGAGATGAACAGGGGAGGTCTTCTAGTTCGCGCATGCCGAACAACCCTTTGAGCTTCTGCAGTAAAATCCAAACCAAACTTGTCAGTCTTATGTGCAAAGTCAGGGAGTTGGCCCCAATTCGCACACCCACCTTTTTCAAAAACAGCTCGGGCATCCTTGAGGGAGGCCATCTTCATTGGAGGATCTTCAGTAACAGTTTCAGTCGACGCCAGCGTTTGGGGGACTTCTTCAAAATGTTGACACGTGGTTTCAATGAACTCCCCGTCCATTTCCACATACCGAAAATAATTGAGGTGGCTCACCATGTAATCCTCTTCCCCTCGTACTGTAACAATTTTCCCCTTCATTGGGTATTTCAGCATTTGGTGGAGCGTAGAAGTTACTGCCCCAGCTTTGCGGATCCACGGGCGACCCAGCAAACAGGAATAAGATTGCCGAATGTCCATCACATAGAATGTAGATGCGAAAATATGAGAACCAACCTTAACTGGAATATCCACTTCTCCGTGTACCATCCTCTTGGACCCCTCAAAGGCCCTAACCACAATGTTGCTTGGCTTCAGTACCAACCCTTCACAGTCTAACCGATCTAGTGCTTTCTTGGGTAAAACATTCAGCGAGGACCCAGTATCCACCAACACGTGAGCCATAGTAGTCCCCCTGCACTCGATTGAAACATGTAGAGCGTAATTGTGATTCTTCCCCTTGGTAGTCAAGTGTGCGTCGGAGAAACCCAACCCGTTATCAGCAGTCAAACTAGCCACGCAGTCTTTGAACTGATCAGCGGATGTTTCTTGCGGCACGTGTGCAGATTTCAGGAAATCATCAGAGCCTTGGCATGGGCTTCTGAGCATAGAAACAAAGACAACATAGATATTTTTGATGGAGTTTGCCCCAGCTGCTCGACTATGTTGTAGTCGCTCTTTTTGATGATCTTCAAAATTTCCTCTATCTCTTGTCTAGAGGCTTCAACAGTAATCTTCTTCGGTGCCTCCGCCCGGGCAGGCTCACCGGTGATCCCTTTGCCCCGAGTGTCAGATGACTCGGCGACAGGGGTAAGGATTGGAACATGAACAGGGAAAGTAGCAGGTGTACTGGCAGGTGTAACAACAATAGGCTTCCGAACAGTTGGTGGGGAAATTTCAGGAGAGAAAATTCTTCCACTGTGGGTGACCTTGCTAGATCCAACAATATTGCTGACATCAGTATCAACCTCTCCAACCTTGAAGTCTTGTTTAATCCCGTGATAATATACGTCATGCCCATAGTGCCACGGGACAGCCTTATCTGACGTGTAAGGGATAGGCCCAGGAATGGTAATGATCAACGGAGCAATTCTTGGAACAGATGTAATTCTAACAGGATCTCTCGAGGAAGCCTTGGAAGAATTGGAGGAAATGGTGATTATAGAAACGTCTTCAAAAGGAATCAATGGAACCAAAGTTTTCTCGAACAAAATTTCTTTATTATCCATCAGGCATTGGACACCTGACTTTAATAGATGGCAACCACTAGGTAGGACGGAACACAGATGGCAACCTTCGCCGCAGCCCAGAAATAAACCGGCTAACAGAAGGTTCTTCTTCATAATGATCAATGGAGTAGCAATGTCTTTTACGGAATTCACAAATGAGTCATCATCTACGGTATTCACTCCATGCCTGGGCATAGGAGCAGTTATAACATTAGGATTTTCAGGCGCTTCGAACTCAATCTTCTTAGCATCAATCAGATCCTGTACCTTATTCTTCAAGACCCAGCAGTCATTCGTATCATGCCCCGGGATATCGGAGTGAAAAGCACAGCGGGCATTCGGATTGTATAGCAGTGATGTTGTATTGGGATTCTTCGGGGCTTCCTTCAGAATCACCAAGTTGGTCTTTAACAACTGCGGAAGAATCTGAGACAGGGTCATATGGAGCTGAGTGAATTGTCTTCGTGGCCTCTCGACTCTTGGCTGATTGTTGTGTTGTGGGGAAACAGCAGGTCTTGATATAACCACTTCATTAACTGCTTGGCAGAGCTAAGGTCTGTTATGGCTCTTTGGGTTGTAAACTACGCTTGACTCCTTCTTGAAGGGCTTCTTTTCTGTGCTTGATGAAGCACCTTTTTGTATCTTGCCGCTCTTTATACCGGCCTCAACTCTTTCCCCGGTTATAATCAGCTCAGTAAACCCGGATGATGAGCTACCAATCAGATGGTTAAAATACGGACCAGACAAGGTCCCCAAAAACATATCCACTAGCTCCCTATCAGCCAAAGGGGGTTGTACTCTTCCAGCAAGGTCCCTCCATTTCTGAGCGTAGTCTTTGAAACCTTCGCTCGCACCCATATACATACCCTGAAGTTGGGTACGCGTGGGAGCAAGGTCGGCATTGTATTGGTACTGCTTGTAAAAAGCAGCAGCAAGGTCTTCCCAATTACGGACGCTAGCTCCTTCCAGTTGGTAGAACCATTCAAGTTGAGTCCCTGAGAGACTATCTTGAAAGAAGTGGATCTAGAGGTTCTTATCGGTAGTGTATGGTTGAATCTTTCTAACATACGAGCGGAGGTGCAGCTTTGGACAAGAAACCCCGTCGTATTTAGCAAAGACTGGTGCTTTAAACTTGTGGGGAATCACCACCCCATATGACAAACCCAAATCTCCGAAGTCCATACCAGGGACTTTCTGGACCTCCATTGCGCTCAACCGGTCTTCGAGTTACTTATACCTATCATCAGCCGGAGGATACTGGTCTTCATCAAAGTCAGTTTCGTTGTCAGAAACCATAGGGCTAGGAGCCCTCCTTTCTTCCTGATTCTCTCCCCCTCTAGGTGAGTGAGATAAATCAACATCTTCCCGCAAATTGTTCCCGAATCTGCGACCCATATTCAAGAGGATCGTCTTCTTCTTCTTCTTCTTCTTATCCTTCAAGATAAGAGTCTTCAGATCTTGCTGACCCTTGGCCAAGTTCATGAACATTTTCTGGAACTGAGCGTTTTGAGCTTGCAGAGCCTTGATGGCTTGATCAGTTGATGTTTCAGAAGACATGATATGCTGAAATAAATAGCGAAGAAGATGAGAAACCTGTAAGGGTACCTGTAATGAGGTGCATGGGAATGGAATGCGTATGATATGATTTCAAAGACTTTAGAGATTCAAATTCGTAAACCAAAATGAAACACATTTTTATTAGATAAAAAACTTGAAACAAGGTTTAACAGATGCCTTTAAGGCGTTACAAAAAGAAATACTGAAAGCAAATCTATACTAGAAACAATAAAAGACAAATCAGCGCTCCCATGGTCGTTTTCCGTTGGTGTTGACATAGTCGTTGGGGACCTTCTCATTCTCCAACTGCCTTTTCAACTTCAGGATCTTCTGCTCTTGCTCGTGATACTTTTCTCTGTAAGTATCCCAAACTTCCCTTAGTTGGATCCAAGACCTCTTTAATGCCCCGATGTCAGTAGGCATGTATGGATCGAGGATGGTAGGAGGAACCCCTTCTTCATCAGTACTCTCAACAATTACTGGCAAGACAGCTTCGTATGGCATCCCTAGCTTTTGGGCACGAGCTCGAACCCACCAGAGATATGGCTCCATCGGAATAGAAGTCTTCATGCCTAGCTTATGCGGATCAGACCTATTGATCCTATCCCATGCTCGTATGAATCTGCGGCGATGTCCCTCATCATCTCCCTGGAAGTCAAAGACAATGCTTGGAAGCAGCAACTCATGAGGTCCGTCCCTCCTAGCTCGCCCAAATTGTCGTAAGGCCAAACAAGCATTATAGGTGATCCCTCCTCTGATTCCCAGCAATGGAACATTGGGGTATTCCCCACAGCGATCAATAATAGCTACGTCTTCCATGTCTTTAGTACTCCAGATGATGTCCGTATGAGCAAGCGACATAATCTTGTAGGCCCAACCCATGACTTCCTTGTTCTTCAAAACAGATTTGGGGAGGTGAAAAATAAACCACCTCGCCAGCAATGGTGCACAGCACATAAGGGTTCCCCGTTTTCGAGCAGTACGGGCATAGAGAGTGTGCAGAATATCACCCAAGAGAGTGGGCACTGGATTACGGGACATGAAAATCTTCACCGCATTCACGTCGACAAAGGAATCTGAATTAGGGAACAGAACCAGACCATAAATGAGAAGAGCCAGGATGTATTCAAACGCCTGAAAGTCTAAACTGTCCCATAACTGATTAGCCTGATTAACCAAGAACTTAGCCAAGAAGCTCTTTTTCCCACTTCAAGTTTCCCAATTAGACATTACCTCAGCCTTTGTCAGATGTAGGGATGTAGCAACATCCTCTGGCTTAAGAGCTTTCTCCCAACCTGTAAATTGCGTCTGCTCTAGAATAGAAATGCCAAGTAAGTCCGAGAACTCTTCCAAGTTAGGGACCAACTGATTGTCCGGGAAGGTAAAGCAGGGGTACAATGGATCAAAGAACTGGAATAAGACACTCATCATTTGTTCATCCAGCTTGGAGGTGACTAGACCGAGGAGGTGACCATGTCTTTTGTCAAAAGAGGAAGTGTCAGGAACCTTGGAAACCAAATTTTTAAGCTGAGTAGGAATCTGTACAAAGCTGATCCGAGTAGTGTTTCTATGCATAGATGCCATGATCTGCAAAACAGAACAAAGATGAATCCCATTGGTCTTTGAAATGGTTAGTCCAATGCAATATGCATGCAATGTCATGATGCATGATGTCATGATAGAAGCACATCACAGGTATTCACAGATAGCAAACATGGTAAGGGCAAACAAGTCACACAGATAGCCCTTAGATTTCAGGCTGACAAGGAGTTTAGGTACTACCCTCTTTCAGTTTAGTTGGTTCAACCTATCCTAGTAATAGTAATCGGGTTCTAGAGGATCTCAATATCACTGACCACCCTCGGTCGGTCATAATTCCAGTTTAGCAACCTTTTCTTGCGGTCGGAATCATCGCGAGAGTTTGGTCTCAATGAGTGTAGCATACTGCTACTTTTCTATGTCCAAGTTGGTCAATTATAGGTTCTAAGGTTAATTGGTGTTTAATGACCCCTTAGCAATCATGTATTCTCCTTGTTCCACCACAAGGGATATCGGTACAAACTAAAGTGTCACACCAACGTAGCTACTGCTTCAACTGTATTGGTCTACACCGTACAGTTCCCTCACAATCTATTGCTACTTAGCTAAAGGGTATCCCCAGATCTAGGTTAGGATCTATAGTAACTCTGATTCAAACCCACAAAGATAAAGCATGCAGATCAAACAATTGAAAACAATATGAACTAATCCTAAGGTACACCCCACTTATTAATTCCCCAACAGAGTCGCCAGTTTTGTGATACGGTGGGAAGAACTGACTATTTTTGGAATGCTGGTTTGCGTTTTTCGTTTTGTGTTCGCAAAATGTCACGGTAAGCAAGAGTCGCCACCGACTATTATTTTATCCAACAAGGAAAGGAAAAAAGCATAGAAAAATTCCTTTTTCGAGATATTTCTGAGTACGGGGGGTAGATTATAGAAAGGGAAGGTATTAGCACCCTTTATATCTGTAGTTATCTACGGGCTCTTAGGTACTTGCTCATTGTTTTCAAAATTGTTTTCTTTGTGTTTATGGGTTTGAAGAAGTTTTTGTTTTTAACTTCGATTTAACTCTTGCTTCTGTCCTCAAGAGTGTAATGAAGTGTTTTTGAAAACTTATTTGTAAAAGTGTAAGTGTGAAAAAGTTTTGTTTTATTTGAACAAGTACTTAAGAACTAATCTACCTACTCGAAAAAGGAATCATTCTATGCTAATTTCCTTTAGACAATGCTATCCTACTATTAATGAGTAGGTAGCACCGTCGTTGGAGTTTGAGGGTCAATTCGAAAGAGGGACATACGGTCACTAAAGCAATGTTAGGACGCCTTAGCGATAACCCTAATGTCTTAGATCATTTGTTTGAGGCAACAATATCCGAGGCAACCATTTCGAGGCAACTATGATCTTTTAGACAAGAGGACGACCTCTAAAACGACCTATACTCAATGACCGTGTACAAAGGCAACCAAGTGGGGTGTATCCTAGGAGTGCGCATGTGAGACTGTATTGATTTCAGTTATTTTTATCTTTGCACATGTTTAGGGTGATCTAACCGTTTTAAAATTAAGCATTCATTCTTGTCATGCAAGCCCTATTATCAAACATCTAACAGTTGTATAATTTGCAAAATTAAAATTGCGGAATTTAAACTAACTATTACAAGGCGTCGGGTATTTACATCGCCAAAAGCAACCCTTTGAATATAAAATAAAAGTGGTAAAAGTTAATGTCCTAATTAATTATTACAAACCAGGAGCAGATACAATAATTGAATAATAACAAAGTGTGTGATGCGAAATTAAATCGAATGCGGAACTAGGGTTTTGACCCTCTAAATTAAAAGAAAATGTTTTATTGTTTTTATTATTTTTAAAGAAAAGAAATTAAATCCTAAAATTAAATGCTAAATTAATTATTAAATTAATTAATTAATGAAAAATATTAAATGACATATTTTTTGGAGTTTTTGTTATTTTTGGAAAGAAAATAAAATAATTAAATTAGTGTTAAAACCTATTAATTCTAATTAATTTTAAATATTTACAAAATCAATTAAAGTTATCTAGAATTAATAATCTAATTAATTTAGTTAATATTTATTAATAAAAAATAAAAATTTCTGAAATTTAATTGGGTAAAAACATTTTTGTGATTTTTTTTTATAAAAAGAAATTCGTCTATTGGTTAGTGATTAAATTAAATAAAATAAAACAATTAAATAAAATAAACAAAATAAAAAGAAAGGAGTGAGATGGGCCTGAATATTGAGGGTTTCAATAGCAATTTTTTGGCCTGTGAAGATCCAATTGACTTTTGTGATCCCCTGCGTATGCATTGACTAGGCCTTTTGGTACGCCTTCAATGTTGGCCACCAGATCTGGCCATCTGGCGTGCTGGATGGTGAGTGTCCATGGTGGAAGATGGACTTGAGCGTGCACATGATTACCTGAAAACAAATGTTATGGAGAAAATAGGGGGACCTGGGATTCGAACCCAAGTCCTAAAGGGAATTCCATGCCACGCTTGCCACTGGATCACATGCTTCTGTTTGTTATAATATTAAAATGAAATAATAAAATACAAAAATAAGCATTAGTGGACAAAAGCCAGAAAAAATGCGCCAACGTTTGAATGGACGAATGGTGGGGTGACAACTCATCATCCCATTCCTTGAACCGTGGCTAAAAATCAAAGGGGTTATACCCACGGACAGATGTCCGTCACTACAAATCAAGCATCCTTAAAATCTCGTACAGGCCATGTAAACGAATTCTAAGACCAGGGTTGAGTTCGTCTCATCCTCCTGAATGCAACCATGCCTATTATTAGGGCAAATATTTCCTGAAACAAAAAGCCCTAAAACCAAACAGAAAACCCTAGCAATGGTGATCCATGATATAGGTCGTAAAAATGAAATTGGTTATTGTAAAAAGCTTGCAAAATATGGTGATTCAGAATATGCAATTATTTTTCATTATAGATGCAAGAATGAAACTTTTCAAATTCAAGAATATGGTGATTCTGTGAATGACTTACAGTGCGTGGGAGAGCTTGAAAACGTGTGGTTTTGCTTGCTTTAGATTCCTGGGATTGCCAGGAAGAGATTGAGACACGTACCAATGATGGGTTTAATCTGTAACGTATAGCCTAAATGTAGTACTGCAAGTGTACAGCCTATCGAAGTAATATATAAGATTATCGAACCACAGAGACCAATTGTCAATCTATCAACTCTATTGCTAAGGTGCTTATCTAAGGCGAACAAGAATATTGATGTGAGTGCAGTGCGCAAAGTAAATGAGCGAGGTAAATAACAGTTTAAAAAATAGGTTGGAATGTAAATCATGTAATCAGATATTGGTCCGGTCATGCGTAGATGAACCTACTTATGGGGCAGTATTTTCTATCGATAGCAAAGAATCAGTTTAACGGGAACTTGTAGCTTTTGACTACTAAGAACCGAGTTTACTCTTTAAATTAAATTCCTTTATTGTCACATATAAAGGGTGCCTTCCGCGTTAAAGAGGTAAACCTATTTTTAAGAAATTGATAATTTTGACTTAACAGAAAAGTGATTTTACTTGGAAAGATTAACTTAAAGAGACTTTTGGCTTTTGACCAAGAGTCAGATTTCAAACCTACAAACGCGTCCGAAAATAGTTTTAAAATCGTTTTCTAAAAAGGTCAATGATTCCTATTTAACCAATCAACGGCTTTCGCTCTTTTTGTTTGGTTAAATAATAATCAAGTCGTATCATTAGTTTGGACGGCTTTCGATCTTACCCAATAAACATTTAAACACAATTGACTTAAGTTAGAAGCAAAACATCCCCAAAGTATTTTCACTAGCATGATAATTGGAACACAACCATGATGACCATCATTACACCCTAACCTTTATAGTTTAGCCAGACATAATAAGTGCGAGTCTATAAAACGTGTAGACTATGGTAAGAGCATTTAAAGTCTATAAAACGTGTAGACTATGGTAAGAGCATTTAGAGTCTATAAAACGTGTAGACTATGGTAAGATCATTTAAAGTCTATAAAACGTGTAGACTATGGTAAGAGCATTTAAAGTCTATAAAACGTGTAGACTATGGTAAGAGCATTTAAAGTCTATAGAACGTGTAGACTATGGTAAGAGCATTTAAAGTCTATAAAACGTGTAGACTATGGTAAGAGCAATTAAATAAAGAAATGCAATAAAATAGAACCTTGCTCCAGTCGGAGACTTGAATCTGATACAAATCTACGGAATGGTAAGGCTGGTATGATGAACTTCAACCAAAGTGCTCCAAGACTCGATTACAACTCAATCTACACCGCTATAACTCTCCGATGTGAAGAGATTATCACTTTACAGAAACTGATAGTATATGGCTTAAGATTGTACTAAGCTTGGATGAAACTAAAGAATGAAAATCGAAAACTATTTATAGAGGATCCTTGAGGTGCGTAAGGAACAGCATGCCCCTTAACTTCTTTTGAGCGGGAAGCTTGTTGTGAAGGCCGCGGGCGCGGTGAGGGTGGCCGCGGGCGCGGTGAGGATGGCCGCGGGCGCGGTGCATGGAACTGCCACATCATGGGAACGTGGCAGTTGATCTCTGGGTGAAAGTGGGCCACGTCATCGCGTTCCCTGTAGCCAGCGCGGTGCTGAACGCCATAAGTGCAAAATGTCTTGAAAAACCCTAATTTCTTGGCGTTTTGGCTCGTTTCTTCACAGAAGGCTCTGAAATGACAAGAATCCTGAAAACAAAGGAAAAAGGAACATAATACGAGAAAATGACAATAAAAACTAAGGAAAACATGTGATATTTGAGTCAGAAACATAGTGCGATTTAGTGCGATCAAATCCTCCCACGCTTAGACCTTTGCTTGTCCTCAAGCAACAACTCTTAGAAGTAGATGAAAGAAAATTATGGTGTATACAGGTTTTGGGCAAATAGGGCTTCTAAGTTCGAGTAAGGGTGTGTTGTCAGGCACTAACTATCTGAATCAAGGGTATCGTAATTACACTACTCGCAGAAATGCGGACATAAACCTCATAAGTATACAGATCGATCCTAATATCCTTACTATGCTAAGACTTCCCTTTTTTTTACGAGGTCCTTTTTCATTCAGGCGTAATCACATTAAGCCCGTTATCCGTACATACTCATGGTGTAGTGACCGGTTAGTGACTCTGATCTCAAGTGATGGGATTCTGGTACAAGAGTTGGTTTAATCCCTTTTCATTTTACCCATTTGCAGTTGCGGGGGATCGGACCGTAGTCCGCCCTACCAAGTCCAGCACCAGATACCTCTGAACCAACTACAACGGATATGCCTTATATATTTTTTTCTTTGCTTTTGTTAGTGCTTACAACTTTCTTGAGTTGAGTAATCTTTGTGAGGATCACCCAACTCGTAGTCGTATTCATACTTTATTTTATAACTTTTAAGGCAAAATAGAGATCATCCACTTATATTCATCGATCCCACACTTAGAGCATGCTTAGGCCGGAGCTGACTGCTAAGATAAACTACTTGAAGACCTATTTGTACAGTTTTATTCAAAATCATAGCATATTGGGGAGAAAGGATCTAATCTAAATGTTCAAAAAGGCTTACGGTGTAAAAACGATAACGAATTTTTCAAAAAGTGAGTGTCCAAGAAATAGACCCTATCTAGGACCTGTCTCATAGCCCAAATCCTTAAAAACAACCATAAATCTTTGAAAAAGAAAAATTTTGTAAGGCTAAAAGGTGGGGGAAATGAAAGGGTACACTACGCAGAAAGACTCGCCTATCACATGCATTTTATTAACTACGAATATAACATACCTAAAAGGAAAAATGCGGAAGGAAAATAAAAGCAGGAAAAACGGAAAATAAAAGCGATAAATGCTCCTCCCACACTTAAATCAGACATTGTCCCCAATGTTCCAAAATAAGGTAGGAGGAGGTACCTGAAAACACTAGTGGGTGCCACTAGGACCTTCACCATCCTGGTTGGTACGACCGGAACAGCGGCTACGGCTGCGACGGCGGCTATCTCGGTCCAAAACAAGCTGCTCCAATCTCTCTGTCAAGGCGGCATTTGCCGCTTGTAGCTCTTGGGTCCTACCAATGAGGGTGCCTTGGGTTGCCTCCATCAATTGGAAGTGACGAGCGTATGTGGTCTGGTGTAGGTGCTGTTCTCTCTGGAAAGCCAGCTGACTTTCCATTATAGTGCGCAGAGAGCTAGCATTTTGCTCTTGGGATGCTTGCATGAAGGCCATGTTATCGGCCGCCTGTTGCTGCAAGGTAGCAAGGAGGGTGTCCCTCTGGGCCTCTCGGGCCATATGCTCATGCCACATGTCCTCAGTGACATGGAAACTAGGAGATGTACCTGCATGTGGGTTAGAAGTAGATGGTGTCGTGTGTGGTGGTGAAAAATGGGGTGGTTCCTCGGTTTGGAAATCGTACTCATCATCAGTGTTGTTACCCTCATTTAAAGGTAGATTTGGGGGCAACGGACCAATAAAAGCAGGAGCGTTGAGATCGTAGGTCCAGTTACGCTCAAATCTAATATCAGTACGACGGGTGCAAGGAATGACAACACTGGGTATAGCAGCACCTCCAACCATGAGGAAGTAACCACCTTCCTTCCTCGTCTTGCATAAACGCATATCCCTGAAAAATTTAAGATTTGCAATCCGAGGAGGAAGTGGTTCAAGGGTGGCAAGTTCCGTATCCAATCCTATGGCACGGGAAATAGTAGTAATCAGTCCACCAAAGGAAATCGGCCCACCTTTTCTTAAAACATGGTGCATGTGGGCAATCATGAATGGGACGGGATTAACTTTGGTGTCTGTGAGGCAGCTTTGCATGATAATTAATTCTTTAGCATTCACCTTGTTTGAGTTTTCCCGAGCAAAGATGGTGGATGCTAAAAGAAATCTAAAGACACGAAGGGCACGATTGTGGATGTGAGAGGCAAGTAGGCCATCAAAAGATGTTGCATTTTGTTTAGTAATTTTGGCCCAAAATGCTTCAAATGCCCAATCCGTGTCTAAAGGTGCTTCACAAATGGCACCATCCCCATAAGGCAATCCTAACATGGCGGCTAGACCGTCAGTGGAGTAGTCATATTCAACATTAAACATTCTAAATTTGACTCCACCTACGGTGCTAGCAGTGTTAGGAGAGACGTTATAAATTAAAGAACTTAAAAATTCGAACGTCAGCCTAGGGTAGGTGGGTGCTTGAGTAGCAAAAATATCATGCATGCCTATTTTGTCGAGAAGGAAGAATACACTATGGTATATACCTAATGAATATAGACAGTTTTCATCGATATACCTGGTAGAGTGTATTGGTGTTGTCAGCAATTTCTCGAGCCGCTTTAGTTGCCTTTCTCCGGCTTGGCCACCACGCAAAATGTAACCGTGATACTCCATAGGATTTTCTTGTGGATGAATAGAGAGAAAGAATGGGATGTAGAAGTAATGAAGGTGTGAGGAAGAAAAATGAAATAGTGGGGGTATTTATAGGAAGGGAAGAAAAATGGTGGTTGTAAATATTTATGATGAGAATAATGGAAATAAATGTAGTGGGGTTGGTATGGGTAATAAAGGAAGTTATGGTGGGTTAAAAATGGAAGAAAATGGGATTGGAAATGGAAAAAGTGGTAAAATGGGGGGAAAAACGAGCAACTAGCCGTTAGGTGACCGTTGCGTCACCGCGGGCGCGGCAGGGCCTACCGCGGGCGTGGTGAGGTCGAGGCAAGTTGGGCCGGTCTGGCTTCCTTTCCATTGGGCTTTTCCTTCCTTGCCATTAGCTTCAATTTTTGGAGGGGTACCTATTTTTCTTATGAATGTGCATATATGTATGTGAATACATATATACATTTATTGATTTTTATATTAAAATCATGGTGATCAGAAAAACAAAAGCATTAGTAAATGAATGGAACACATGCATAAATAAATATATATATATATATATATATATATATATATATATATATATATATATATATATATATATATATATATATATATATATATATATATATATATATATATATATATATATATATATATATATATATATATATATATATATATATATATATATATATATATATATATATATATATATATATATAGGTGCGGACATCGGGTCACCAAAATAATTATTAATAATGCAGGAAATAGATAATGCAAATAAAAATGAGTCTGAAAAGGAAATCAACATAATACTAATAATACTGGAACTAGATATCTTGTGAACAATACAGATCTATTGCCAACCGGTAGGATGCTCTGCAGGAGTGCCTGGGCCACGCAGCTCAGTCAGCTGGCGTCGAATCTCTGCCACCTCGTGAGCTGATTCATCTAACTCACCAGCAAAGGTAACATCATTCACTTCCAACTCGGGTTGGGATGTGTGATCTGGAGTGGAGTCCTCGGGAGCAGGAGTGTAGTCCTGAGTGGGATCTTCGGAAGCAGGAGTGTATTCTGGAGTGTACTCTGATATCTCACCCCAACCTTCTACAGAATAGTTCCAATTAGCAGGGTTGGAAACACAAGTCATCTGAGGGTCTGGCATTGTGAAGGTGTAAACTGTCTGGTCATTGATGAGCAATCTGTACCGATATGGGTGGAAAGAGGCCCTCCTCATGAGCCCACGATCCATGCAAAAGTCTAAATCCAGAAAAGTATATCCACAGTATGGGGTCAGCTGTGCTATCATACTGTCCAAACCCAAAGCAGAAGCTATCTGTGTCACATCCCTCCGGAATGAATGAGTCCTACAGCGGATCGAGCAGTCTGCTCGAGGCTCTCTATCAGAAAACCTCCACTAGCTATAGGTCTGGACTGACTGGCACAGTATAGAAAAAGGATCTCCTCAGCGGTGACCAAGTGGTCACAGTAACTCCTCCCAAAGAAAGTGTGGCACAGAACCATCTCAAAGTATCGGAAAGCCGGGTTATGGATCTTCCTGGACAGTTGGGTAGAGGGGTCAAGGCTGGCTCTATCAGTAATGTCCTGCCAAAATTTATCAATATCTCTGTCCATATAGTAACTCAATGGAAACTCAGTGATAGCGGTCGGTCCAGTTTGGAAACCAAGCAAATCCCCAAATTCTTTGGTAGTCAGGGTATACTCGGTACCAAACAATCTGAAACTTAGGCATCCTCGCTCATCTCCTTCACCCACCCGTGGGTTATAATCCATAGAGCTAAGAAACTCCAGAGTAAGGTTTCTGTAGGTTTTGTGGACATCATCAGCATAAGAATCCCAGCCAAGTTGGTTGCACAGATACCTAATACTTGGCTCAATCCCGAGTGCCTCCATGCAGCTCTGATCGGGGTACCTAGTGGGTACCATAGGTCTAGCAGATAAGGTAGCAAATCGGGCTTTTTGTGCTTCATCTCTAAAAATCACAACCATACCATCGGGGTAATGCATCCTGAAAATATAAACACAAGAAATTAGTCCAGATAAAATATATAAATTACTAAAATAAAATAAAATAAAATAAAGAATAAACCATGGGTTGCCTCCCATGCAGCGCTTGTTTAACGTTGTTAGCTTGACGATTAGATCTTACTTTATGTGGGTATTGGTGGGTCTATAAGAATATGACTAGAGTAGTCAACAGGAAAATCGCCTCCTTTGTAGAGCTTCAGTCTTTGTCCATTTACCACAAATGGAGCGCATGAATTGTTTTTGATTTCTACTGCTCCAGACTTTAGAACTTTTGACACTTCAAATGGACCTGGCCATCTTGAACGAAGCTTACCAGGAAAAAGTCGTAACCTTGAGTTAAATAGGAGAACGGGATCACCAATGTTGAAATCTTTCTTGATGATTTTTTTATCATGCCACATCTTGGTTCTTTCCTTATATATGATGGCATTCTCATAGGCATTCAAGCGAAGCTCTTCCAGCTTGTGAATGTCCAAGATACGTTTTTCTCCGGCTTTTAGGTAATCTAGATTCAAGGATTTAATGGCCCAATAGGCTTTATGTTCTAGTTCGAAGGGTAAATGACAGGACTTTCCATAAACCAATTGATAAGGAGTTGTTCCAATAGGGGTTTTATAAGCCGTTCTATAAGCCCATAAGGCGTCTTTAAGTTTTCCAGACCAGTCTTTTCTGGATAGTGATACGGTTTTTTCTAGGATCTACTTAATCTCCCTATTCGATACTTCTACTTGGCCACTGGTTTGCGGGTGATATGGTGATACTACTCTATGTTTTACTCTGTATTTGCTTAGAAGCTTGTCAAATATCTTAGATATAAAATGTGATCCTCCATCACTTATGACTAACCTCGGGGTTCCAAACCTAGGAAAAATAATATTTTTAAACAGTTTGATAACTACCTTAGTATCGTTTGTGGGTGATGCAACAGCTTCTATCCACTTTGAGACATAATCGACAGCTATTAGGATATACTTGTTACCCATTGAGGAAGGAAAAGGTCCCATGAAATCTATACCCCAGACATCAAATATTTCCACTTCTTGGATGTTACTTAAAGGCATTTCATCACGTCTTGAGATGTTCCCAGTGCGTTGGCATCGGTCACATTTTGTAATGTAAGTGTGGACATCGCGCCATACAGTAGGCCAATAAAAACCTGCTTGAAATATTTTGGCGCATGTTTTAGACGTGCTTGCATGTCCACCATAAGGTGAAGCATGACAATGTTTAATGACGTTGCCTACTTCTTCTTCCGGCACACATCGTCTGAATATATTATCTATTCCTCTTTTGAATAGGAGGGGTTCATCCCAAAAGAAGTGTTTAACATCTCTAAAAAACTTCTTCTTCTGTTGGTAGCTTAAGTCAGGGGGTATGATATCAGCGGCCAGATAATTCACAATATCTGCGTACCATGGTATGTTATTCATGGTTGAGATTTCCTCATAGGTCTCTTCTTCAGTTGAGTTTATCCTAGCTATTAATCTTTCATAAGTGGAGTGATCGTCTATAGGTATAAGTTCAGGTTTAAGGTGTTCTAACCTAGAGAGATGATCAGCTACTAAGTTTTCAGCTCCTTTTTTATCCTTAATATCCAAGTCAAATTCTTGGAGTAAAAGTACCCATCTGAGCAATCTAGGCTTAGCATCTTTCTTACTTAACAAGTACCGGATTGCTGCATGATCTGTGTATACTATTATTTTTGCTCCCACCAAATAAGATCGGAATTTATCAATAGCAAAAACTACGGCTAGCAATTCTTTTTCTGTGGTTGTATAATTTAGCTGGGCAGCGTCTAGTGTTCTACTAGCGTAGTAAATTGCATGCAGTTTCTTGTCTTTTCTTTGCCCTAGTACAGCTCCTACAGCGAAATCACTGGCATCGCACATGATTTCAAAGGGTTGTGTCCAATCAGGTGGTCTTATGATAGGTGCTGAAATAAGAGCTTGCTTTAAAACTTCAAAGGCTTCAAGACATTTTTGGTCGAATTCAAACTCGACATCCTTCATCAATAAGTTAGTTAAAGGTTTTGTTATTCCGGAAAAATTCTTGATGAAACGTCGGTAGAACCCGGCATGTCCTAGAAAACTTCTTATTTCCCTAACGGTCTTAGGTGGGTTTAAGTTTTCTATAACTTCTATCTTGGCCTTATCGACTTCTATACCTCTTTCAGAAATAATGTGTCCCAAGACTATCCCTTCATTTACCATAAAGTGGCACTTTTCCCAATTCAACACAAGGTTTACTTCCACACATCTTTTTAAGATTTTCTCTAAGTTCGAGAGGCAGTTTTTGAAATCAAACCCACACACTGAAAAATCGTCCATAAATACTTCCATAATTCCATCTAGGTAGTCTACGAAAATTGACATCATACAACGTTGGAAAGTGGCAGGTGCATTACAGAGTCCAAAGGGCATTCGTCTATAAGCGAATGTTCCATAAGGGCAGGTAAATGTGGTTTTTTCTTGGTCCTCTGGGTGAATAGGGATTTGGAAAAACCCCGAATACCCATCAAGATAGCAGAAACATGAGTGTCTTGCTAGACGTTCAAGCATCTGATCTATAAATGGAAGAGGGAAATGGTCTTTTCTCGTTGCCTTATTCAACTTTCTATAGTCAATACACATACGCCATCCTCCTTCTGTTCGTTTTGCCACATGCTCACCTTTCTCATTTTTCAGAACAGTGATACCTCCTTTCTTGGGTACCACATGGACTGGGCTTACCCATTCACTATCCGAAATTTGGTATATGATACCAGCTTCTAATAACTTAAGAACTTCTTTCTTGACTACATCACTCATGATAGGGTTTATTCTTCTTTGATGTTCTCTTGAGGGTTTTGAATCTTCTTCTAGCATAATCCGATGCATGCATACGGATGGGCTTATACCTCTTAAATCTGAAACTTTATACCCTAAAGCTGAGGGATATTTTCGCAAGGTATCTAAGAGTTGATTTGTTTCTATTTGGTTTAGAGCGGCGCTAATTATAACAGGTCTATTCATCTCCTCATCCAAAAACTCATATCTTAGATTCTTGGGTAGTTCCTTAAGTTCTATAGTGGTTTTCTCAGTACGCGGCATAAGGTCATGGGTAAGAGCTAAGCATTCGAAAAGATTGTCGTCAATGTACGGTTCGATACTCTTAAATCCGTCATCCTCTAAAATAGGGGTTGATGGTAATTTGATTAAAAATTCGTTTTGTTCGAGCTCATTTACACATTCATCAATGATGTCGATGGCATAACACGCATCTCCTATCACTGGTGCCATTAGAAACTTTGATAAAATGAACTCAATCTTTTCATCTCCTACCTCGAAAGTCAGTTTCCCTTTCTTAACATCTATTATAGCTTCGGCGGTCGATAGGAAGGGTCTTCCTAAGAGGATTGGGATGTCTTCATCTTCTTTGATATCCATTACGACGAAGTCGGTCGGAATGTACAACTGACCAATCTTGACAGGTATGTCTTCTAAAATACCCATGGGATATTTGACAGATCTATCAGCTAGTTGTAAGGACATCTTAGTAGGTTTAAGTTCTCCTAATTTTAACCTCTTACAGACGGCCAGAGGCATCAGACTTACGCTTGCTCCTAGGTCTAAAAATGCTTTGTCTATCATATGGTTACCTAGGATGCAAGGGATAGAAAAACTTCCAGGGTCTTTATCTTTCTTGGCGAGTTTATTTTCGGATATAGAATGACATTCTAAAGGCTTGGGATCATCGAGTCGCCGTTTATTGGTCAAAATATCTTTCAAAAACTTAGCATATGATGGTATCTGGGTTATAGCTTCAGTAAAAGGAATCTCAACATGGAGTTTCTCTATTACCTTAATAAACTTTTGGTACTGGTTTTCTACTTTGGTGTTTTTCAGCCTCTGTGGGAACGGAATAGGTGGTTTATAAGGTTGTTGAGTGTTATTCCCTACTTCTGGTTTTGATTGCTTTTCTGGTTTCTCTGGTTCCTCTACCTGGTCTTTGGGCGTAGCATCTTCCATAGGTTTTTCTGATGTGCTTAAGTTAGGATTTCTAGGCCCTTCATAAGCAGTTCCACTTCTTAAGGTGATAGAATTTGCTTGGCCTTTTGGATTTGGTTGAGTTTGTCCAGGGAATTGTCCTCCAGGTGCAACTTGTACAGAGGTGTTTTGGGCTACTTGGGAAATCTGAGTCTCAAGCATTTTGGTGTGGGTTATTATCTGGTCAAACTTGGTTGCTAGTTGAGTAACCAGTTCGTTCGTGTGAATGTGTTGGTTCATAAACTCCTTATTTTGCTGGGTTTGAGCCTGAATAAAGGTGTCTATGGTTTCTTTAAGATTTGGTCTTGGGGGCACTATTTGCATAGGTTGGTTTTGTTTTTGAGTTTGGAATCCTTGAGGTCTCGAAGATCCAGGATTTTGGATAGGGTTGTTGTTTTTGTAAGAGAAATTCGGGTGGTTCCTCCATCCAGGATTGTAGGTACTCGAGAAAGGGTTCCCTTGGGTATAGTTAACTTGGTCTGAGCTAGATTCGTTCAAAAGGTTACAGTCAACGGTTTGATGTCCTTGAGTTCCACAGAGTTCGCATTCCGATTGGATTGCTGCTACTGTGGTTGGGTTTTGAGACATGTTCTCGACTCTCAAAGCTAGGGCGTCCATCTTAGCACTAATCATGTCCATGCAACTTACCTCATGCTTTCCTCCATGGCTCTCCTTTTTCTCTACTGTCGCTCGTTCTAATCCCCATTGGGCGTGGTTTTGGGCCATGTCCTCTATTAGGGCACAAGCGTCAGGGTAAGGTTTGTTCATCAACGCTCCGCCAGCGGCAGCGTCTATGGACATCTTTGTGTTGTAATGGAGTCCATTATAGAAGGTATGTATGATTAACCATTGCTCCAGGCCATGGTGCGGACAAGCTCTTAAAAGTTCTTTATATCTCTCCCAGGCATCAAAAAGTGATTCGCCTTGATTTTGGGTGAAACAAGTGATCAGGTTCCTAAGAACAGCGGTCTTGCTTGGTGGAAAATACTTCGCAAGAAAATCTCTCCTAAGGTCTTCCCAAGTTGTTATTGAGTTAGTTGGAAGGGCGTCTAACCAGTCGTGAGCTTTACCTCTAAGGGAAAAAGGAAACAGTCTTAAACGGATAGCTTCGGGTGTGGCTCCATTTGCCTTAAGGGTGTCAGCTAACTGGATAAATATCTTTAAATGTTGATTCGGGTTCTCGGTAGCGAGACCAGCGAATTGGTTTTGTTGTACTAATTGTAACAAGGAGGGTTTTAGTTCGAAGTTGTTGGTAGTTATAGCAGGGTTTACTATACTAGAACTAGGTTCCTCGTTAGATGGTTGGGCGAATTCCTTGAGCGGTCTTTGGTTACGATCTTCTGCCATAGCTCTTCTTATCTTGCGAATAAAAAGACAGGCACGAGCGTAACGTTCAGGTTCTACTAAAGGATCTATTAGGTTGCCGGTGCTACGATTTCTACGCATCTACCGGCTAGAATAGCCTTAGTCTAAACGGGATAACAATAGGGTACGAAATTTGACGAAGTTGGTCCCCGGCAACGGCGCCAAAAACTTGATGGGTTTAATCTGTAACGTATAGCCTAAATGTAGTACTGCAAGTGTACAGCCTATCGAAGTAATATATAAGATTATCGAACCACAGAGACCAATTGTAAATCTATCAACTCTATTGCTAAGGTGCTTATCTAAGGCGAACAAGAATATTGATGTGAGTGCAGTGTGCAAAGTAAATGAGCGAGGTAAATAACAGTTTAAAAGACAGGTTGGAATGTAAATCATGTAATCAGATATTGGTCCGGTCATGCGTAGATGAACCTACTTATGGGGCAGTATTTTCTATCGATAGCAAAGAATCAGTTTAACGGGAACTTGTAGCTTTTGACTACTAAGAACCGAGTTTACTCTTTAAATTAAATTCCTTTATTGTCACATATAAAGGGTGGCTTCCGCGTTAAAGAGGTAAACCTATTTTTAAGAAATTGATAATTTTGACTTAACAGAAAAGTGATTTTACTTGGAAAGATTAACTTAAAGAGACTTTTGGCTTTTGACCAAGAGTCAGATTTCAAACCTACAAACGCGTCCGAAAATAGTTTCAAAATCGTTTTCTAAAAAGGTCAATGATTCCTATTTAACCAATCAACGGCTTTCGCTCTTTTTGTTTGGTTAAATAATAATCAAGTCGTATCATTAGTTTGGACGGCTTTCGATCTTACCCAATAAACATTTAAACACAATTGACTTAAGTTAGAAGCAAAACATCCCCAAAGTATTTTCACTAGCATGATAATTGGAACACAACCATGATGACCATCATTACACCCTAACCTTTATAGTTTAGCCAGACATAATAAGTGTGAGTCTATAAAACGTGTAGACTATGGTAAGAGCATTTAAAGTCTATAAAACGTGTAGACTATGGTAAGAGCATTTAGAGTCTATAAAACGTGTAGACTATGGTAAGAGCATTTAAAGTCTATAAAACGTGTAGACTATGGTAAGAGCATTTAAAGTCTATAAAACGTGTAGACTATGGTAAGAGCATTTAAAGTCTATAAAACGTGTAGACTATGGTAAGAGCATTTAAAGTCTATAAAACGTGTAGACTATGGTAAGAGCAATTAAATAAAGAAATGCAATAAAATAGAACCTTGCTCCAGTCGGAGACTTGAATCTGATACAAGTCAACGGAATGGTAAGGCTGGTATGATGAACTTCAACCAAAGTGCTCCAAGACTCGATTACAACTCAATCTACACCGCAATAACTCTCTGATGTGAAGAGATTATCACTTTACAGAAACTGATAGTATATGGCTTAAGATTGTACTAAGCTTGGATGAAACTAAAGAATGAAAATCGAAAACTATTTATAGAGGATCCTTGAGGTGCGTAAGGACCAGCATGCCCCTTAACTTCTTTTGAGCGGGAAGCTTGTTGTGAAGGCCGCGGGCGCGGTGAGGGTGGCCGCGGGCGCGGTGCATGGAACTGGTACATCATGGGAACGTGGCAGTTGATCTCTGGGTGAAAGTGGGCCACGTCATCGCGTTCCCTGTAGCCAGCGCGGTGCTGAACGCCATAAGTGCAAAATGTCTTGAAAAACCCTAATTTCTTGGCGTTTTGGCTCGTTTCTTCACAGAAGGCTCTGAAATGACAAGAATCCTGAAAACAAAGGAAAAAGGAACATAATACGAGAAAATGACAATAAAAACTAAGGAAAACATGTGATATTTGAGTCAGAAACATAGTGCGATTTAGTGCGATCAACCAAGCCTTGAGGATGCCTCTAATCCTTGTTTCGATCTCACACTTTTTGCCTCTTTTTGCAAAGTCTGTTCTCGCTCTATGCTTGATCTCCAACCCTGATTTTTGTCTGCCTCGCCTCCTTATGTATTGTACAATGCATTAGGGTAGCAAACTTTGTCCAAATCCCTCTCCATCAATGACTTTGGATTTGATTTGATTCTTCTTTAACAACCTTCCAAAATTGGCTTCTTCTAAATACTTTTGATTTAATTTGATTTAATTTGATTTAAAATGAATTAATTCAAATAAAAATCAAATTAAATAATAAAAATATGATATGGACACATGGCCAAGGCTAGAGCACGTGGGCTATAATTCCAACTCAAAACAAGTGAAAAAGAATGGGCCCATTTGGCAAAATTTGAAGTTTTGGGGATAGTTGACTTTTGGCAATTTTGCAAAAAAGGTCAACTTCAACAATGCATAACTTTCTCAATTTTGACTCTTTGGAGGTTTTCTTGGACTTTTTAGAAAGAATGAGATGTCCTCTAACAAACCCTTTTGGTCTCATCTCATTTTGATATTCCATGCTCTTGTATGAATCTTTGACAAAAAAGGTGTTTTTGTTGACTTTTCAAAATGACCTATAATGTCCAAATTCATAACTTCTTATGAGTGCATATTTTGATCTTGGGAGATGAAGATGTATTGTAGGGAATTTCATCCTCTTAAAAATGAGCTTTGGATGGGTCATTTATCATAAAATTTGAGAACGTTATGCTTGGTCAAAGTTGAGTTGACTTTTCCGACAAAACCCTAATTTAGCAACTTTTGAATCTTGATGAATTGTGAGCAATACTTGATGAATCATGATCAACCCTTGATCAAATGATGAAATATACTTTAAAATTAGAATGTTTACAAAAAATCTTTAAGTTTGACTGTATGTAGGTCACAATTGACTTTTTCCCTAGCACAGTCGATTTTTGGACCTTTGAGCAATTGACTGAGCCAACTTCCTCTGCAAGGCTTGAAACTTGAAATGGATGATCTTAATAATATATTATGACATTGTTGAGCATTTGGGACCACTTTGACTCAAGGATCTTGATGCAACACAAAACCCTAATTTGGGGTAAACTGCCTTAGGAGAGAGCTTGTCTGGCCAACCCTTGGACTACCTTGAGCAACTTGAGGATCTTTCTTGCAAAGTTTTGAGAAATATGAGAGGGAAAATTTTGGGGTACAACACATCCCTTCTAGAATAACTAAAATTTTGTAACTCTAAACAAGGATTATAAGTGATTCCTCCCCTAATGCCTAGGAGAGGGACATTAGGGAATTCCCCAAAGCGATCAATGATGGTAACATCCTCCGAGGATCATGAACACCAATAAATATCCGATTGTGTAAGGGACATCAGCCTATGAGACCGTCTCATATCCTGCTCATTTCTCAAGACAGATCAAGGTAGGTGCGAAATAAACCACCTAGCCAATAGAGCATTGCAACACATAAGGGTCCCTCTTCTCTTTATAGTGTGAGTATGTAGAGAGTGTAGAATATCCCCAAGTAAAGTAGGCACCAGATTATGAGACAGAAAAACCTTAATCGCATTCACCTCTATGAGTTAGTTCGTGTTAGGGAATAGTACCATCCCATATATGAGAAAGGCCAACACTTCTTCAAAAGCTTGTATATCCAGGGTATCCCAAAAATAGTGAGCTTTCTCAAATAGGAACTTAGCTGGAAATCCTTGGACGCCTCTTCTGGTTTCCCAATTTGCCACTACATCAGACCATTGTAAAGACAGAGCTTGAGCAATCTCTTCGGGTTTTGGGTCTCTTTCCATATCGTTTAATGGTAACTGATTAAGGATAGGTACCCCTAATTGAGAAAACTCCTCTATAGTAGGCACTAATTGGTAATCGGGAAAAGTGAAGCAGTGATGTAACAGGTCAAAGAACTGAAAGAGCACCTTTAACATTTCTCCATCAGGGTTTGAAGTGACCAAGTTGAGAAGTCAACCATGTTTTTCAGTGAAGGGGAAGATTTCAGGAATCCTTGATGCTAAGTCCTTGAGTTGAGGAGGTACTTTCACAAGGTTGATTTGGATAGTGTTCCTGCGAGCGGATGTCATGTCCTGCAAAACAAGACAAAGATAAGCCCTAGAAAATCCTTGAAATGGTTAGTATGAGATGCCATGATTATGCCAAGAAATCACATATATAGCAAGCACAAGAAAATCACACAAAGAACTTAGGTTTAAGGCTTGCATGGGTTTTAAGGTAATACCCTCTTGAAGTTTGGATTGGTTTAACCTGTCCTATAAATAGTAACCGGGTTCTAAGGGATCTCAATATCACTGATCTTTCCCACAAGTTTCGTTCCGATAGGAAACTGACTTGCAACCAAACAAAACTCGGGAGTCAAAACTCAATGAGTGTAGCATCGAGTATCTGCCAAATTTGGGAATACACCAAAGACGACCATCTCACTACGTCCTAATGGCCAAGTTGTTCAATTAAAGGTCGTAAGGTCAGTTGACGCTTCATGACACCATGAAGCGGCCCCATATTCTCCTTGATTAACTCAAGGGCTATCGGTACCAACCAAAGTGTCGCATCAACATAGCCATCGCTCCAACCGTTTCGGTATACCCCACACAAATTCCACGATCTATTGCTACTTACCTAAAAGGTTTCCCCAGATCTGGGTGTAGGATCTATAGTAACTGAAATAGTACTCTTAAAAATAAAGCAATCAAAACAAACAGATTAGAAATGAACTAGACCCTAAGGTAAACCCCACTTTATTATTCCCCAGCAGAGTCTCCAGTTCTGTGATACGGTGGCAGAACCGACTGTTTATACTGGTTTGTGTTTTTGTTTGCAAATGTCGCGGTAAGCAAGAGTCTCCACCGACTTTTCTTTTATTCAATAAAGGAAAGGGTGAAAAGAACAGAAAAATACCTTTTTCGAAAGTTTCTGAGTAAGGGGGGTAAATCATGGAAAGGGAATGTGTTAGCACCCTTTCCATCTGTGGTTTTCCACTGGCTCTTAGGTACTTGCTCATTTTTGAAAACTGTTTGTGTTTATGTGTTTTGAAAGGTTTTGTTTGCTTTATGGTAACTCTTGTATCAGTCCTCAAGAGTGTGATAAATTGTCTTTTGAAAAGAAGTTTGAAAGGTGTGTAAGTGTAAAAAGTTGTTTTTGAACAAGTACTTAAGAACTGTCTACCTACTCGAAAAAGGATGTTCTTTTCCTCCTACCCTTTAGACAGTGCTATCCTACTATTAGTGAGTAGGTAGCCCTATCGTTGGATGTATGAGGGACAAGCGTGGGGTCGTCGTTATGGTCATTGAAGGCAACATGTAGGGATACCTTAGCAGTTTGAAGGGACTGTCATCATATATTCGTAGGCAACATCGAGGAACAAGACCATTTCTCGTAGGCAACTCGAGGGACATTGAGGGACTATGATCTTTATGATGACTTTAACCAAGGATCTTTGCTAAGGGTATCCCTACGTTCGAGGGACATGACCATTGTTTTTTCGAAGGCATTAAGTGAGGTTATCCTAGAGGTGCGAGTGTGCAAATGATTCAGTTCGGTTATTTATCTTGCAATTAGGGTTTTCTATCGTTCATTTTTATCTTTCCATACAATCCTATTAATCTAAGCATTTTATAAAATATAGTAGTTGAAGGTAAAGGCGGAGGAAATATAAACCTAGGCTATTATAGAGCTTTGACACAGTTACATAATAGTGAAGAGTGCGGAAAAGAAATCCTAAGACTATTACATCCCGGAAGCAATTACATGATAATGATAAAAAAGCGGGAAAAATAAAGCTACGCTATTACAGTTGAACGCGCCCTATCATTTTATGTATGAAAATAGAAATAAGATAAAAATAGCAAATAAAATGTTTTGGTGATTTTTTATGAAAAAAAATGATTTATGATAATTAATTAAATAAACCTAAAAAACCTAATTAATTTTAATTAATAAAAAATGTTAATTTTGGAAAAGGTTAATTAAAATACCTAAAACCTAATTAATTTTAATTAATAATAAAAAAAGGTTAATTTTGAAGAAAAAAAAGGTTAATTAAAAAAACATAAAACCTAATTATTTTAATTTAAAAAAAGGTTTTAAAAAAAGCTTATATTTAATGTGTGATACGGTGGGAGAACTGACTTGAGATTTTGCGTTTGTTTTCGCAAATGTTTCGGTTGAGCAAGAGTCGCCACCGACTTTTTATTTTATCCTAAGGAAAGGTTAAAAAGCACAGCAAAAACCTTTTGAGATGTTTTCTTGGGTTCGGGGAGTAGATTATAGAAAGGGAAGGTATTAGCACCCTTTCTATCCATGGTTATCCATGGGCTCTTAGTTACTTGCTTAGATCACTTGCCTTTTGTTTTCAATTGTTTTAAATGGTGCTTGAGTGTGTGGGTTTGAAAATGTTTTGAAAAGAGGCCAATGTGGTGGCAACCTTTGTAATGATCCATGTGGGGATGTATACAAAGATGTATGTCTTTTGAAAAGGTTTTCATTGTTTTTGAAAGTTGTTTTTGAAAGTGTTGTGGATTGTGGTTTGAAAAATAGGCAAGTGTTCTATTTTGCAAGTTTGATTCAAGCAACTAAGAGGTTATCTACTCCTAAATTTCTCAAAAGATTATTGCAATGTTTTAACCCTTTTAACAAGTTTGTTCCACCATTGTATTTGGTGGACAACCTTATGTTAGGATGTGAAAGGGACAGGCGCGGGTCATCGTTTAGACCATAATTGCAATGGTGCCAAGTATCTTTGGGCATTTTCTTTAAGGGACTTGATCATTTGTTTTGAAAGTATTTTGAAAATGTTATCGAGGGACTATGATCATTCAATTTGTTGTTTTGCCCAAAGAGACCTAACATGCAATATGGCCCATTTATTTGAAGGCAACAAAGTGGAGTACCCTAGGGGTGCAAGTGTGAGATGTGTTGTTTATTTTCATGCTCATTCATCTTGTATTAGGTCCAACTATTTTTTATCGTTTTTTCGCATGCAAACCCTAATTCTAACATGGCATAATTAGAAAGCATATAAAGTGCGAAATTTAAATTCCTACGCTATTACAAAACTAAATATGGGAAGGGGGGTACAAATTTACAAATGGGGGATATTTAGACAAGAATTTAAATCTAAATTATTACATCATTTTTGAATATTTGCAAGGTAAATAAATTGCATAATTAAATGGAAATGAAGTAAATATGCAAAAATGCAAAAAAAGAAAGTTTTTATATGTATAAAAAAAAAGTATGGTTTATGTAAAATAAAATGAAAAAATAAAAAGGTATATTTTTTTTGAGTAATTTTCAACTTTTAGGGCAAAAACCCTAATTTTAATCAAGATGTTTATTAATTAATTAATTCACATAATATTTATTATTTACATACAAAAATAAATAAAATATGGTATATTTGTAAAAAAGGTCATTTTTTAGTATTAAATATTAAAAATAAAATATGTATATTTTTGGTATTTTTACTCTAAGTATATTAATATGTATATATGTATATTTATATTATCCTAAATATGTATTATATATATAAATAATAATTATTATTATTTTTTTGGAAAATAGTATTTTTTATATGAAATATTTTCAGAGGGTAATATAAAATAAAAATAAAAATGAAAATATATTCACACTATTTTTTCTATTTATTCTAAAATAATAATATGTATATATTCATGTATAAACAAAAGAAAATCAAATAAAACCCAAATAAAATCAAAAAATGGTGCGAAAAATATTTTCAAAATTTTAATGTGCTGAGAAAAAATAAATGAATCATAATAAAAAAGAAAAAGCCAAAAATATTAAAAAATGAAGCAAATGGGCTCAGGGGGTTCATGAGTAATTATGGGGTGTGAAAAGAAAAACACAATACAAGCCCAGCCCAATGCCACTGTCTTCAACCTCCAGCACCAAGTTTGAAAAAAACGCGCGCCATGTTCATCATCTTCCAACTCTTGATTCCTGGCTTTTTAGCAAAAACTCATAACACAACAAATGTTCAGCATGAAGAGACGATTCTAACCATGTATAGAACTTGACCTAACTCTCTAAGATGAGGGAGAATTTCTCCTCCCCCAAATCCTAACCTAGTTTTTCTGCCATTTTCAAGCTCCAAATTCTCTCTACTCATGCAAAAGAAATGAAATGTAAGGATATGTACATGTTCAGGGCTATGAGTAGAACCTTGTTTCTTCACAAACTTAAGACTAAAGATGCATGATAAGAGAGATACGAGTTCAAAGTTTTACCTGTGCAGTTGAACTTCTATCTGGAGAATGAGGAACTTCTAGTGCAAGGTGATGATTGGAAAAGCTTCCTTGAGGTCCAGGGATGCTGTTTCAATGCTTACTTTGTCTTGAAACTTCTTGTATCGAGCTTTGGAACTTCAACTGCAAAAGGAAAAAATGAAAATGGTGGAAACTGTTAGAGGGATTACAGGTCAGGTTTTAGGTCATGGTTAGCTTGCATACATGCTAGGGAATGTGTATGAATTGGTTTTGGTGAGAATGCTCGAGGGAAATGGGAGTTGGCATTCAAACTGCAGGCCTTGCCCTGTTTGAGCAGTTTGATGGTGTTTCTGAGATGGAGAGTGTTTTAGAGGTCAAGGATTCGTGCAAAAGCTTGGTTGGGATGTTTTGAATGTGTTGGATAACTTTGTTCTTGTGTTTCTAAGCTGAGATGATAGATGTCACAAGTTATGCTATGTTTCTTCTATGTGAAGCAAAGAAATGCAAGTTGTGTTTTTTGACTGATGCAGGCCCCCATAACAAGCTGCAAACCCTTGTCTTGATCAGTGAAATTAGCTCCTAAACTTGTGCCAATGAAATCCTAACTGTACTTGCTTGGATTTCAATTTGACATAAAGCTAGCTTTTTACAAAAATGGATAAAGCACTTTATCTATTTTGAGATCAATCCACTATGCAATGCTAGAACACAAAGAACATGGCCTTGGCACAATGAATAAGCATTAAATTATTGAGTGCAACTTGGTTTAAGGACCTGTAATCCAACCTAAAGCAAGCTGAGTTCAAATTGCAAGATTATGAACATGTTTTGATTAAGAACAAAAAGTGAATTTTTGCCAACTTGTGAAATTCGAATCTCTCAAGTTATGAGGTTGTTTGATGAGTTCTTGGACATTTTGGAAAGCTTGGAATGTGTACTACAATCCATCTTTGAAATGCAAATTGAAATTCCAAGTGGAAGGGTATGAAAAATGGCCTTGAAGTGGGGTAGAAAACCTTGTCAAAATAGGTTAAAATTTCACTAAGTTAAAAATGGTTTAGTGCCCTTATTCAAAAAATTGTAACTTGAGATACAAGCTTCAAATGAGAAAACTTTGTGAATCAAAGTTGTAGAAATATACAACAAGCTACAACTTTCATGTTTTGACTTTTGTTTGAATCCAAATGGATCTTGGTGAAAAGATGGGGCAAAGTTGGGAAAAAATTAGGGTTTTTCATAACTTAGAAAAATTCTAAGTTATGAAAAATTCCATTTTCTAACCCTAATTTGCATTTTGTGATTTCTTGGTGAACAAGTTTCATGATTTGGCATGTTTTGATGAAAAATGAATCTTGACTCTTGATTTTGACCAAAAAGTCAAAGTTTGACTTTTCAGTATACAGTCAAAATTGATCAATTGACTGGGAAATTCAACTGTCAACCTTGTGTACTTGGGATCTTTTGAGCTTGATGAATGTGTCAAGACCATTTCATTGGGTCCTTGAGTCCATATATGAGCTTGATTTGCCATTGGCTAGGTCAAACAGTCAAAAATTGCCTTTGTGCAGTCAAAACCCTAAAAATGACCATTTTGCCCTTTTGGTGATCTGATCAAATTTCTTGTGGAATTGTGATCCAAACTTGATCAAATGGTCCATATGAGTTCATAATGTTGATGTGGGTCAAAAATCATGAGGTTTGACTGTCAATTGGCCACAGTTGACTTTTTCCCCAATATAGTTGATTTCTAGGTCAACTGTCCAATTGACTGGGTAAAACTTGGAATCAAGACTTGAAACTTGGCATGGGTAAACTTGGGAGTCCAACATGAAGCATGAAAGTCATCTCAGGCATTTTAGGTCAAAACATCCTTGGGCAAACACAAACCCTAATTTGAGTCCACAGTGCAAGGAGAAGTCTTGAGCAGGGGAAACCCTAACTGGATCTTGATCTTCAAGGGTCTTGTGATGAGAAAATGTTGAGGAAATGGGAGGGCAAATTTTAGGGTACAACAGTTGCCCCTGTTCAATCTTCTTGGACCTGAAGAGTTAGATTGGCAAGTTTGCCTTTCGCGACTTGAAGGTAAAAGGAGATTGGACACTAGAGTGCCCGGAAATTTGCACTCGCATGCTGGAGTCTCAACAATGTGGTGTCGGGAATGGGCTTATAGATGCCATTTGGAGAGATGGTGGATAGGGAGATGGGCTTATAGATGCCATCTGGAGATGTGACAGAACCTTGTCGGGAATGGGCTTATAGATGCCATTTGGAAGTGTCGATCGCATAAGAGACTCCTTAGCGAGAACTTGTGTATTTGAGAAAGACAGATGTTTTCCTGGCTTGTTACAGGTGTTTGATCTTCAGTCTCCTTATACAGATATGCCCTGGCTAGATACAGGTATCGAATCTACAATTGGTTTCTCACAAATGTGCCCTGGCTGGATACAGGAGTCGAATCTGGAAATAGTCGTTAACAGATGTGCCCTGGCTGGATACAGGAATCGAATCTGGAGATGTTGTAGTTGATAGATGTGCCCTGGCCGGATACAGGAGTCGAATCTGGAAATGGTCGTTAACAGATGTGCCCTGGATGGATACAGGAATCGAATCTTCGAACTCTTCAGACGTGCCCTGGCTAGATACAGGAATCGAGTCTGGAAACGTGGTCAACAGATATGCCCTGGCTGGATACAGGAATCGAATCTGGAGATGTTGTAGTTGATAGATGTGCCCTGGCTAAATACAGGTATCGAATCTGGAATTGTGACAGTTGAAGGTAATTGTTTTTGGGATTGTCTTTTTCCTGAAAAGGCAAAAACGTAAGTTGTATGCAATGTCATGATGTATGATATACATGATGTCATGATGTTCAACATGAGATGGTGTTGTATGCGCTTTATAATATATGTAAGCAAGATGTATGAAAATGTGAAATGTTTATGAATGTAACTTTGTCTTAGGAAAATAAATCCTTGACGAACGGCCGGGGAGTCGCTCTGTGGTGAGAAAAATTGACCGAAGTTTTGATGAGAGGCCTGTTGAGGACTTTAATGATGGATTCCGCTGGGGATAATGACGATAAACTCCGCTGGGGATTGAAGGAACTTTGCCGAGGGCGATCTTCCGTGGTTTTTTGGCTGAGGATAACCCAGTTATAAGTCCTTGTGAGGAAATAACTCTGAATAAAACTCGGGAGAGACGTCCGTGTACTATAGGGAACAAGCTTCCAGAATCTACTGGGGATGAGCTTTAAGACCTGCCGGGGAATGTTGTGCCTTTTCAGGATCGACGGGGGACCAACTCTGCTTGGGGAAAGTACTACTGAACCTCGTTTTACTCTGCGGGGAGTTGAGATGATTTGGCCACATTCTTCAGTTGAATCTAACTTGGTACCTTGGCGGACAAAACAACCAGACTGCATCAGACAACTTCACATTGCCCCTGTCTCTGATGTCACCTGTAATCAATCTTTTGTTTCATATGTAAACATTTACGAATCAGCAATTCAATGTCAAATGCATATATCAAGAATGAACATTGGACGTTCTTCGCAAGACAAAACAGAAAAAAGGAAAACAATGGCAATTTGTATGGACAAGTGAGTTTGTATTGATTTGAACGCTGCCCGTGAATAGGCGTTTTTGTACAAGAGGCTGACATCCTAGTAAGAGGGCGCCGCCAAATATCATAGAGTTTACAATTTGAAAAAGGAAACAAAACAGCTATGTGAACAATCCCACTGGGTTCCAACTCTGCTATCGTCTTTATGTCTTCGAATGTCTCATCGCTTTGCTGCCTAGTTGAAGATGAAGCTGATTGGTCGATGCCGAAATCTGAGCCAGATAGCTGATGCCGAATTCCGGATGCGAAGTGATCCAATGAGTCATAGTGTTACGCTTTTATCCCTAACTTTTGCCTGGACCGCCCTTTCGGGTTTTCAGTCCACCGGGATACCCATTTTTGCCCAAGCCGCCTTTTCAGGTTTTCGACTTGCCAGGTGTACAGATTTTTATTCATTTCATCCCTTATTTTTGCCCGAACCCTTTTGGTTCGCTGGGAAGCCCTTATTTTTGCCTAGGTATGTCAACCTAGCGGGTCTTTTATTCATGCGTAGTATTTTTTCACTATGTCTGCATTGGCGGGGTGAGGAAGGTCGTCACCATCCATGGTGGTTAGGATCATGGCTCCTCCTGAGAACACACGTTTAACCACAAATGGCCCTTCGTATGTAGGGGTCCATTTGCCCCGGGGATCACTTTGAGGAAGGATGATGCGTTTGATTACCAGGTCCCCAACTTGATACTCTTGTGGTCTGACTTTTTTGTTAAATGCCCTGATCATCCGTTTTTGATACGTTTGACCATGACAGATAGCAGTGAGCCTCTTTTCGTCAATCAGATTTAATTGATCAAGTCGAGTCTGGATCCAATCATCTTCATTCAAGTCTGCACCCTTCATTATCCGGAGAGAGGGTATCTGGATTTCAATTGGTAAGACTGCCTCCATGCCATAGACCAAGGAGAAGGGAGTTGCCCCGGTTGACGTCCTTGCTGAGGTGCGGTACCCATGAAGAGCGAACGGTAACATCTCGTGCCAATCTTTATAGGTCACTGTCATCTTCTGCACAATTTTCTTGATATTCTTATTGGCTGCCTCTACAGCCCCATTCATCTTTGGCCGGTAGGGAGAAGAATTGTGGTGTTGTATCTTGAATTGTTCACAGAGTTCAGTGATCATTTTGTTATTGAGATTGGTACCATTGTCCGTAATGATTCTCTCTGGGACTCCGTACCGACAGATCAGATTATGCCGGATGAAACGTGCCACGACGCTCTTGGTTACTGTGGCGTAGGAAGCTGCCTTAACCCACTTTGTGAAGTAATCGATCGCCACCAAGATGAAGCGATGCCCATTGGATGCCGTCGGTCGGATCTCACCGATCATATCGATGCCCCACATTGCGAAAGGCCAAGGTGCCGTCAGGACATTCAAAGGAACCGGAGGGATATGCACCTTATCAGCATAGATCTGGCATTTATGACAAGTTCGGGAATGCTGGTAACAGTCGGCTTCCATTGTGGACCAGAAATATCCTGCCCGAAGGATTTTCTTAGCCATGGTGTGTCCACTGGAATATGTTCCAAATGTACCTTCATGCAGTTCCATCATAATTTTCTCTGCTTCAGCTTTATCCACACAACGTAGCAGAGTTGAATCATGATTCCGCTTGTAGAGAATGTCGTTGCTGAGAAAGAATTTTGCAGCAAACCTCCTCATGAACTTTTTATCATTGACAGACGCACCTTCAGGGTATTCCTGAGCTTCCAAGTACCTCTTCACCTCATGATACCAGGGTTTTTCAATAACCTTCTCAGCCTCGAGCTCGCAGCAGTATGCCGGTTCATCCAACTTCCAGATAATGATCCGGGGAGCCTCATTGTCCCATTTAACTCTGAACATTGAAGACATCGTAGCTAATGCGTCCGCTAGCTGATTCTCCTCTCTTGGGAAGTGTTCGAAAGTTATCTCTTCAAAGTGGGGAAGCAAGGTCGACACATACTCCTTGTAAGGAATAAGATTTGGGTGTTTCGTATCCCACTCGCCTTTGATCTGATTGATCACGAGAGCAGAATCTCCGAAGACACTCAGAAATTTGATCCTTAAGTCGATTGCAGCTTGTAAACCCATGATACATGCCTCGTATTCTGCCATGTTGTTGGTGCAGCTGAAACATAATCGGGCGGTGAGGGGAGTATGAGTTCCTTTGGGAGATATGATTACAGCGCCGATGTCGTTACCCAAAGCATTGGAGGCTCCATCAAAATGCATAGACCATCGGGATCCTTCCTCAGGTCCTTCATCCGGTCCAGGTACTTCGCAGTTAGTTACCACCATGATATCTTCGTCCGGAAAATCAAAGTTCAATGATTGGTAATCGTCCACAGGTTGGTGTGCCAAATGATCGGCCAGTACACTTCCTTTAATTGCTTTCTGAGTTGTATACTGGATATCATATTCTGTTAAGATCATTTGCCATCTCGCTATTCTTCCAGACAGAGCGGGCTTCTCAAATATGTATTTGATGGGATCCATTTTTGAAATCAATAAGGTAGTGTGAGTCAGCATATACTGTCTCAGCCGGCGAGCAGCCCATACAAGAGCGCAGCAAGTTTTCTCAAGCAGTGAGTAACGAGACTCACAGTCGGTAAACTTTTTGCTCAAGTAATAAATAGCGTGCTCTTTTCGGCCAGACTCGTCATGCTGCCCCAGCACACACCCCATTGAATTATCAAGTACTGTCAAGTATAGTATCAGAGGTCTTCCTTCCACCGGTGGCATAAGAATGGGTGGCTCTTGGAGATATTCCTTTATCCTTTCAAAGGCGGCCTGACATTCATCATTCCAGCGTACTACTTGATCTTTCTTCAGCAATTTGAAGATTGGCTCGCAAGTAGCAGTCAGATGTGAGATGAATCGGGCAATGTAATTCAGTCGTCCCAGAAAGCCTCTGACTTCTTTCTCTGTTTTTGGAGTCGGCATCTCTTGTATGGCTTTTACCTTGGCAGGGTCCACCTGAATACCTTTATCACTCACGATGAAACCTAACAATTTTCCGGATCTTACCCCAAAGGTGCATTTGTTGGGATTCAACCTTAGCTTGTATAACTTGAGTCGGTCAAATAACTTCCTCAGATGGTCAAGGTGCTCCTCCTCGGTTTGAGACCTTGCAATCATGTCATCAACGTATACCTCAATCTCATGATGGATCATATCATGAAATAAAGCAACCATGGCGCGTTGATAGGTTGCCCCAGCATTTTTTAATCCGAATGGCATGACCTTATAACAGAAGGTGCCCCACTGAGTCACAAAGGTAGTCTTCTCCATATCTTCTGGAGCCATCTTGATCTGATTATACCCCGAAAAACCGTCCATGAAGGAGAAAACCTTGTGTTGAGCTGTATTGTCAACAAGGACATCAATGTGAGGTAGGGGGAAGTCATCCTTGGGGCTGGCCCTGTTCAGATCCCTGTAGTCAACACACATTCTGACCTTACCGTCTTTCTTTGGCACTGGCACCACGTTGGCGACCCACTGAGGATAAGAAGTCACTGCAAGGAACCCGGCGTCAAACTGTTTCATAACCTCGGCCTTGATCTTTTCAGACATCTCTGGACGCATCCGTCGGACTTTTTGCTTTACCGGAGGGCAGTCTTCCTTGGTTGGCAGGTGATGAACTACAATGTCGGCATCCAAACCAGGCATATCTTCATAGGACCAGGCAAAAATTTCCATGTAATCCTGTAGCATCTGGATCAATCGTTGCTTCACGCTGAGCTCTAGATTGGCACCAATCTTGACCTCTTTCCTATCTGTCTCAGTTCCCAGGTTAATTGTCTCCACCGGCTCTTCATGTGGCTGAATAGCTCTCTCTTCCTGGAGTAGCAGTCTTGCAAGTTCACCAGGCACTTCGCAATCATCTTCACCTTCGTCTTCGGCCAAGTTGATCGGATTTTCGAAGTCATAACTGGCGGTAGCAGAGCTGTTACCAGTGAGATCCAGAGTGGATTGAAACCTGTATAAGTGAGTGTGTGTAAATATAGTTGTTTTGCAATATATATAACACAGAAAGGAAAAGAGCACAAGATTTGAAATACAACAAATGTCCAATGTTTTGATTGATGATATATGGAAATGTCATACAAAAAGCCCTCACAAATGGAGCTACGATGCCCCGGGTAGGACACCGAGCCAACAAAGTTTTAACATATTGTTTGTTACAAATTGAAAATCAAAAGAAATCAATTACTGCGTGACAAATGTGATAGGTGTAAAATCCTTTGCCGTCCAGTTGCTTGGTCCGTTGCTGGTAGTCGGGTAGATCCAACTGTCAAATTCTGCTTCCTCCACATCCTCCTAAATAGCATTCACCCCTGAGCTGGAGATAAACACCGGAGCCTTTCTGACCTTCTCCTTGCGCACAGCCCTCTGAGCCTCTGCAGTAAAGCCCAGCCCAAACTTGTCGTTCTTCTGAGTGAAATCAGGAAGCTGACCCCAGTTTGCACAATTGCCTTTCTGAACCACAGCCCGGGCATCCCTTAGGGAAGCCATCTTCAAGGAATCATTCTCTTTGACTGTTGTTTCTGCTGCTGCTGAAATTGGATGCACCTCCTCGAAATGCTGAAAGGGGGTTTCAATAAACTCCCCGTCCATCTCAATGTATCTGAAGGAATTCAAATGGCTCACCATATACTCCTCTTCTCCTTGCACAGTGACGATCTTCCCCTTGACAGGGTACTTCAGCTTTTGGTGCAAGGTAGAGGTCACTGCCCCAGCTTTATGGATCCAAGGTCGACCCAGTAGACAAGAGTATGATGGACGTATATCCATCACATAAAAAGTAGAGTCAAACACTTGAGAGCCCACACGAATAGGGATGTTAACCTCTCCATGAACCATCCTTTTGGAACCGTCAAAGGCCCTCACGATGATATTGCTGGGCTTCAGTTCTAGGCCTTCATAATCCAACCGATCCAAAGCCTTTTTCGGTAGAACATTCAAGGAAGAACCAGTATCCACCAATACATGCGCCAGAGTAGTGCCCCTGCAATCGATAGAGACATGCAGGGCATCATTGTGGTCTCTTCCCTTCGCAGTCAGGTCAGCATCTGAAAAACCCAAGCCATTGTCTGCTGTCAGATTTGCTACGCAATCAGTGAACTGGACCGCAGATGTCTCCTGTGGCACATGGGCCGTCTTGAGAAATGAGATCAAGGCCTTAGCATGGGCCTCGGAGCATAGCAATAAAGAGAGCATGGAGATCTTGGAGGGCGTATGCCCCAGCTGCTCGACAACATTGAAATCACTTTTCTTTATTATTTTCAAGATCTCCTCCATTTCTTGTTGGGAGGCCTCAGCATTTACAGGTATTGGTGCCTCCATCCGGGCAGGCTCTTCTTCAATCCCTTTGCCCCGAGAATTTGATGACTCGGCAGCAGGGGAAACAGCTTGATCAGCAGCAGGAACAGGTAAACTTGTAGGTGTTATAAGGAGGGGTTTCCGAATAGTGGGTGGTGCAATGTCAGGCGAGAAGAGCCTGCCACTGCGGGTGACCTTGGCTGGACCAGTGATATCGCAGATACTGGCGGCAGTGTCGAATTCTTGTTTGATTCCATTTACATATACATCTGCCCCATAGTGCCAGGGGACAGCTTTATCAGATACGTAGGGGAGAGGTCCCGGAACAGTAATAATCACAGGTGCAACAGTCATGATTTGAACAGGCTTCTTTGGGAGAGCCTTGATTGGATTTTTGAAGATGGTAACCACAGAAACTTCTTTTACTGGAACCAACTGAACAGCAGACTTCTTAAACAAAATCTCCTTACTATCCATTAGGCTTTGGATACCTAACTTCAGCAAGGGACAACCAGATAGGGAAACAGCACAGAATAGGCAACCCTTACTACAACCCGGAAATAAACCGGCCTGCAGTAGGTTCTTCTTGACGGTCTTCAGAGGGGTAACAACTTCATTTACCGAAACAGAATACAATTCTTCCTCAATGGCATTTACTCTATGCTGGGGCATAGGAGCAGTTACAACATTTGGTCTCTCCGGCGCTTCAAACTGAATTTCCTTTGCGTCGATCAGATCTTGCACTTTGTTTCTCAAGGCCCAATAATCATCAGTAGTGTGCCCGGGACTATCAGAATGATAAGCACACCGGGCATTTGGGTTATACTTAGGAGACGCAGTGTTGACGACCTTAGGAGCTTCTTTGAGGGTCACTAGGTTGGTGGATAACAGTTGGGGTAAAATTTGAGATAAGGTCATACTCAGTCGGGTATACTGCCTCTTGGGCCTTTCGCTCCTTTGTTGATTGTACTGCTGAGGAGCAGCAACAGGTTTCGAGATGACCAAAGCATTGACGGCTTGGCGATTTTCGGGCTTGATTTGTCTTCTAGGACCATAGACGGCACTTGCTTCCTTCTTAAACGGCCTCTTCTCAGCACTTGTGGAGGCAGCCTTTTGTATCTTTCCTGACCTGATGCCAGCTTCAATTCTTTCTCCCGTCAATATCAAATCTGTAAACCCAGCGGAGGAGTTACCAACCAAATGATTAAAAAATGGACCAGACAACGTCCCTAGGAACATATCAACCAGCTCTCGATCAGTCAATGGAGGCTGCACCCTGCCAGCCAAATCTCTCCATTTTTGAGCGTACTCTTTGAACCCTTCACCCGTTCCTAGAGACATACCCTGAAGTTGGGTACGCGTAGGAGCGAGATCAGAATTGTATTGGTATTGTCTATAGAATGCGCTTGCCAAATCTTCCCAGTGTCGGATGCTAGTTCCATCTAATTGGTAGAACCATTCAAGCTGTGACCCCGAGAGGCTATCTTGGAAGAAGTGAATCCAAAGATTTTTATCCGCCGTATAAGGTTGGATCTTCCTCACGTACGACCTTAGATGCAGCTTTGGGCAGGAGACCCCATCATACTTGGCGAAGGCAGGTGCCTTAAACTTGTGTGGAATTACTACCCTAGAAGATAACCCCAGATCCCCGAAATCCAACCCCGGCACATTCTGAATTTCCATGGCGCTTAAGCGGTCCTCCAATTGCTTGTACCTGTCAGCAGCAGGTGGGTATTGTTCGTCGTTATAGTCTGTCTCGTTGTCGGAGACTGCGGGACTAGGAGCTCCCCCCCCTTGGGGACTGTTTTTCTCAGCAGAAGAAGTAGTTGGATCAGCTTCATTATGGAGTGTGTTCCCAAATCTGCGTCCGGTGTTGAACAACGCAGTCCTCTTCTTCTTCTTCTTCTTCTTCAGGAGTAGAGTCTTCAACTCTTGCTGACCTTGGGCTAGGCTTAGGACCATCTCTTGAAACTGTGCACTTTGGGCCTGAAGGGCCTTGATTGCTTGCTCACTAGATGAGTCTGGATTCATGATGACTGTGCAAAATAAACAGCGAAGGAGATTAAGCAGCCTGTGAAATAGGGTACCTGCTATGCATATGGTGCAATGGAATGCGTATGTTTTATGCTTTCAAAGACAAACAAGATTCAACTTTGTAGACAAAAAGGGAAACACACTTCATTAGATTAAAATTTCAATTGTTCAACAATTTGCCCTTAGGCATTACAGGAATGGAAAATACTGGAAAGGAAATAAAACTATAAAAGGAAACATCCAAAACTCATCAATGCTCCCATGGCCTCCTCTTTTCAGTGCTGATGTAGTTGTTCAGGACCCGCTCTTCCTCCAATTGCTTAGTCAGCCTCTGGATCTTCCGTTCCTGCTCGTTGAACTTCTCCCGATAGAAATCCCGTTCTTCCTTTAGCTGCGCCCAAGATCTCTTCATGGTGTCAAAATCAGTAGGTATCTGAGGAGGGAGGACAGTTGGAGGAACCCCATCTTCAACAGGAGGCTCAAGAACGAGAGGTCTAACAGCTTCGTAGGGCATACCTAACCTTTGAGCACGGACGCGGACCCATTTGCAATAGGGCTTCAATGGCAGAGAAGTCTTTGGTCCCAACTCATGTGGGTTGGCTTTGTGGATTCTGTCCCAAGCTCTAATGAATCCCTGGCGTAGTTTGTCGCTGTCTGCCTGAAACTCAAAATGGAAGTGAGGAACCAGCATTTCATGAGGCCCATCTCCTCTGGCTCTTCCAAACTGACGGAGAGCTAAACACGGATTGTAAGAGATTCCTCCTTGGATACCAATCAACGGAACATTAGGGTATTCTCCGCAACGGTCAATAACAGCTACCTCATCCAAACCTCTGAGAGTCCAGGTGATGTCATTATCAGTGAGAGACATTAACCTCCGAGCCCAACCTTTTCCTTCTTCATTCTTCAGCACGAACTTAGGAAGGTGCGAAATAAACCACCTTACTAGCAAAGGAGCACAACACCACGGAGTTCCCCGTTTTCGAGTAGTACGAGCATAGAGTTGTTGTAGAATATCACCCAAAAGAGTGGGTACCGGATTCCGAGACATGAAGATCCTTATGACATGGATACTGATAAAAGTGTCAGGGTTGGGAAACAATACCAGACCATAGATCAAAAGAGCCAGAATATCCTCGTACGCCTTGAAGTCCAAGTCATTCCAGAAATCATTAGCCTTGCCAACCAGAAATTTGACCAAAAAGCCCTTGATCCCATTTCTAGTTTCCCAGTTGGACAATACCTCTTCTTTGGTCAAGGGGAGAATTGCAGCAATCTCTTCAGGCCTAGGAGTCTTTTCCAAACCAGTGAATGGAGTTTTTTCCAAGACAGGGATCCCAAGCAAATAAGAGAACTCTTCCAGGGTAGGAACCAGCTGGAAGTCTTGAAAGGTGAAACAATGATACAGAGGGTCGTAAAACTGGGTCAGAACACTTATCAGTTGTTGGTCCCATTTTGCAGTGACCAAGCCAAGGAGAGAACCATGTCTGTTGATGAAGGAAGTAGTGTTTGGAATCCTTCCAACCAAATCCTTGAGTAACACTGGTGGTTGAACAAAGTTGAGCCGGACAGTATTCCTACGCACGGGCATCATGATGTCCTACAAAACAGAGCAAAGATGAAACCTTTTTTGTCTTTGAAATGGGTTAGTCCTTTACACAGGATGCATGCAATGGTATGATGGCATGATGCTATGATGAAGCACACCACAAGTATTCACATAGGTAAATTAGGCACACAAGTCACACAAGACACCCTTAGGTTTTAGGCCAGCATGAGTTTCAGGTATTACCCTCTTTTGGTTTTGTTGGTTAAAACCTGTCCTATCAAAAGTAACCGGGTTCTAGAGGATCTCAAATCATTGGCTACCCTCAATCGGTCATAACTCCAGCATCGCAATCTTTTCTCGCGGCCAGAACCATCTCGAGAGTTTAGCCTTAATGAGTGTAGCATACTGCTACTGTCCTAATAGCCCAGTTGGTCAATTTAGGGTTCTAAGGTTGGTTGGTGTTTAATGACCCCTTAGAAGACCTATATTCTCCCCGTTGCAACACGAGGGATATAGGTACAGACTAAGATGCCACACCAACGTAGCCACTGCTTCACCCATGTCGATCTACGCCGGACAGGTCCCTCACAGATTATGCTACCTAAAAAGGGTATTTCCCAGATCCGGGTTAGGATCTATGAATCTCCGATACAAAGCCCACAAATGTAAAGCAAACAGAGCAAACAATTGAAAATAAAGGTGATCTAAGCCCTAAGGTTACTCCACTTTTAAAGAACTCCCCAGCAGAGTCGCCAGTTCTGTGATACGGTGGGAGAACTGACTTGAGATTTTGCGTTTGTTTTCGCAAATGTTTCGGTTGAGCAAGAGTCGCCACCAACTTTTTATTTTATCCTAAGGAAAGGTTAAAAAGCACAGCAAAAACCTTTTGAGATGTTTTCTTGGGTTCGGGGAGTAGATTATAGAAAGGGAAGGTATTAGCACCCTTTCTATCCATGGTTATCCATGGGCTCTTAGTTACTTGCTTAGATCACTTGCCTTTTGTTTTCAATTGTTTTAAATGGTGCTTGAGTGTGTGGGTTTGAAAATGTTTTGAAAAGAGGCCAATGTGGTGGCAACCTTTGTAATGATCCATGTGGGGATGTATACAAAGATGTATGTCTTTTGAAAAGGTTTTCATTGTTTTTGAAAGTTGTTTTTGAAAGTGTTGTGGATTGTGGTTTGAAAAATAGGCAAGTGTTCTATTTTGCAAGTTTGATTCAAGCAACTAAGAGGTTATCTACTCCTAAATTTCTCAAAAGATTATTGCAATGTTTTAACCCTTTTAACAAGTTTGTTCCACCATTGTATTTGGTGGACAACCTTATGTTAGGATGTGAAAGGGACAGGCGCGGGTCATCGTTTAGACCATAATTGCAATGGTGCCAAGTATCTTTGGGCATTTTCTTTAAGGGACTTGATCATTTGTTTTGAAAGTATTTTGAAAATGTTATCGAGGGACTATGATCATTCAATTTGTTGTTTTGCCCAAAGAGACCTAACATGAAATATGGCCCATTTATTTGAAGGCAACAAACTGGAGTACCCTAGGGGTGCAAGTGTGAGATGTGTTGTTTATTTTCATGCTCATTCATCTTGTATTAGGTCCAACTATTTTTTATCGTTTTTTCGCATGCAAACCCTAATTCTAACATGGCATAATTAGAAAGCGTATAAAGTGCGAAATTTAAATTCCTACGCTATTACAAAACTAAATATGGGAAGGGGGGTACAAATTTACAAATGGGGGATATTTAGACAAGAATTTAAATCTAAATTATTACATCATTTTTGAATATTTGCAAGGTAAATAAATTGCATAATTAAATGGAAATGAAGTAAATATGCAAAAATGCAAAAAAAAGAAAGTTTTTATATGTATAAAAAAAAGTATGGTTTATGTAAAATAAAATGAAAAAATAAAAAGGTATATTTTTTTGAGTAATTTTCAACTTTTAGGGCAAAAACCCTAATTTTAATCAAGATGTTTATTAATTAATTAATTCACATAATATTTATTATTTACATACAAAAATAAATAAAATATGGTATATTTGTAAAAAAGGTCATTTTTTAGTATTAAATATTAAAAATAAAATATGTATATTTTTGGTATTTTTACTCTAAGTATATTAATATGTATATATGTATATTTATATTATCCTAAATATGTATTATATATATAAATAATAATAATAATTATTTTTTTGGAAAATAGTATTTTTTATATGAAATATTTTCAGAGGGTAATATAAAATAAAAATAAAAATGAAAATATATTCACACTATTTTTTCTATTTATTCTAAAATAATAATATGTATATATTCATGTATAAACAAAAGAAAATCAAATAAAACCCAAATAAAATCAAAAAATGGTGCGAAAAATATTTTCAAAATTTTAATGTGCTGAGAAAAAATAAATGAATCATAATAAAAAAGAAAAAGCCAAAAATATTAAAAAATGAAGCAAATGGGCTCAGGGGGTTCATGAGTAATTATGGGGTGTGAAAAGAAAAACACAATACAAGCCCAGCCCAATGCCACTGTCTTCAACCTCCAGCACCAAGTTTGAAAAAAACGCGCGCCATGTTCATCATCTTCCAACTCTTGATTCCTGGCTTTTTAGCAAAAACTCATAACACAACAAATGTTCAGCATGAAGAGACGATTCTAACCATGTATAGAACTTGACCTAACTCTCTAAGATGAGGGAGAATTTCTCCTCCCCCAAATCCTAACCTAGTTTTTCTGCCATTTTCAAGCTCCAAATTCTCTCTACTCAGGCAAAAGAAATGAAAATGTAAGGATATGTACATGTTCAGGGCTATGAGTAGAACCTTGTTTCTTCACAAACTTAAGACTAAAGATGCATGATAAGAGAGATACGAGTTCAAAGTTTTACCTGTGCAGTTGAACTTCTATCTGGAGAATGAGGAACTTCTAGTGCAAGGTGATGATTGGAAAAGCTTCCTTGAGGTCCAGGGATGCTGTTTCAATGCTTACTTTGTCTTGAAACTTCTTGTATCGAGCTGTGGAAATTCAACTGCAAAAGGAAAAAATGAAAATGGTGGAAACTGTTAGAGGGATTACAGGTCAGGTTTTAGGTCATGGTTAGCTTGCATACATGCTAGGGAATGTGTATGAATTGGTTTTGGTGAGAATGCTCGAGGGAAATGGGAGTTGGCACTCAAACTGCAGGCCTTGCCCTGTTTGAGCAGTTTGATGGTGTTTCTGAGATGGAGAGTGTTTTAGAGGTCAAGGATTCGTGCAAAAGCTTGGTTGGGATGTTTTGAATGTGTTGGATAACTTTGTTCTTGTGTTTCTAAGCTGAGATGATAGATGTCACAAGTTATGCTATGTTTCTTCTATGTGAAGCAAAGAAATGCAAGTTGTGTTTTTTGACTGATGCAGGCCCCCATAACAAGCTGCAAACCCTTGTCTTGATCAGTGAAATTAGCTCCTAAACTTGTGCCAATGAGATCCTAACTGTACTTGCTTGGATTTCAATTTGACATAAAGCTAGCTTTTTACAAAAATGGATAAAGCACTTTATCTATTTTGAGATCAATCCACTATGCAATGCTAGAACACAAAGAACATGGCCTTGGCACAATGAATAAGCATTAAATTATTGAGTGCAACTTGGTTTAAGGACCTGTAATCCAACCTAAAGCAAGCTGAGTTCAAATTGCAAGATTATGAACATGTTTTGATTAAGAACAAAAAGTGAATTTTTGCCAACTTGTGAAATTCGAATCTCTCAAGTTATGAGGTTGTTTGATGAGTTCTTGGACATTTTGGAAAGCTTGGAATGTGTACTACAATCCATCTTTGAATTGCAAATTGAAATTCCAAGTGGAAGGGTATGAAAAATGGCCTTGAAGTGGGGTAGAAAACCTTGTCAAAATAGGTTAAAATTTCACTAAGTTAAAAATGGTTTAGTGCCCTTATTCAAAAAATTGTAACTTGAGATACAAGCTTCAAATGAGAAAACTTTGTGAATCAAAGTTGTAGAAATATACAACAAGCTACAACTTTCATGTTTTGACTTTTGTTTGAATCCAAATGGATCTTGGTGAAAAGATGGGGCAAAGTTGGGAAAAAATTAGGGTTTTTCATAACTTAGAAAAATTCTAAGTTATGAAAAATTCCATTTTCTAACCCTAATTTGCATTTTGTGATTTCTTGGTGAACAAGTTTCATGATTTGGCATGTTTTGATGAAAAATGAATCTTGACTCTTGATTTTGACCAAAAAGTCAAAGTTTGACTTTTCAGTATACAGTCAAAATTGATCAATTGACTGGGAAATTCAACTGTCAACCTTGTGTACTTGGGATCTTTTGAGCTTGATGAATGTGTCAAGACCATTTCATTGGGTCCTTGAGTCCATATATGAGCTTGATTTGCCATTGGCTAGGTCAAACAGTCAAAAATTGCCTTTGTGCAGTCAAAACCCTAAAAATGACCATTTTGCCCTTTTGGTGATCTGATCAAATTTCTTGTGGAATTGTGATCCAAACTTGATCAAATCGTCCATATGAGTTCATAATGTTGATGTGGGTCAAAAATCATGAGGTTTGACTGTCAATTGGCCACAGTTGACTTTTTCCCTAATACAGCTGATTTCTAGGTCAACTGTCCAATTGACTGGGTAAAACTTGGAATCAAGACTTGAAACTTGGCATGGGTAAACTTGGGAGTCCAACATGAAGCATGAAAGTCATCTCAGGCATTTTAGGTCAAAACATCCTTGGGCAAACACAAACCCTAATTTGAGTCCACAGTGCAAGGAGAAGTCTTGAGCAGGGGAAACCCTAACTGGATCTTGATCTTCAAGGGTCTTGTGATGAGAAAATGTTGAGGAAATGGGAGGGCAAATTTTGGGGTACAACATAATGATTAACAAAAAAGGATTAAGTTTGCCAAAAAATAGATAAAGGAAGAAGCATCAATGGAAAATAGGGTTATAAAATACAAATAATGCAAATGTCAGGGGTGGGTGTTGAACCAAAAATTAATTTAAAACATAAAATTAAATTAAAAAAAAAAACCTAAAATTAATTACTCGAGTTTATTATGAAAAATTAGAGGTTTGTGAAAAATGTTAGGTTTTATGAAAAAGGTTTTAAACAGAAAGAATGAAAATATGTAAAAGGATAAACAGAATGGAAGAAAACCAAAACCAATAGGGGTGAGTGTTGAACCCATGCCCTTAGCCTCATCAGGATGTCTGCCTTGCCATGAGTCATGCATTGGTTGTTATTTTGTTTTGACCTCAGCGTTTTGTAATAAACCTGCATGGGACCATTAGATGGTCCAAACATGTAGTGTTGAATCTCATGAACACATTAAACAAATTAGTATACTATGAAATACAAAGAAAATAAATATATAAAATTTTGTAATGTTAAAACCTATATGGCATGTATGAATGCTTTTATACCCTTTTGATCATGGAGATTAAACCAGCCTTATCCTTACTGGAGAAGTAGTGAGATGGCGGTTTATAACAAGGATGACTTGTTTGTAGTGAGATAGGGGTTTGTAACAAGGATTTCAAGATTTTTAGGCTTCTTGAAAGAATTTGGTATTTTGAAAGGGTTGTGGCAAAGGTTTTTTTTCGTCGTGCCTGTGTGAAAATAATGAGATTATATAATGGAAATAAGAGCAAAGATATGGGCTTTGAATGTGAAATTGGGCCTCCAATAACCGTAAGCAATAGTGCCGATTTTTATTCACTTGAGTCTGACACGTTACAGGCTAAATCACAGGGACTTAAGTGTAATTTTTGAAGTTTAAATGTGAAAACAAAATGTATCCGACATCGAGAAATAACTCTTGTTCGAAAATGGGCTCAATCGGATAAACGGTGAATTGGTTATTAATTTTTTAGGTTTTGGCTCAGACAAACTTATTTTGGGCTCCAGTGTCAACTCAGACACGTTCTTCAATAAAAAACTGGTATTGATTGGAGGAGAATCTTGTCTTGACCTTGGAAGCAAAGTTGTAGGTCTCTGAGTCAGTGACTTTTTGTAAGAAGATGGGCCCGATCCCATAAAAATTGACCGAGTTATGAATTTTCTAAGTTTAGACCCAGATGAAATAGTATTCAACATTCAGGATTTTCTGCGTGTCACGTGCACTCTGGGCAAAAAATGAAGGCCTTTTGGATACCGTTCAAACTCAATACCTCCTGTGAAAACATAGCCAACTCAATTTGTGAAATGTTGGTGCCAGAACCAACTCGATACGATGAAAATCGACCAAGTTATGATTTTCTGAACATGACGCAAATAAACTTCAGTCATAAATTTTCTGTATAAAAATACTTGATAAATCCGCATTTTTGAAGACCTTCAGATCGAAATTGGCTTCTAGCCGTGAGAGATCAAAACGTAGATAACATCAAGACGGAATTTTGGACACTGGAACGGGTTCAAAACGATCCAGGATCTTTAAGTTATGAATTTTTTTAGTGCATAAAAACTACACTTTTGACACACTTTTTCACCATATTTCTTCGAGAAAACTAGCACATTCAGAGACCTTCTTTAAATAATTGGCTCTCGAGTAGAACCTGAATTTGAGAATATGTCAACAGGGATATCTTGGCGAAAGAACACCTGAATATGACATGCCATGTTTGACTTGTGAATCTTTGAACCCCGAATCATTGCAAAACAGCGAACCGATCTTCAGCACAGAAAATACTCTGAGAACATCCATTGGTGAAATAAACGTCACTTGTAACCTGATGAAGCTTGCTAAATATACCTTGATCCCATAACCATAGAACCAATGATATGCATGTATGTAATAATGAAATGTAAGCCAAACAAGTTGAAATAAATAGGATAAATTTTGGGCTACAACACATATCCTAATAAGGTAGGAATTGGGTTTCCAATCAAAAAGATCCTGATGGCGTTGATATCCACAAATTTGTCAACGTTAGGAAATAAGAACAACCCATAAGAAAGCATAACAAATATGGCCTCAAAAGCAACCGTAATCTTCATCCTAGCAAAGTAGCAAGCGTTCTCCAATAAAAATTGAGTGGGTAATCCTCTGATTCCTCCTTTGATATTCATGTGGACCTCAATCTCAGACTTCCCCAAATGAACCATAGAAGCAATCTCATTAGACTTTGGATCCCCCTCTAAACTGGTGAAAGGAACACAATCGATAACAGGTAAACCCAGTAGGTAAGAATACTCCTCTAATGTAGGCATCAACTGATAATCAGGGAAAATAAAACATCGATACATCAGATCATAGAACTGGACCAAAGTCGTGAGAATACCCTCCTTCATCCTGAGCTTCAAAAGAGACACGATGGATCCATACTTCTTCTGAAAATCTGTAGAACTCTTGATCTCCAGAACCAGACTTATCAAATCATTTATCTAAGGATTCTTGAAACTGTACTTCTGAGTCTTTCTTTTTCCATAATCCATGGTCAAACAGTACCTGAGATATTCACAAAAAGGTCAACTTTAAGTCCCTTGAAACAAAAGTTTTAAAGGATGTTCATGGATGCATGAATGCATGATACAACAATCACACACAAGATCACAAACATGGGGGGGGGGGGGGGTTCATAGGTTCGACGTCACGAGCATGAGGTCAAAGGTACTAACCACAAGGTATGGTCTAATAGTTTATCACCTGTCGAACAAGGTTCTAAGAGGTTCCCAGAGTATACATCCTTCCTTTGGATATTACCAATGTCCCGATTGACTCGGTAATTAGTAATATTCTCAGGAAAAACTCGTCTGAGTATAGTATCACATGACAACCATTTCCAGATTACTCTGTCATAGTTTCCGCACTACACCTAAAAGGCCAAGATGGATTAAAGGTCATGCGATTCTCAACTTCAACAGGCTCCCAGGTCGAAAGCAACATGTTTTCCCGATTACTCGGTAAACAACACTACAGTTAAAGGGTCCTCCACTGAGTGGGGGATCTCATGTCTCCTTTTTTGGGATTACTCCCTCAAAGTTAACATGACTATACCACCCGTCCTATCTTAAGTTTGCCCAAGTTTAGGTATAGGACTTATGAGAAATCACCAAGCATCCTGGAAACCAGAAAAATTCAGACAAATATATATACAACATATAATATACAATAAATAATAGCACATATATAACTAAACAAAGATAGGATCAACCCACTTAGGGATGGACTAGCAATTGGTCAATCTTTCCTCAGAAGAGTCGCCATTTTTCTGTAGCAGCAGAAATGTTGAGACTAAGCCATTGGATTAACTTGACTCGCACAGATCAAATAAAAATCGCCACCGCGCTTTTTAGTTTCAAAAGGAATGGGAAAAGAGTGAATAACCCAAAAAATATGGGGAGAGAATCTAAGGTACGGGGGTTGGTTATGCAAAGGGAAGGTATTAGCACCTTAAACATCTACGGTACTCCGCAAGAACCTCTTTGAAAATTTGTGTATTTTGGCTATAAGAGTTGTATAAAAAAATTGTTTGGGGGGATGAGAAAAAAAGTATTTTTTATAATTTTTGCACCCTCCGCGGTTGTGAACCTTTAGTGCCTACGTACCACCTTTCTTGCAATAGGGGATCAGGGTACTCGTAGTTCACCTTTAAAAAGTTTTAAAACACAAAGATGTTGGTTAATTTTACGAGACGAGACATCATCGTCATCTCCGAGTGGAAGAACATACTTACTACCCACGACTATGAGAAAGGGGAATTTGCGTAATCTCAAAGTGGAGGATATGGCTTGGATTTTAAAATCAACAAAGCCTCGCTCAACACCCAAGTGGAAAATATCTCACTGTACTCCATATCGTAGAAGTGTAATAGCTCGTATCACTACAAGGATTGATAAGAGTCTAATCTTTTGAGAAAAGTTTTAAGCTAAAAAAGCCAAAGTGGCAAAATGTTTTGAATGAGATTGATTGACTTTTAGTCTTCTCACAAAAAGTGTCATGGTATGATTAATTTGATTAAAGTTTGATTAAGAAATATTTTGGAAAATGCATGGACCTAAGTCCAAGTTTATTATGAAAGCGATTCAAGTTTAGAAAACAAGAAGAGTTTTTAAAAGGAGGGAGAAGATTTTTGAAACTAAGAAGATGGGAGGAGATGAAGGGACTATCCTAAAGCATAAGGTAAAAGCTAAGGAAAAGAACAGTCTAACCAACAAGAAGCCAACATTTGACATAATGAGTCAATGTAGAATTTCCATCCTTTAGATTGAACCCAAACAAGTAAAGATAATAAACCACTTAAGAAGACCAAGCTTCAAATGCATTAAGTCTTCACAAAAATTGGACAGAGTAACGGCTGTATACAGATAAATTCCCGATCACCGACAAAGCACATAATCACAATAACCTACACACAAAGAAAAACAAACAACCCAATGTCTCGGGGTAAACCCCAAGAACACCAAACAAAATAGCAATAGAATCCACAAGGTATCAAGGTAGATCAAAGTCTCTACTCCTAAGTCCAATAAGTCTATAACTCCAAAATACCAATGATAGTAACCAAATAGTACAAGTAACATTAAAGTTTATTATTGTTCAAGTTGGTTATTAGGTATCTTCAAAAAGAAGATTAAAAGCTCAAGTGAGAAAAATAAAAGTGGCATAAAGATAAATGCTCAAGTGAGTAAAGATAAAAATTGCATCAAATGTAAATGTTAAAATAAATGGTGCATAAAAGTAAAAGCGTAAAGTAAAAACATAAAATAAAAGTCAATTGTTAATGAGTTAGGAATTAGAGGTTAGTTGAATGACCATCTTGAAACTTTCATTTGAAAACTCAATAGAATATTGATAAAATCAAAGCCTCTCAACAAAAAGTTTTATTTTCTTTTTGTCAAGTATATCATTCATTTCAAATTCTCAAGGCAACAACAAATGATCAACGATGTTTAAATGATTCACTTAGTCCAAAGTTTATGAAAGTTCATTAGAGGATTTATAAGACCAAAGCTCCTAATAATTAACCTCAAGGTTATTGGATCACGTGTTTCAAATTAAACATACTTGGGCTTACAAATATAGGTTTGGGCCACGAATGATCATTTCTCGAATCGAGACAAAATTTAGCGCTATGTTAAGCAATCGTAAATGGACTTATATAGAAGTCACGCCAATTTTGAGGTCGGTCAATAGCAATCTATATTCCATATGTTTGGAGAGATGATATTTAGATCATCCTCTAATAACATATAGCATAATGAGAAAGGAATAAGATGAAGAGGGAGGGGAAATATTTGAATCTTTAAAATTTAATCAAACTATCATTAAAATCATCCATCCATTTTGGTGGAGTTAAACTCAACACCCAATATCCAATGATGTTAGTGAAGTTCATGATCAACAATCACATAGCCAAGATATATTAAAAAGATAAATTGCATTTAATGAATAAAATAAAAAGGAAAAATGATTTTTAAAATATTTTTAAAATGAAAATAAAATGTAAAATAGAAAACTATATCTAAAGCATCAAAGAAAAATTTAAAGAGACCATAGAATAATCAGAAGTGATCTCAAATATTTTTACAAAATTTTTGGTAATTTTTTTTAACAGAAAAACATTTTTAAATTGATTAAAATCATTCAAATAAATGGAAAAAGGATAAAAAATAGTAGAAGTCAAAATAAAATTCTAATAAAAATTTAGAAAGACAGAAATAACGAAAATGATTTTTATAAAAAATTTTAGAATTTAAAAAATATCAAAAAGTATTTTTAAAACAATTAAAATAAGGTAAACAAAACAAAAAATAGGAAAAATATCAAATATTAAAATAAAAATATGACAAAATATTCACAAAGTCCGAAATAATTCAAATTTTTTTTGTATATTTTTTCATAATTTTTGGTTAAAAAATAAAAGAGTTATGAATTTTTTAAAATAAAAGAAATTTAAAAAAAATATTTAAAAAATAAATAAATTAGAAAAAACCACGCGCGTTAGATCTCTTTCACGTATACAAGCTGGCAGATCTAATGGATCTGAGGTGAGGGAGTATCATGGACCCAAGCTAAGGCGCGGGCATACAACACAAGAAAGTCCAACCAATCAAAATAAAACAATTGGCTGAGTGTCATTGGTTGAAGAACGACACATAGGTCATCTTCAACATTCAACCTCCTGCAAGTGGGGCAAATCCAAGATCCTTGAATGTGTAAATTTACGCGTTCATAGTGGTACCATTAGATGTGTCTACTTGAGACGATCACAACGATATGCTCGCGAAAATTTTATATAAAGCACAACGTAGTCGATTTGGAAAAAATCAGAGATGTTTAAAAATGTTAAAATCGAAAATCAGAAGCATCAAATGCATTGTTTCACAAAAATTGAGTTAAGAGCAAGCATCAATGAACATCATAGACCATTCCAGTAATTTGAGTTAGAAGATTTGGTGCCTTAAACTACCTGAACGAAGTAATATGAACTTGCTCTGTAAATGGACTTAGATAGCATGATTCAGGGTACTTCAAGGCTTGATTCTTCTTATGTTAGCTTCAGTGAAGTTCAAGGATGAAGGATCAATGAAGAAATTGGATTGAAAAGTGGAGAAAAGATAAATTCAAAATCTCTGAAAAGTGAGTTATGGAGGGAGTTTGACAGTGTGATTTTGGTCGTTCAAGCTTGCGAAAATGAGTGGAATAGAGTCCGTGTTTATAGGAGAAGTGAATGGAATCAAAAGGAGGGGTGAATAATGTAATTTCCATTGAGTTCATGCACACCTGTGATCATGAAGAAAGTGTGATCACATGTGCATCAAAACTCAATCAAATGATGCGTTTTATCATTCTAAATGATCCAAACATATTTGCTAATCATGTTTAAGTGGAAAACGCATGGAAATTTGGTGATTAGAAGCCAAATTATGAATTTTGCAATCTGACTTGAAGTGAACCTTCAAGTTCAAGGCACCAACTTTGAATCAATGGTATTCATAGTTCAAGGGGTCTTAGGGCATGATTCTTGAGGCATTTGAAGGATTAGGTCAAAATCTTTGCAATGTACCAAGAATGAGATAAGATGGGTGTTTGAGCTAAAAGTTGTGATGAGTCAGAGTTGAGAAAAAGATGCTGACTTTTTGTACTTAGAAAAATTCTAAGTTTTTTCCAAAAGTGACCTATAATATTTTGAGTTCAAACAAGGTCTTCCTCAAAAATTGAGCTTTGATCATTGATTCTAGCTTGAAGTAGACTTCCCAAAGATCATTGTGAAACTTGAATCACCCAAAAATACCAACTATTGAAAAGTTATGGCCTTGTAAAATTGGTGAAAATGCATGAGGTGGCCTATAATCTTTTGAGTTCTTAGGGAATCCTCCACTCATTTTCAAGCTTTGCACATAAAATAAGAGTTGAAGCTCACATTCTTAAGATCATTATTGAAAAATAATGAGCTCAAGGAGATAAAAATTGAACAAGTTATGATCTTTTTAAGTCATACAAGAGAATTTGATGGCCTATCAGAGGACTTGTAATCTTTCTCAATCATTAGGCATCTTTCACACAAAATTTCCTTGAAACTCTTGAAGTGATTAGTTGATAACCTTTTAAAGAGAAGCATGTCTTTGGAATCACTCAAAATTCTCAAAAGATGAACAAGATATACCCTTAGAAGTTCAAAACCCTAGCTCCTTAAGCACCAAAATGACTTGGAAACCCCTTTCAATTTTTGACAAACTTTCTTTCACAATTATTATTTCCATGTGAATAAAAGTTGTTGTGGATGATAAAAAAACCCATAGCAACAAAAAACCACTTCCAAATATTAGTAAGTGAGAGAGTTATGCACTTGTGATCAAGGAATCAAGATTTTGTCCAATTAGTTCAAACTTCTTCAATCAACCCTTGTATCTTTTGTCTTTCTTTGACAAATTGAGACATGATAAATCATAGTAGACCTTGTCATGATATTACTTTAAAGCATATTCAATGATGAAGGTTGAATATCAATGAAGCTTTGTTGAAGAAGGCATGGAAATAAACTCATGAACCTACGCATCAACCTGATAAACACTTCATGAGATTCAAAACATATATGATCACAATATACAAATAAATGTGCTTGGTGATTCCTCATGAGCAAACCTAAAGATAGGGAGGAGAGCCAAGCCCAAGTGTGATCTTGTTGTGATTGAGTTGATATGAAATTATAGAGGAATCTTAGGGGGGAAATTGGGGTACAACACCTTGCCTCCTTCATTTCTACTGATCCAAATGCAGCCATATCGACTCGAGATGAGTAAGAAGCTCTTTTTTACCAATTATTTTAGGGTGACGTATGGTCGGGAACCTAATGATATATAACTTAGAGATCATCTTATTTTTAGGATTAGCAATGCAATTTCTAACCAGTGTTACTTTTTTTGCATGACAAGCGGGACAAAATGGTTAAGTGGGGACATGCAAACTTAATAGAGTCGAGACATGTTGGGATGTACCACTTGGTGGATCCTGAAGTGATGGTAGAAATTTATTTATTTATTTAATATTGTCAATAAAGTGGATGAGGAACACGTGGAAGGGTCATTTTTTTGAATGGGTGGTCTCACATGTCGACCGTGGCTATAGTGTTTCAAATTATTTTGATAGATGCTCTATCCATTTCTATGAATGTCTCTTTACTCGGTTGAAGTTCACGTTGTCCTACACTAGGTTTGAGGATGAGTTGTTGGAGCGTCTCAATATTCTCCTTCCTAACTGCACCTGTTTTCCTTAGCCTTTTTTAAGGTATTTCAATATTGATTGGGAAATGTTTCATGTCTTAAACTCTTCTTAAATTTTTGTTTTGTATCTATTTCTGATAAACACTTCTGGATAGTCTCACCACAGTTAATCAGGTGAGGCCGAAACTGTTTTTATAGTTTCGTGGTTGTTATCTTGCTATTTGTTCTTTGTGTAGTGGTTGTTCCCTTTTCCTCTCAGGGAGACTCCACTTTATATCTCCACCCCCAAGGTCTTGTATTCATTGATTGATGACTCCCTATATTTGGTCATAAATAGGATTTCTTAACCCCCGCCACCTCTTCATGAGGTGTAACATCCTTTTTACTAGCTTCCATGACTCTTATGCCGCTTTTTGAGTAATATAATGGCTATGCCGACCTTAAATGTTGTATTTGACTAAGTATGCCACTCACATTCCAACTTCATATATCAGCTTCCGTCTCCCCATGTACAACAGACATCTGGTTTCTAGATCATATATTCCTATCCGACTTGTAAACTTGTCCTAGGAATTTTAGGGTGTACATAAGCTCCCCAATCATGAGATACAGCGGGTTGAAGTGTTCAAATAGAAAATCCTGGAATTCCTTAAAGACAACATCCCTCATCAATTGCTCGTAGATCTAACGGTCATATATTCGATGTCGTGCATTAGTGGGTTTTAAACAAACTTGATGGGTGCACACCCCATCAAACTTGTTCACCTTTCCTTGTAATGATGGATTTTTATGGGAAATATGCAACCATCATAACCTCTTTCCTTAGTCATTTCTACTTCCTGTTGTAGGCTTTTAAAACCTCAAACCTTCCCTCACTCTCAATTACCTTCTTTCTCTGCTTGTCCAAGGATCACTACATTGTCTTCAATGCTTTTCTGTCTTCCTTTCAACACCCAGGTAACCTTCTTTTCACCCTCTTTTGTTTCCTTTTAAATCTTTAGCAATGGTTCTTATAAGAGAGTGTGATGATTCAGGGAATATACTTGATCCCTAAAATTCCCAAGAGAATAGTAAGCTATAAGTTGAATGCATGAAGGATTGTGAGGGTCATTTAAGAATGGTAGTGTTTGATCAAATTATTAGAGAAGTTTATGGTGATATTTTTTCGCCCCTTAGCGATTCTGACAGAATCCGTCTCATCGGGTTCTGGAGAAGTTTTGATGTAGATGAATGGTTGATCATAACACAGTTGATCCCATGTCTTATGTCCAACATGAATATTTCATCCACTGGGAATGAGGAATAGTGATGTTGGAACCCTATGATGACGACAAAAAGTTTACCTCTACCATCATATAGGTGTAGCTAATGAGCATTTCTACTTCTATATCGAAGTGCTTGAGGATTTCAAATCCAGATACCATTTTCTGACTTTGAAGCCGACCTTCTCACCACCCTAAACATAACACCTTCCCAATTGCGTCCCAATGTGTCATACCTCAAATTTGCTCGCCCTATTTTTAAAATATCAAAATTATTTTTAAACTTGGTTTTATAAATTTTTTGGATATTATTCACATTTGGTTTAACAGTAATTTATTTTTTCTTATTTAAAATATAGAATAATTTACTTTAAATTATTTGTATTTTTAAAATAGCAAAATGTTTTCCCACCTTCATATGCTTCTATGTGCATTTTTGTCTTGAATAAAATGACATAGCACAATTGGTAAAGGAGTAAGGAATGCGAGTGGAAGGTATTGAGTTCAAGTCCCATTACACTACTTTATGGTATTTATAATCTTTTGTGTTTTTTTCAATAAAAAGGATAAAAAAGTCATTTTTCAATTATTTTATTATTATTTTTGTTTTCTATTTTAAGGGTATTTTAAAATTAATTACTTATTTTTTTAAATCTTTGATTTTATACACTTAATAGTCAAGATGTTAAAAGTAATTGAAATCTTTCAAAATCAATTTTTATTAATCACCAAGTCAATCACAATATTGAGAAAAATCACAAAAGTGTCTAGGTTCATATTCTTGTCCTCCAAGTTTCAATCAAGTCTCAATTTGTATAAATTTTTCCAAAAATATCATTAAAAAATGTATCTTTATTTAGTTAAATAATATTTTCGTTTTCCTATATTTTATATATTTTAAAATTTTTTTATATTAAAAACATTATTTTATGCAAAAAATAGCTCAAAAATCTAAAAATAAATGAAATCTTTTTCAGTTTAAATATTTTTCAAATCATATCTTGTATAGAGTCACAAATAGGACCAGATTTTTAAACTTGCTGACCAAGATAGAACTTTGGGCTTTTTCTGTTGGATAATTTCTTTTTAGGTGTTTTGAACCTGATTACTAATTCTATAAATATGGCTCTCTTCACCATAATTTTTCATCAACAATTACATCAAGAATTCTCTCTCTCTCTCTCTCTCTCTCTCTCTCTCTCTCTCTCTCTCTCTCTCTCTCTCTCTCTCTCTCTCTCTCACACACACACACACACACACACACACACACACACACACACACACACACACAAACATTCATTCTACACAACTCTTTTGATTAATTTTAGGATTTTGAACAGAACACCTAAAATTTTTCTATCAACAATCATTTCGAGAATCAACAATCATTTGGAGAATCAACAATTGTCAACAATATTTGGAATGTTGTCTTGAACAGACAATGGCCTAAGAACAAATACCCACGAGCTTTTTTTTCAATTGTCTCTCTAGATAGATAACTGAAAGATCAGCTTCTTTCAAACATTCGTGTAGTAAGTGGTTTCCCCTCACTTTGTAAGTTGTTTTCAATTTTAGTTTTTGTTTGTTCTTTTTACATTATTATTATAGAACTTAATTATATTTATTTAATTGCTTACCTTATAGAAGTTAATTAGATTCGTTTCGAAATAAATTGGACCTCAAACCCATTGCTACTCAGACCTCAGAAATTACTATCCTAAACAATATACACCCCCTCCTGCGGAAATTAGACTGAGTTCAATTTCTGAACTTGGACCCTTAATGTCCTCACCCCTCAGTTTTGCTATCCAACTATAATTCGTACCCCCTGCTATTTGGGTTCAAATTTACTTTGGGCCTGAATAGTTTGTTAATACACCACTCAATCTAATTTTGGAACACCCTTTTTGATTAATTAATTTTATTTGTTTAATTTATTTAATTTCTTTTCTTTTCTTTATTTAATTTTTATTGTCACATAATCATTTTTTAGCATACCATTTTGCATTTAAACATTTTTGCATTAATAAATAATTATTTGACCTTTTATTAAAAATATCTAATATATCTTTAATAATAAGAAAGTATTTATTTATTAATTATTTTCTAAAATACTAACCCTGTTTTTTATAATTATCAAACATTTTTTATCATTCAAATTTCATCTTTGTTTTTATATGGCATTACAGACATCTAATATAGTTAACCAATCAAGCACTGACATCTTTTTTCTACTAACCTAAATTCAAATTCAAGATATTTTCAAAAAGGATTGTGGAGATATTTTTTGTTAAATGCGAACCACGTCTACGATTTTTCCAATTTCAAACTCGGACTTGGTTTAAGGATTAATTTCAAACATTTCCATGATCCATAAAAAAACTAACCAAACACTTCGAACTACGAATTAGAACTCTGATTCCTCATAAGAGTATACGTAGGCATACAACTTAAAAATTTAAATCCCTTTCCAAAATACGGGATTTTAGAAATCCTAACTATCAAATTCCCGATTTACCCAAGACCTAAAAATGGAGCCCCTTTAGAACATGGGAGGTGAAGGGTGCCTAACGCCTACCCTTCGTCTAACCAAACTCGCGAACTTAGAATCTCTACCAAATTAGGGTTATCTATTAAATTATATTCCCTAGGATAAAAATTAATAATGGTGACTCTCATATTTGTTTCCAGTTATGACAGTTGGCGACTCTGCTGGGGACACACAACCCTAGGATTTAGAGTTTTTTCCTCTTTTTAGGTTTAGGGTTTTGCTAGGGTTTTTCTTTCTATTTTGGGTATTTTTATTTCTATATTTGTTTATATATTGTTCATTTATATTTTACTTATTTTTTTGTTATCATACTATTTTATTGTGGTGGGATTTTAATTTCAAAAAAAAATTATCAAACCTTAGAAAGAAGGAATGTCAATTGGCAAAGGGAATTTATCATCCCTATGAGTTTTTGCAACAACTTCTCCTAGAGCTGGTGGAATTCCTAAAAAGAAATATCTCTCAAAGGGATAAACTCTTTGGGGGGTATTGGAACGAACCCTATAACTCTTTGTATAATCCTAAAACAAAATCTCATGGTGAGACCTTGTACGACCTAAGTGACAAAAGTTTCAGTCTACAACAAGGATCCACGTAAGGGATGCCCTTGTGCCTTTTCCCTTTGGTGTTATCCATGATACCCTTAAGGAGCCACCTTTTGGGAGGGTAGAAAATCCATAGGACGAACTTACGAACCTACGTACTAAGGAAACTATTTTTATCCCATCCATAGGAAGCCTTCCCGCGAGGGACATTTTTTTGTAACTTTAAACCTACGTAGGGTTACCCCTTATCGTTCTTGTAATACGGTGGGAGAACTGACTTGTTTTTGCATTTTATCGCAAATGTTGCAGATAGCAATAGTCGCCACCGACTTTTATTTTATCCAATAAGGAAAGGGTAAAAAGAACAGGAAAGACCTTGATAGATTTTGAGTTTGGGGGGGTATATTATGAAAAGGAAAGGTGTTAGCACCCTTTTCATTCATAGTTATATACAGGCTCTTAATTGCTTAGCTCACTTTGAAAATTTGCTTCGTGTGTGTTTTGAAAATATTTTGAAAGTTTGCCAATGTAAGGTGAACTTTGTAATGATTTTTGTATCGGTCCTTAAGAATGTATACAAAGTGTTTGAAAATATCTCGTTTAGAAAGTGTTATGTGAAGTGTTTTGTTTGAAAAGTTTGTGAGCAAACGCTTAACAGTTCTACCCACTCAAGGTCGTTCTTGTACTTTTCCTTCTTCATTAGAGAGTGATATCTGTACCATTAGTTAGTAGGAAGCCCTATCTGTTAGATATGAAGGGACAGACGAAGGGTCATCGTATGGTCATCGAATGCAACTTGTAAGGATGCTTTAGCAGTTTCATAAAGGACTAGATCATTTTTAGAAAGGCAACATCGAAGGGTCATCGAGGGACTATGATCTTTTATTCGAGGGTCTTTGCTAAAGCATCCCTACTTTCAAGGGACATGACCGTTTATTCTGAAGGCAACGACGAGAGGTTACCCTAAAGGTGCAAGTGTGCAAGTGTGTTCAGTTCAGTTATTTAGTCTTGAATTTAGGTTTTCTATCATTTAGTTTTATCTTGCCATATAATCCTAGTTACTAATAGTAATATAGCATATAGTAGCAACAGCAGAAAAAGTAAGAAGTGTAAACCTAAAACTATTACAAAGCTTTAGGGCAGATACATAATAGAAAAAGTGCGAAGAAGAAAATCCTACAAATATTACACATTGGAGGCAATTACATGATAATGAAGGAAAGCGGAAAATAAAGCTACGCTATTACATAGAACGCGCCATATACACTTTATCTAAGAAACTAAAAATAAGATGAAAATAAAAAAATGTTTTTGGTGATTTTTTATGAAAAGATTGATTTATGATAATTAATTAAATAAACCTAAAATATAATTAATTTTAATTAATATTAATAAGAAAAAGGTTAATTAAAAATTTAATTAAAAAACCTAAAACCTAATTAATTAGGGTTTTTAGAAAAAGGTTTGTTTTAGGTTAAGTGAAAAAAATTGGGTTAAAAAAGATTAGGGTTAACGAAAAATATTAGGGTTAGGAAAAAATGACTGACAAGGTTAGAAAATGGAGGAAAAATGAAAAATGTCAGGTGTGGATGTTGAACCCACTCCCTTAGCCTCCTACAATGCATATCTTTCCATTGCACCAACCATGCGTTGGTGTTAGTAGAACGTGCGCTGCACAAAACATAATAAAACTGTGAAAATTTGTAAAACATAAAAAATAAAACACAAAAGGCAGGGATCGAACCCACGCCCTCCTGTATCAATGCCTTATCTTGTGCGCGCTTGCAAGGGTTTGTGTCATCTTCTCTTGTCTGAATGAAGAATATATAGAGGAGAATTAGGTCAAACAAATGTGGGCTTGGACCTTTGTATGAAATCCTTTTATTTAATTTAATTTATTTTTAATTTTAAACAAATAAAATCAAAAATAAATGGGATAAAAATAAAAGGGGGTGTATGAAGTGATCCAGAGGTTCACTATGAGTTACAAAACACGTTTGGACCTTGAAACATAAGCCCACTAGCCCAAAAATTCAAGTTTGATCACTTTGGGTTTCATGCATTTTCTCAAAATTGCTCAACTAGCACCAATCATAACTCTCTCAATTTTTATAATATGAAGGTAATCTTTTACTTTTTTGAAAGATCAAGATGTCCTCTAAAATCTCTATTTTGATCATTTTTTCATTTGAAGATTTATCTTGATGTAAGTTGCCTTGACAAAAAGTGTCTTTTTGCTGACTTTTGAAATGACCTATAATGTCTTGGCCCATATCTCTAAAATGAAGCATTTTTTGGACTTGAGCTTAGAGATACAAAGTTGTAGAGAATTTAATTTCCTTAAAAATGAGCTTTTGTTGAGGAAGTATGATGAAGCTTGTGAAAGTTGTGCTTGGTCAAAGTTCAGTTGACTTCTCCTTAAGAAAACCCTGATTTAGCGACTTTTGACTTTTGATGAATCTTGAGTGAAATTCTGGCTGCAGATACTCAATGTCACGTTCAATGTTATGACACCGTATCTGACTTACTATATGACAGTAAATACAAAAGCAATAAAGAACACAGTCAATTGTTTACCCAGTTCAGTGTGCAACAACACCTACTCTGGGGGCTACCAAGCCAGGGAGGAAATCCACTATAAGAGATGTTAATTCAGGAATAAACCAACCAGTTTATCTCCTTCACTTAATACCTACCCAATGCAATTCCAATCTAAGTACAACTTAAACCTGAGTTCCTACTCACTCCCCCTCAATCACAGCAGTGATACATAAACCAATTTGACTTAAGAATTGATGAAGACACTCTTCAAAAACAAACACTTGATTAAGCTTCACAGCTTTTTAATCAAGCAACACAATCACTCTTGCTTCACAGCTTTGAGTGATGCACACAGCTAACTTGACTCTGCTTCACAGCTTTAGTCAAGTAACATTCAAACACTCTTGCTTCAAAGCTTTGAGTGCTACACAACCCTTACAATTAGAAACCTATTCCAAGTCACTTATCACAATGATAATTTCTTGGAGTACAATAATCAAACCTATACAGATTACAAATGATCTTCTGACCAATAAAAGGGATGCCTTGCAAAACAGCAGCTCTGTTGAATATATAGCAGCTGCAACTTCAGTTAGGGTTTCCACAAAAACCTAGGGTTAATTCCGTTTGACCTAAAGACCAGGTCACAGGACTTTATTAACCAGGTTAGGGTTGAGCTAGGTTACCCCTCAGAAAACGCAGGATTCTGTTCAGGAAAGACTGAGTTATTTTCCTGAAAAAACTCAGACTTATCCAACCTGCAAACCTGTTAGTTCAGAACAGGATGTCATAACATCTGTTATGACATCTGAGAAAACCTGTCTACTGATTTAGCAAAATGTGATCATTTTGCAAAATTCTCAGATACACACTTATAAACATCAGTACTTGAATTACAATATTTTTCTGCAAAGGTACCTAATGAGTCAGTACAAACTAAACTAGAATGTTATGACATCAGTCATGACATTCACACATACACTTGGGTTTTACCAAAAAAGCAAGCCAATACCTAAACAACTACAAACTCCCCCTTTGGCAGATTTTTGGCTAAAGACCCTAAGCAATCAGAGATAGATAGCAGCAGAAATAAATGACTGCAGAAAAATAGAATGTCAAATTGAGCAAGTACATATTAAGTACCAAAATATTCTCCCCCTCTTTAGCCACAAATGGGCCAAAGATACATGTTCATAATGATTATACAGTTATCCAAAAACAATTAATAAGAGCAGCAGCAGAAAAAAAGAACTGAACACACTTCCAAACTCCACCAGATATCAGCACCAACCAGCAACACCACCAAATAGCAACCAACCTTCAAGCACTGTCATTAGACTCAGAGGAGCTAGTTTCTTCAATGTTGAGATGACCTTCAGCTTCTACACCTTCTTCCCTTCTATTTTCTTCAGCTTCCTCCTTTTCTAGCCTGGAAATTAGAATTTCTAGGGTCCTTTTTCTAGCATCCAGCTCTTTGCAAGTTTCTTTTAAAACAGCTATGACATCTGATGTCTTGGACTGGGTCTTCACAGACGATGTCTCAGCTGATGTTATGACAATGTCTGGAGCATGAGATCCCTGAAACAGTTTGTAGTGCAAGCCAAGGGCAGGAGCTCTTTTGCAGACTGTATCTCTTGCCACAAGGATATCAGGGTATTGTGCAAGGATGATTCCACAAAGGAGGGAGGGAAAGGCAATTGGTCCTTTGACAGCATAACTGCCAGCATGCTTTAAAGTTTGTTCAAAGATGTACCTGCCATAGTCAAAAGCAGTCTTGGTTCCCACAGCATAAATAAATCTCCCCAATCCTGTGGAGATAGTTGATTTATGATTTGTAGGCACCCAGTTGGCTGCACCTATTTTATGCAAGATGGCAAATTTCATGCTGAGTTTACTGGCATTCAGCTTGCCTTTCAAGGGCCAGCACTTTACTTGCCTGGCTGTGATGGTTTGACAAACTTCATTGTCAGTTGCCTCCAGATCAGGACAATCCTCATTTGTTCTTCCAAGAAACTTGTTGATTTCTGATGGAGAGAACTTGACCCTTCTTCCTCTAACAAAAACACTTTCAAAGTCAGCTGACCTTCCATCAGCACAATCATTAGACAAGTTCACTACAAACTCCTTGACCAGATTTTCATAACATTTGTTAAATTTTATCACTGTCTTCATTAGTCCAGCATTCTTGATCAGGTCCATGATGTCTTTGCACTCCAAGGCATCATTGTTGAGTTCTCTCTCTAAGGCTATTCTCTTTAAGCAAACATACTTCCATCTGTTTGCATTGTCAGGATGATGAAACGAGATGTTGTCTGTTGGGACTTCAGGCACTCTAGCAATTTTGCTGGAGGGGAGCTTCCTTCTGATAGGAGTTTCTTCAATATCAATCTCAAATTTTGATTCCTCATCAGAATCAGAAGATTCAGGTTCTTTTCTCTTCTTAGAGATTGGTTGTCTAGCAGTATGCACCTGGGCCTTCTTCCCTTTTGTCTGAATACTTTTCTCAGCCATGCCTTCAGCCTTGGATTTCTTAGCATTAGGTTTATCATTCTGACTACTCTTTCTTTTCATCAATCTCCTAGCTATGCTAGGGTTCACATTAGTAATCAGATCATTATCTGAGTAATCCTCATCCACATCAATGATAGGTGGATCAGCAGCCTTTTCTGAAGGGTTCTGAATGTTGTCTTTTTGTGTCACAACATTCTCAGTGACATCTACATTCTCAGAAACTTCCACATTTGGACTTTCTGATTGATTTAAAGGGACAGAAATCCCCGGTACAGATTGGTTTCCACTCAGTATACTAGTAACCAGCCTAGCAATAGCTTGATGAACTTGAACTGATCCTTCTCTATTTGGTACAGAAGACGAAGGATGAGAAGAATTACCAGAGGCTGTAGCTTGAGCTCTTCCTGCATGTCTGGTTCTGAGCTTTTTGACTTTGGCTGGGTCAGTTGCCATCTCTCTGAGAGGAGTGACCTCAAGAACTTCAGATTCTATGCATGTGGTGATTTCCCTAGAGTCTTGGTCAGATGATGACGATGATGAGGATGACGAAGTCGCCATGGTTGAAGACGATGTCTGAGACATTTTGATTGACTTTGAGTAATGGTAGCAGTTTGAGAAATATCTTTGATTGAGAGGAGGAAACAGGTTGCAAGGACGAGAGAGGTAGGGGGTAAAAGGGAGTCTTTTCAACTTCTTAAAGATTTTGAAAGAATTGTGAAAGTATATGATTAACCCACTAAAGATAGACTTAATAAAATTAATTCCTTCAACCTTTGTTTTAAGCAAAATTAATTGCTATAATTTCTTATGTTGGTGAATACCCAACCTGCCCCTCAAATTTTCAAGTTTATTTCCAACAAGAGCCTTGGTAGAAGAATCAGTCAGCTGAAGCTTAGAGAAACTATGTTCCAGTTTAAATGACTTCTTCTCTTCAAAGTCAATAGGGTTCAAGGAAATGTTGATTGTATTCAGATTGTCACAACACAATGTCACAACATCTTGTGTGACATTGTACTCAGGGAGCATCTGTTTTGACCAGATGTTTTGAGAACAGTTTTTCCTAGCAGCAACTATTTCCGCACAGAATTGAGAAGGCATTCTTTTGATATGAATCATAGTTCTGGTTGATTCTTGAATAATTTTCTGTTTGTCCAGTCCATTTTGATGGAGAGTTATAGGAGAGGAGACTTCAAGCCTCATTTCTTCAGGGAAACAGAATTTATTAGACTTGTTATTTCCAACATCCTTGTCAAGATGACTTATGGTTCTGACAACACATCCTTCTTTAAGTTTATTTGCCACATCACAGATATTATCAACCTGTAGTTTTGGAGTTCTTCTGACTGCTTCCATAGAAATAGCTCTTTTCATTCTTCTTAGATGAAGGGGACAAAGCTTATGCTGTCACAGTTTCATCTCTTTTTCTTCTTTGATAATTGGACACATAGTGGAGATATCAGTGTTCTCAGGCTGCCACAAGTAGCAGTTATCTTTGGATCTGATTCCTCTCATTACAACTTCTAGTTTTTCATTAATTACTAGACATTCAGATCTTGAGAAGTTGACCTTGAATCCTAGATCACATAATTGACTGATACTAATGAGATTAGCAGTCAGCCCTTTTACCAGCAGTACTTTATTCAGACTAGGAACTCCAGGGCAGTCCAAATTACCAACTCCTTTGACTTCACCTTTAGCACCATCTCCAAAGGTCACAAAACTGGTGGTGTGAGGCATAACATTATTGAGGAGATTTTTGAATCCAGTCATGTGTCTGGAACATCCACTGTCAAAGTACCAGCCTTCCTTTGCAGACACTCTCAGGGAAGTATGGGCTATCAGGGCAGTAGCCTTTTTCTTCCAATGAGGAGTATGTGGTACCCTTTTTGGCTTAGATTTAGCACCAGAGTTTTGATTAGGGTATCCATGCAATTTGAAGCAGAAGGGCTTTATGTGTCCATACCTCCCACAATGATGACATCTCCATCTTTGGTATTTTTTCTTCATGTATTTCTGATGTTGAGAGTTGTGTTGAGACATCTGCTTTGACAATTGTTTAACATGCCTGATCTTCTTGTCTGCACCAGGTTTCTTAGCTTCCACAAATCCTAGACCAGATTTGTTTCCCACATTTTGTCCCACTTGTAGGATCTCTTCCAATTTATCTGATCCATTGGTCAACATCTTGACAGATTTTGTCATTTGGTTCAGTTGTGAGTTCAGTAATTGAACTTCCCCTTCTAGGTGACTTATAGTTTCAAGATCTGCCCTTTTTTCCGCCTCCAGCTTTATAATGAGTTTTGATTGTTTCTCATTCTGCACACAGACTTCAGCACTTCTGATACACAATTTCTTGTAGGTATCAGCCAGTTCTTCAAATGTCACTTCTTCATCACTAGTGTCACTTTCAGAAGTACAAACACTAGTTAGAGCAGTAACTAGTTTGGCAGATTCTTCTTCAGAATTACTTTCTGAATCATAGTCAGACCAAGTAACAGTCATTCCTTTCTTTTGTTTCTTAAGAAAGGTAGGACATTCAGCTCGAATATGTCCATATCCTTCACATCCATGGCATTGAATACCTCTGCCTTGGTTTCCCTTATCTTCTGACCTTGGTCTTCTGCTGGAACTGTCAATGTCAGAGGGAATGTTATGAACATTAGACCTTGACTTTGGATCCATTCTTTTGATGAGCTTGTTGAACTGTCTTCCAAGCATGGCAATAGCTTCTGATATATTTTCTTCTTCATCCTCCTTGTTTTCAACATCAGTGTTGGATACAAGTGCTATGCTTTTGTTCTTCTTGTCACCATTATCAGTGATCCCCATCTCAAAAGTCTGAAGAGACCCAATAAGTTCATCCACTTTCAACTTGCTGATGTCCTGGGCTTCCTCTATGGCAGTTACCTTCATTGCAAATCTTTTAGGCAAGGATCTGAGAATCTTCCTTACCAGTTTTTCTTCTGACATCTTTTCTCCCAGTGCTCTTGAGGTGTTGGCAATCTCCAAGATGTTCATGTGAAACTCATGAATGGTTTCATCTTCCATCATTTTTAGATTCTCAAACTTGGTGGTCAACATCTGAAGCCTTGACATTTTTACTTTGGAAGTGCCCTCATGAGTAGTTTTGAGAGTGTCCCAAACTTCCTTGGCCAGTTCATATTGATGTACTAGTCTGAAAATGTTTCTATCAATTCCATTGAACAAGGCATTTAAAGCTTTTGAATTTCCCAGAGCTAACTCATCTTCTTCTTTACTCCAATCTTCCTCAGGCTTCAGACTGATTGTCCCATCTTTCTCAGTTATGGTGGGATGAATCCATCCTTTGTCAGCAGCTCTCCAAGCCTTTTTGTCCAGAGATTTTAGGAAGGCAATCATACGAGGTTTCCAGTAGTCATAATTAGTTCCATCCAGAATGGGTGGTCTATTTCCAAAAACTCCTTCTTTGTCCATAGTGCCAGAAAGTGATATCCCTAGATCTCACCCAGTAATACAGGCAGGGTGCCTGCTCTGATGCCAATTGAAATTCTGGCTGCAGATACTCAATGTCACGTTCAATGTTATGACACCGTATCTGACTTACTATATGACAGTAAATACAAAAGCAATAAAGAACACAGTCAATTGTTTACCCAGTTCAGTGTGGAACAACACCTACTCTGGGGGCTACCAAGCCAGGGAGGAAATCCACTATAAGAGATGTTAATCCAGGAATAAACCAACCAGTTTATCTCCTTCACTTAAGACCTACCCAATGCAATTCCAATCTAAGTACAACTTAAACCTGAGTTCCTACTCACTCCCCCTCAATCACAGCAGTGATACATAAACCAATTTGACTTAAGAATTGATGAAGACACTCTTCAAAAACAAACACTTGATTAAGCTTCACAGCTTTTTAATCAAGCAACACAATCACTCTTGCTTCACAGCTTTGAGTGATGCACACAGCTAACTTGACTCTACTTCACAGCTTTAGTCAAGGAACATTCAAACACTCTTGCTTCAAAGCTTTGAGTGCTACACAACCCTTACAATTAGAAACCTATTCCAAGTCACTTATCACAATGATAATTGCTTGGAGTACAATAATCAAACCTATACAGATTACAAATGATCTTCTGACCAATAAAAGGGATGCCTTGCAAAACAGCAGCTCTGTTGAATATATAGCAGCTGCAACTTCAGTTAGGGTTTCCACAAAAACCTAGGATTAATTCCGTTTGACCTAAAGACCAGGTCACATGACTTTATTAACCAGGTTAGGGTTGAGCTAGGTTACCCCTCAGAAAACGCAGGATTCTGTTCAGGAAAGACTGAGTTATTTTCCTGAAAAAACTCAGACTTATCCAACCTGCAAACCTGTTAGTTCAGAACAGGATGTCATAACATCTGTTATGACATCTGAGAAAACCTGTCTACTGATTTAGCAAAATGTGATCATTTTGCAAAATGCTCAGATACACACTTATAAACATCAGTACTTGAATTACAATATTTTTCTACAAAGGTACCTAATGAGTCAGTACAAACTAAACTAGAATGTTATGACATCAGTCATGACATTCACACATACACTTGGGTTTTACCAAAAAAGCAAGTCAATACCTAAACAACTACATTGAGTTTTCTTGATGAATCTTGATCAACCCTTGATCAAATGATGAATGTGACTTCAAAATGTTGATATTGACCAAAAATCTTGAAGTTTGACTGTATGTTGACCATAATTGACTTTTTACCCAATACAATTGATTCTCAGTCATCTGATCTATTGATTGAGAAAACTTGTGATGCAAGGATTAAAATTTGGCATGAGCATTCTTAAGGACACATGAGAGACCATGAAATCCACTTGAGGCATTATAAGCTCAATCTTCCTTGAGAAAAGTGAAACTGTAGTTATAGGTCAATTACTTAGGAGGAGAATTTGTCTGATCAATTTTGAGCAACCTTGAGCATTTGAGAACCCTAGGAGAATGTATTGAATAATGAGAGGGAAAATTTTGGGGTAAAACAGTTGCCCTTGTTCAATCTTCTTAAACCTGAAGAGTTATATTGGCATGTCCTCCATTCATGATCTGAAGGTGGAAGAGGATTGAACACCTAAGTGCCTAGAAATTTGCACTCGCATATGCATGAAGTAACACTGTTGGTTGATAATATTGCTTCAATCGGCTTAAAGATGCCATTAGGAATGATGACGACATGTCGTTGGAGATTGGCTTATAGATGCAATCAAAGTAAATGTTTATAGGAGAATCAGAATGAGTTTATGTTTGACTTCATATGAAGAATTCTTTTCAGAATGAATCTATCCGATTTTATATGAGGGAAATGCTTTTCAGAATAAATCTCTGAGGAAAATGCTTTTCAGAATGGTACTCTAAAGGAACGGCTTATCAGATTTAGTCTCTAAGGGGAACACCTTTCAGAATGAAGCTCTGAGGAAACTGCTTATCAGATTTAGTCTCTGAGGGAAATGTTTGGTCATGTAGATAGTCGCCCCATCCTGATTTGGGAATTGATCTACAATCTGTTTTTTGTTGGTAAACCTGTTCTATTTCGTGAATTCATACCACCTGGTCATATAGATAGTTACCCTGTCCTGTTTGGGGAATTAGTCTCTGACCTGTTTTTTCGTTGGTAAACTCGTCCTGCTTCGGGAACTCATACCGCCTAGTCGTATAGATAGTTACCTCGTCCTATTTCGGGAATTAATCTCTGGCATGTTTTTTCGTTGGTAAACCCGTCCTGCTTTGATAATTCATACTGCCTAGTCGTATAGATAGTTGCCCCATCTTGTTTTGGGAATTAATCTTTGACCTGTTTTCTGTTGTTAAACTCGTCTTATTTCAGGAATTCATACCACCTAGTCATATAGATAGTTTCCCCGTTCTATTTGAGGAATTAATCTTTGACCCGTTTTTAAAATTGTTGATGATATTCGTCTGTTTATGGACTTTACCTGAAAATACAAAGTTAGTCTTTATGCAATGTCATGATGTATGTAATGCATTGCATAGTGATGCTCTCAGAATAAATTAGAATATTGTATGTGTTTCGTATGCATATGCTATTGATTTTTTGTAAATGATATATGGATGTAAGATGTTAGTAACGGTTGAAGTAGCTTCGTATAAAATATTTGGATGAGGAAAATAAATCCTTGACTGTTGTTGGGGATGAAGAATATGAATCTTCAACCTTGTTTAGAATGTCTTTACTGGGGATTCCTTCTTTCTGTTTAAGGATATTCCGTTGGGGATTTTTGACTTCAGCTTGAGGATAGAAGAATCCCAGGAAAATTATCGTTCATCGTTCTCTTGAAGGATTTGATTCCTATGTACTATGGCTGGGGACAAAAGAGATGGATAATCCTCTGGCGCGTTGTCTGGACGAGTTTCAGGTATGGATGTCAACTTTTCTGCGGAGGACAAAGTTGAATGATGTCTGGCCCGGGAAGAGAATCATGTCGGGGAACTACGATAATCAGAGAAATAAACTCTGTTGGGGAAATAAACCATGCCGGAGAAAATAAGTCTATCGGGAATCTTACGATGTTAGAGAAATAAACTCCGCTGGAGAATTAAATTCCTATAAACTATATTGAGGAAATAATATCTTATGGGGATTGGAATTTAATAGGCTGTGTTGAGGAAATTTCCACCGTATGCTAGGGAAAAAACTTCCTTATATGCTAGGGGACGTATTGGGGACGATGATCATGTCGATCTATCCCTTAAGGATATGGAGGTGAACTGCTGGAAGATGCCCCAATTTCTGTCTGAAGGCATATTAGACTTGCTGGGGAATATACCTCTGTCGGGGATGAGCTTGTGAAGATAACTCTATAGACATAGTTCCATGCAGATTGCTCTGTGGGGATTTTGAGAATAGCTTAAACTTTATCCCAATTCCTAGGGTCTATAGAAAATGCTAATTTCTATTTGTATGCACATATTTGTAAACAATAATCATATTCATATGCATATGTTCATTCAATTTTAGTCATTGGACGTTTTTTGCAAACAAAGCAGAGAAAGTAAAACAATTTTGAATTTTGAATTTGACTTGTATTGAAAGTTTGCCTATACACAGGCAGTTTTGTACAAAGAGACAAAAATCCTAGTAAGAGGAAATCGTCATAAAATGAAAATAGTACAAAGAAAAACAAGGAAAACAACTATGTGGAAATGATCCCATCGAGTTTCAACTTTTTTATTGCCTCTATGTCTTCAAGCATCTCATCCCTCGATGTCGGAATAAGTTAACTGAAATGATTTGTATCTTTCGAACTTGACGTTGGTAACAAAGCTTGCTGCAAGTAGATGATCCAGCACAGCATAGTCATATGCTTTAATACCTAACTTTTTCCTGGACCTCCCTTTCGGGTTTTTAGTCCATCGGGATATCCTTTTTTCCCAAGCCGCCTTTTCAGGTTTTCGACTTGGTGGCTGTACAATTTTTATTTATATGTCCCTAATTTTTTCCCGAACCCTTTTGGTTTGCTGGGATACCCTTATTTTTGCCTAGGCCAGTCAACCTAGCGGGTCTCGTTCATGCGTAGTATTTTTTGACTATGTTCGCGTTCACAGGACATAGAAAATCTTCATCGTCCATGGTGGTAAGTATCATTGCACTGCCAGAAAATATCTTGATCACAAATGGCCCTTCATATGTGGGAGTCCATTTTCCTCTGGGATCACCTTGTGGTAGGATGATACGCTTTATTACCAAGTCACCAGCCTGATATACCCGACGTTTGACTTTCTTATTGAAGGCTTTAATCATGTGTTTATGGTACATCTGACCATGACAAACAGCTGCAAGCCTTTTCTCATTGATCAATTTTATCTGGTTAAGCCTAGTCTGAATCCATTCATCTTCGTCTAAACATGCGTCTTTCATAATCCTTAGAGAAGGAATCTGGACTTCGACAAGTAAGACAACCACTATACCATAGACTAGAGAGAATGAGGTTTCCCCAGTTGATTTTCGTAATGAAGTGTGATAGACATGAAGAGGAAACGGAATCATCTCATGCCAATATTTGTATGTCACTGTCATTTTCTACAAAATCTTCTTGATATTCTTGTTGGCGGCTTCCACTGTGCCATTCATATTCGGTCGATACGAAGAAGAATTGTGGTGTTTAATATTGAATTACGTGTAGAGTTCTGTGATCAAAGTGTTGTTGAGATTGGTACCATTATTTGTGATAATCCTTTCATGGATGCCATACTGACAGATAAGATTATGCTTAATGAATCGTACCACAACATTCTTAGTAATAGAGGCAAATGAGCCTGCTTCAACCCACTTGGTGAAGTAATCAATAGAAACCAGGATGAAAAGATGTCCATTGGAAGCTGTAGGATTAATCTCTCCAATCATATCAATGCCCCACATTACAAATGGCCAAGGAGAAATCAAGTCATTCATAGGAACTGGAGGCACATGTACTTTGTTGGAATAAATCTGGCATTTGTGACAGGTTCTGGAGTGATGATGGCAATCAGTTTCCATGGTCGACCAATAATAACTCGCTCTCATAATATTTTTAGCCATTGTATGTCCACTGGTGTGAGTACGAAAGATTCCTTCATGCATATCCGCCATAATTTTCTCAGCTTCCTTCTTGTCTACACAACAAAGTAAAGTCAAATTGTGGTTGCGCTTATACAAAATTATGTTGCTCAGAAAGAACTTGGCAGAGAACCTCCGTAGGAATTTCTTTTCATTGATAGATTCCCCCTCGGGGTACTCTTGAGCCTTGAGGTATCTTTTCACTTTGTGGTACTAAGGTTTTTCCTCTACTTCCCCAGTGTCAACTTCGAAGCAATATGCCAGTTCGTCTAGTCTCTCGATAGTAATTCGAGGAGCTTCTTTGTCCAATATGACTTTGAACATAGATGACATGGTAGCTAATATGTCTGCCAATTGATTCTCTTCTCGTGGAATATGTTCGAAAGTGATTTCATCGAAGTACGGAATTAATGCCATTATGTGCTCCCGATAAGCAATGAGATTTGGATGTTTCGTATCCCATTCTACCTTAATCTGACTAATCACTAGGGCCGAGTCTCCATATACATTCAAGAACTTGATTCTCATATCGATAGCAGCTTTGATACCCATGATGCACGCTTCATATTCGGCCATGTTGGTTGTACAGTCAAAGCATAATCTGGTGGTGATGGGCATATGAAAACCCTTGGGAGAGACGATCACAGTACCACTCCCATTGCCAAGTGTGTTAGAAGCTCCATCAAAAATCAAAGTCCATCGGGATCCCGGATCAGGTCCTTCATACAGTCCAGGTTCTTCGTAATCTGTAACTGGCATAATATTCTCATCTGGGTACTCGAAATTCATAGATTGATAGTCATCTATCGCTTGGTGAGCCAAAGGATCTGCCAGTACACTTCCTTTGATTACCTTCAGAGTAGTGTATTGAATGTCGTATTCTGTCAAGACCATCTGCCATCTGGCTATTCTTCCAGAGAGAGCGAGTTTCTCAAATATGTATTTTATAGGATTCATCTTAAAGATCAACAAATTAGTATGGATCAACATTGTTGTACCCTAATTTTTGCCCCTAAGATTCCTCTATCATCTCATATCAACTCAATCTTATCAAGATCACACTTGGGTTTGGTTCTTTTCCCTATCTCTAGGTTTGCTCATGAGGGATCACCAAGCACTTTGATGTGTATATTGTGAGCATATATGTCTTGTATTGATTAACTTTTAACTAACAAATACAATGACTGTTTTCTCTAAATGAACATCCTATAGGTGAGGGCATAACACATTTCATCAGGTTGATTCATAGGTTCATGGGTTTATTTCCATGCCTTCTTCAACAAAGCTTCATTGAGTTTCAAGCTTCATCATTGATTGTTGTTGTACCCCAAAATTTTCCCTCTCACTTTTCAAGAATTTTGCTCACGAGATCTCCTTGGGCTCAGGACTGCACTAGAGTTTGATCAACTCAAGACATCTCCTTAAGCACTGATGACCAAAATTAGGGTTTGAGTTTTCACAAGTATTTTTGGACTTACAATGCCCTATATGACTTTAATAAGTCATTATGGACCCTCAAGATTACTCATGTCAAGTTTCAAGCTTTGGATCACACTTTTGCTCAGTCAATTGAGCAGTTGACCTAAAAATAAGTTGTATTGGGGAAAAAGTCAACCATGGCCAATTTATAGTCAAACCTCATAATTTTTTATCCACGTCAACATTTTAAACTCATATGTATCACTTGATCAAGTTTGGACCATAATTCCTCAAGAAATTTGATCAAATCTCTAAAAGGGCAAAATGGTCATTATGGTTTTGACTGGGAAAGGGCAATTTCTAATTTTTGACCTAGAAAATGATCAATTGGTTTAATGCATGATATCAAGAGTCCAATTTCATCATTTTTACCTAATAACATGGCTCAAAACATTACTCAAGTTCAAAGGATTGACAGATGGATTTTTAGTCAACTGGTCAAAAGTCAACTGTATAGTGAAAAGTCAAAACTTTGACTTTTTGGTCAAATTCAAATGCCAAAGATCAAAATTCATCCAAACATGTCAAAATATGAAACTTATTCATCAAGAAATCAAAAATTCAAGATTTCATTTTGAAAAGTCAAAATTTCTAAACTTAGAAATTTTTCAAAAGTGTTAGAAATTTCCTATTTTTTCATAACTTTGAGCAACTTTTTCACAATGATGCAAGCTGATTCAAGAGAAACCTCCAACATGTTCAAACAAATTCTTCCAAAAGTGATTGGATCTCAAGTTATAATTTTAAGAACATGTGGTCATGAAACTAAACACTTAGTGAAATTTTGCCCTAATTTGGTCAGGATTTTGACCCAACTTCATGGCACTTTTTTCATATAGTTCCAAGGGGAGTATTCAAAATAAATTCAAATATGGGTTGTATATCACATTACAAGCTTTCCAAAATATCCAAGAACACCTTGAGATCATTCTTGAGTAGGGAGAATCGAAGAGATTAAGTTAGGGTTTTGTCACTTTAATTGTAAGTCATTTTAGTGATGAACAAAATTCAAATTCAAACTATGTTGCATAAACACTACTTTGCAGGCCTCAAACTTGTTAGGCACTCCATAATTAATGGTTTACACAGCTTTTAGAGGCCTCACTTCAAGCATTCAATGCATGGGCATGCTTTATATCCATTTTTGGAAGAAAGGTTACATTGCCATTTTGATAAAGTGACTTTTTGTACAAAACTTGTTCTTGAGCCTTGCACTTGTTCTCTTCTGATCAAACAAGTCCTATAACTCATGAGAAATGTTTCAAACACTTACAATCACCCATACCATGCTTGTACATCTTCTTGAAACTTGTTTCCCTTTTTTCTTCAAAATCAAGTAACTTAGCCAAAAGCTAAGAACTTGTACTTCTGACTTGCCAAGGCACTCCAACACTTTTGTTTATACATACACAAACTATTTGCACCAAAGGGACGGATTCTCAAGCCTTGAAAGAACCTAGAACTCAGAATCATATTTCACACTTCCATTTTCACACAAACTGACCAAAAACTTGAAACTCATAATCTACTCGTGCGTTTCTTGGCCTTTTGGTTTCTAAAGTTTCTACACATCATATAGAAGTGATCCCACACCCTGTTACAGAACTGTAACACCATTAACACCATCCTTCATTTTCAAAAACTCAGCTTTGCACATTACCTTCTCCAGACCATTTCAGCCATCCATTGTTCAATTTAATCATTGTATTAGCTTTCTGGGACCTCAAGGAAGCTAACCTGATCATCACCATCACTTGAAACAAGCTCAAACTCAAAACAAGATTTCCAGTTTTGAGGTAATTTTTCTCAACTTTGAACTCTTCATACAGGCATCATCAATGATTTATTTGTGAACAAAACATGTAGATATCATTGCCCTAAATCTAACCATGTCCATAGTTTCCATTAATTTTGCTTAAGCTTAGAGAATTTTGAAACTGAAATTTCTGAGATTTTTAGGATTCAGATTAGGTCCATTAAATTTCATGCTTATCTTTTATCTATAGTTTTAATGCTTTACATTTCTGAAACCGTGAGAAAATTTGCTACAAGTTTCATGTTTACAGTTTTCATTTTTGATGAGAAATGAGCAAGTTACAGTTGGTGTGGCTGGAGGTTGAAGATGAAATCATCAGGGCGCGTTTTGCCTTGTATATTTATTGATTTGCCTATGTTAATAGATGTATAGCCACCCTAGTGGTAGAAGCGCGCGCATGTAACCTTTGGGACCTGGGTTCGAGCCCTAGTGCTACCCTTTTTGCATTTTTTTACATGTTTTCCATTCTGACTTTTTTTGCAAGCGTTTGGGCCTTATTGGGCTTTGTATTGGTTTTTTTTTGCTAGCTAACCCCCTGCATGATGTTTGCGCCCCTGGCCCAAGTTTTTTTATTTTCCTTTTTATTTTTATTTATTTCATGTTTATTTTCTTAATTATTTTTCTTAATATTAAAAAATACAAAAAAAAATAGATTTTTTTCATTTTAACTTAGTTTTTTTTTTCTCATAAAAAAATATTTTATTTAACTATACATTAATTATTTTTATTAACTAGTCTTATAAATTAAATTAAAACTAGGATAGTATTTATTTTTTCTTTCACACTAATTAAAATATATTATTTTTGATATAAAAAAGACTAAAAATATTTTATAATACTATAAATATTTTCAAAACAAAAATACCAACAAAAAAAACACTTTTCTTATAAAACTTAATTTCTTTTATTTTGATTAATAGATTTAGGGTTTTGGCTTAAAAATATTTTCTTAGAGAATTAGGGTTTACTCTTTATTAATTATTTTTCTTTAATTAATTATATTAATATAAAATCTTTTTTCTCTAAAAAATCCAAACAAATATCCATTTACTTCACATTTTACATTTTTGTACATTTTCTTCATTTTTGTATATTATATCCATTTAAATTACTTGTACATTGATACCCATTTAATATGGTTGTAATAGACTAACTAGGTTTATATTCTTGCAATCCTCATTTACAAATTGTACACCCCCCCCCCCCCCCCCCCCCCCACAAATGTTGTTATAGCGTAGTAACTTTAAATTTCGCAGTTTATCGCTTTATATATAACATGTTAGTAATTAGAGTTTGCATAGAAAGACTAAAACCAATACCTAGAAAATCCTAATTCAAGACAAAAACAAGCATGGAAATAATACACTTGCACACAAGCACCCCTAGGGTTATTCCACTTGGTTGCCTTATGCAAAATGGCCATATTACGCACGTGAGGTATCTTAGCAAAAACAAGCAAATACAAGATCATAGTCCCTCGATGATGCTATCTAAGTTGCCTTTCAAATGATCTTAGTCCCTAAGAAAGAATTCTAAGATACCTTGCAATATTGCTAATCATGGTTATACGATGACCCACGCCCGTCCCGTTTACATCCAAAGATAGGGTTACTTACCTAATTAATGGTAAGATAACAATGTCAAAGGAAAAGGAAAATGAAAAAGAAATACTTTTGAGTAGGTAGAATGATCCTAATTACTTTCTCAATTTCAAACAAACATCCTTTCTATTTTCAAAACAAGCACCTACACTTTCAAAACATCTTACAAACTTGAAAACATTTTCAAAAGATCAACATCTTCGTATACATTCTTACGAACGAGAATCATTACAAAGATTTCCTAAACAATGGTCTCTTTACAAAATACTTTCAAAAACCACACAAAGCATACTTTCAAACAAAAGCAAGTGATCTAGCAAGTAACTAAGAGCCCATGGAAAACCATGGGTGAAAAGGGTGCCAATACCTTCCCTTTTCATAATCTACCCCCCGAACTCAAGAAATAATCTCAAAGGTATTTCCTGTGCTTTTTCACCTTTCCTTTTGGATAAAAGAAAAGTCGGTGGCGACTCTTGCTAATCGTAACATTTACGATCAAACGCAAAACCCTCAAGTCAGTTCTACCACCGTATCACAGAACTGGCGACTCTTATGGGGATAATTCTAAAAGTGGGGTTACCTTAGGGTTAGATCACATTTATTTGCTTTCATTGTTTGACTTGTTTGCTTTACATTATGGTTCTTTGTTTGGGTTTGAATCATCTACCCGGATTTGGGATACCTTATAGGTAAGTAGCAATGCATTGTGGAAACTGTGTGGGGTATACCGACATGTTCTAAGCAATAACTACGTTAGTGCGACATATTTGTGGGTACCGGTAGCCCTTGAGTTAATCAAGGAGAATATGGGGCCGCTGAGTGATGTCATGAAGCACTAATGAACTTTTAGAACCTTGACATGACCAACTTGGCCATTAGGATGTAGTGAGATGACCGGCTTTGGTGCAGTACGAAGTTGGTAGATACTCGATACTACACTCATTGAGGTTTGGTTTTTTGGGATATTTCGGTCGTCATTAAAGAGGCTTGTGCTGAAACAATGACCAAGGAAACAAACCAGTGATATTGAGCTCTTTAGAACCCGGTTACTATTACTAGGACAGGTTTGGGCCAACTAAACTTCAAGAGGGTACTTACCTATTAGACTCCATGCAAGCCTAAACCTAAGGACTTGTTTGCTTTGTTTGTGTATACATACTTGTACATAACATCATGAACATCATAACATCATGCACATTCACTCATCATTTCAAGGATTTTGGGATTCATCTTTGTTCTTGTTTTGTAGGACATGGATTCTATTCGCAGGAAAACTATTTAAATCAATCTTGTAAGGATCCCTCCACAACTTAAGGAACTAGCTTCAAGGATTCCAGAAAACTCTCCATTCACCGAGAGACATGGTCGTCTACTCAACTTGGTCACCTCCAACACAGATGAGGACATGATGAAGGTGCTCTTTCAGTACTTTGATCCCTTACACTATTACTTCACACTTCCTGACTATCAACTTGTGCCTACTTTGGAAGAATTCTCCCGACTCTTGAGGATTCCCATTCTCAATCAACTACCTTTCAGCGGTACGGAAAGAGACCCAAAGCCGGAAGAGATTGCTCAAGCTCTACACTTACAATCATCTGATGTCACAACTCATTGGGAAACAAGGAGTGGTGTCAATGGTTTCCTAGCAAAGTTCTTGTTTGAGAAAGCCCAAAGCTGTTGGAATTCCTTGGATCTTCAAGATTTTGAAGAAATTGTGGCTCTCCTCATCTATGGGATGGTTTTATTTCCAAATCCTGACCAACTCATAGATGTGAACACCGTCAAAATCTTCATATCCCGCAACCTGGTGCCTACATTGCTAGGAGACATCCTACATTCTTTTCACACTCGCACAATGAGGAATAGAGGTGCCCTTATATGTTGCACTCCTCTTTTGGCAAGATGGTTTATTTCGCATCTTCCTCAATCTGTATTGAAGAATGAGCAAGGTTCAAGGTGGTCACAAAGGTCGATGACGCTCAAACATTCAGACATTCATTGGTGCTCCCGATCCATAGAGAATGTTAATATTGTCGGCTGTTGTGGAGAGTTCCCTAATGTCCCCTTACTTGGCATTAGGGGAGGTATCACCTACAACCACTGCTTATCCTTAAGATGGTTTGGTTACGCCTGAAGGGATGGCCCTCATGAGATGTTGATTCAAGGTTTGGTATTTGACTACGAGAACGACGATCAAGGTCTTCGCCAGAGATTTATCTGAGATTGGAGGATGTTGAACAAGGTAGATAGCAAGACTTTGGGGTATAAGAATTCCATCCCTCTTGAGCCTTACCTCAAATGGGTACGAACTCGTGCTCAGAGTCTTATGATGCTTTATCCTTCCATTCTCCCGGTAATCATTGAGCTTGTCATGGAAGGAGATGTTCCATACACTGTCCTACATCCTGACATGCCCACCTCACTTGAAGACCTCCAAAGAGATTAGATATAACTCAAGGGGGAGCGAGATACTTTCGGAGCCCAATTCTACGCAAGCGAGAAGAAAGTTTTGGAACTCACTAGGCTACTTCATAAGGAGCAGACTCTGAATGCCTACATTGCACCAAAGAGGATGCGTAGTAACTTTCTATATTAGAGTTTTTGTATTTGTTTTGCCCAAGGAGGCACTGATGTATTCAAGCCTTAATTTATTAATATAACGTGTATTTCCTTTTTGTCTAAAACAAATTTGAATCTTAAAATCCTTGGAATCATTACATATGCATTTACCATTCATCATAACATAAGAAGGTTTCTTGCAACAAGTCTCCTCATCTCTCTACTGTTTATTTCAGTAAGATGGATCTCGAGAAAACAGTGAAGGACCTCCAAGCTCAGAATACACAGTTTCAACAGTTGTTCTTAACTCTAGCCAAAGGACAAGAAGAGTTGAAGACTTTGCTAGCTGAAGAGAAGAAAAAGAAGACAAAGAAGATAACCGGAGTTCTAAACATGGGAAGAAGATTCCAAGGGAAAACAAGAAGGGCCTTAGACTTTGCAACGACATCCAGTGAGAAAGACAGTCAAGATGGGAAAGGCAAACAAACAGTTGTCCAGTCAGAGTCAGAAGAGGAAGAGGAAGAAGAAGACTATTCTGAATAACAATACCCTCCAGCCGACGACAAGTATAAGCATCTAGAAGAGAGGTTGAGTGCAATGGAAATCCAAAATGTGTCTGGCTTGGACTTTGAGGAGTTGGATTAGTATCAGGGATTGTCATTCCTCCAAAATTCAAAGCACTTGTGTTTGCCAAATATGATGGAGTCTCATGCCCTAAAATGCATCTTCGGTCCTATGTGAGGAAAATCTAGCCCCATACCGTTGCCAAAGACTTATGGGTACACTTCTTCCAAGACATTCTGTCTAAAACTCAACTTGATTGGTTTTATCAGTTAGAAAGAGAAAATGTTCATAATTGGGAAGGTCTTACTACAGCCTTTTACAAACAATACCAATACAATGTTGATCTTGCGCCTACCCGTACTCAACTCCAGAGTATGGCCATGGTTTCAAGTGAAGGCTTCAAGGACTATGCGCAAAAATGGAGGGACTTGGCCGGAAGAGTTCAACCTCCCCTATCTGAAAGAGAGTTGGTAGACATGTTTTTGAGCACCTTGTCTGGTCCTTTTTTTAATCATTTAATTGGGAGTTCATCGGCAGGTTTTACTGAATTGATATTAACCAGAGAAAGGGTAGAAGCCGGGATAAAAACGGGAAAATTCAGAAAGATGCATCCTCTAATGTTGTAAGGAAGCCATTTATCAGAAAGAAAGAAGTGGTTGTTGTATATCCTCAGAGGAATCAAGATAGGGCCGAGCGCCGTCCAATGGTGGGGGTTGTTATGATTCCTAAACCTGCGCCTGATCAGCAAAGAAACAACCAACCAAGAATGGAAAGACTAGTCAGACAATTCACCCGAATTAATATGACACTATCTCAAATATTTCCACATCTGTTAAGATCCAACCTAGTGACTTTGAAAGAAGCTCCAAATAACCCTAACACAACCTCTCCTCACTATCATCCTAATGCCCGTTGTGCATACCACTCTGAGAGTTCTGGCCATGACACTAATAACTGTTGGGCTCTAAATAACAAAGTACAAGACATACTTAAAGCTAAAGAGATTCAATTCTATGCGCCAGAAAAGCCCAATGTCATTTTTCCCCTATGCCCAAACACGACCATAATGCCAACTCCATTGAAGAAGATATGTTCGTTACTTCAGTTGATGAACTTATGACCCCACTCCTAACTATCAAAAAGAACTTATTAAATGTCGGTGTTTTCCCAGACTGTGATGAAAGCCATCATTTCTGTTTTTCCTCACCAACCATCTGTCCTTTGTTGAAAACAGGCGTTCAGTGCCTAATAGATAACAAGGAGATTTTATTCGAGAAGACTTCTATTCCAATTGTTTCTTATAATGATGTTTCCATCGTTACCATTTTCACCAATTCTTTCAGGGTCTCCACCAAAAGACCCGTTAGAATTACATCAGTTCCAAAAGTAGCTCCTTTGATAATTACAATGCTTGGACCAGTCCTGTATTTGTCAGACGAAATCGTACCATGGAATTATGGAGGGGATGTCTACTACCACGGTATCAAGCAAGATTGGTCAGCTGCCAAAGATTCAAGTTATGAGAAGGTTGATTCTGATATCTGTAATATTGCATGGACTAGTAAGATAACCCGAAGCGAAAGGATATTCTCTCCAGAAATTGCTCCCCCAAAAGCAGTTTCTGGACCCGTAATCATTCTTGTTGTTGTTACTCCTCCAAAGGTTGTTCCAAGTCCTACAATCATCTCTGCTAATACTCCTGCTGACAAAGCTATTACAACCCATGTTATCACTCCTACTGACATTCCTATTGTCGAGTCAATCGAGACTCGAGGTAAAAGTATTTTGATTGAGCCTGTCCGGACGAAGGCACAATCATTGGCTATCCCTGAGACCTCCCGGAAAGAGATAGAGGAAATTCTGAAGATCATAAAAAGAAGCGACTACGATGTGGTCGAGCAACTGGGGCAAACTCCATCTAAAATTTCCATGTTGGCTTTATTACTATGTTCCGAGGCGCATGCAAAGGCCTTGGTAAAATTCCTGAAAACTGCTCATGTACCCCAAGAAAAATTTGCCGATCAATTCCAAGATTGCGTAGCCAGCTTGACTGCAGATAATGGCTTAGGTTTTTCGGATGGTGATTTAACGCCAAGAGGGAGGAAGCATAATGAGGCATTGCATGTCTCAGTTGAATGCAGGGGCACAACCTTGGCTCATGTCTTGGTGCACACTGGTTCGTCTCTGAATGTGTTTCCTAAAAAGGCTCTTGATAGGCTTGATTGTGAGGGATTGACATTGAATCTGAGCAACATAGTAGTGAGGGCCTTTGACGGCTCAAAAAGGATGGTGCATGGGGAAGTGGATATCCCCATAAAGGTTGAAACCCAAACATCTAATTCAACTTTTTATGTGATGGATATTCGCCCTTCATATTCCTGCTTGCTAGGTCGACCATGGATTCATAATGCCGGTGTTGTTACTTCTACGTTACACCAAATGTTGAAATATCCAATTCAAGGGAAAATCATCACCGTTCATGGAGAAGAAGAGAATATGATCAGCCATCTTAATTCCTTCAGATATGTGGAGTTATATGGTGAATGTATTGAAACTCCATTCCAACACTTTGAATAAGTCCCACAAGATGTGGCAGTAACCAAGGTTGTGTCTCAAGTTCCCAAGAGCACAAGGCCTCCACTCAGGATGTCATCTTTGAAGGATGCAAAGGAAGTGATAGAAGAAGGTGGGTGAACTATCTGGGGATAACTCCCAGATATCCCGTACAAATCTGACAAGTTTGGCCTGGGTTTCACTTTAGGTGCCCAGAAGGTTGTACGTCGCGCTCGTGCCGGAGGACCACCCTTGAGAATCAGCAACTTCGAAGTCAATGCAGTGGAAGATGATGAAGACATCTACAACCTGGAGGATTGGATTTTCCCAACTGTCAGAGGAGGGCTCAGCAACTGGGAGGCTAGAGATTTCATCCCGATCACTTTTATCCCGCAGTAATTTGTCTTTACATTTTGTTGGATCTGTAATATTAAAACAATTCAGACTCTTAAAACCTTGTGTCTTACCCAAGGCACAATGGTCCATTTGTAAGGGTTATTATCTCATTTCCATATGACATCAATGAATCATGTACATTTTTGCATACAAACTTTGTGCTCATTGTTTTTCTTTTTACATTTCCATTTCTTTCAAAGATAGTTATACTCTTACACACACTCACACTCACAATGCCGGTCTACATCCATTCGGGATCCCATGGGTAACGGTTCTGCTATGGCCTTCTGTAACTCTGAAAATCTAATCTACCAAGTCGAAGACGAAGGTGGGGAAGATTGTGAAGTACCAGGGGTGAAACAACCGGCTGAAAATCATCAAACAATGAAGTCGTCATCGAACGTTTTATCCCATATGGAGGGAAAGGTAAACATCGAGAAAACCTGAGAAGGGATAAGTCACGGTCTTGCGACCGAGAGATCAGGTAAGGGAGTCTGTTACGCGAGGGGAAGGTATTAGCACCCCCACACGCCCGTAGTACTCTACGACATCCACTCTTGTTGTCTATCTTATGAGTGTGTTTAATCTATGCTTACTGTTTACTATACTACTAAAGGGTGAATGCATGCAAAATAAAGGAGAAAAGAATGTAGGGAAAATAAATTTGTGCTCGCTTGGGTCCTACCCATATGCCTACGTATCCTTTTTGAGGAATCAGAGCTACCGTAGTTCGGCTCACATGTTTTGTTTGTTTTGTGTTTTTTATGGATGAAGTTAATTCCGCCTTCTGTCGCAGCTCGACCTTTTGAGACTTATGCGTTGGCACAGAAGTAAATTAATCATGTCCTTGCCTGAAAACAGTTTTAGAGAAAAGGTGCTCAAGCACACAAAATGGTTTGAATTGGTTTGTGTTTTATTACCTTGAAAAAGGGTTTAAGTATGATTATCATGTTTTTGATTTGCTAAGAAAAGAGGTTTTTGTTTTAGATGCAAGGATGCAAAAAGGGGAAGAAAATAGTCTAAGAGAGACTAGCCTATTTCTAACCTAATGTTACCATACAATGGTAGTCCTAAGGTTTAGTTTAACAAAAGGGAAACGCCTACCTAATGTTGGCATGCGTGGTTTGCAACCTAAGGTCTAACTTGCATCCGAACGGAGTAAGCGCATCCTAAGGGAACATGATATGTACAAGGATAGAGCAAACAAGCTAATAAGCTCTAGAGAGAACACCTAGAGATATCTTATCTAAGTTATCATGCCAAAGAAAGTCTAACAAAACTATTCTATAGGGAACATGCAATGAGAGTGAAGTCGTGATCTCAATTTCTAAATTGAATGACTCATAGATCAACAAGAAATAAAGGAATGAGATAAAATCCTATAGGGAGCATGCACTGAGAGCGAAGTCGTGTACTCAATTTCTAAATTGAGTGACTCATCGATCAACAAGAAAATATACAAACACAAGCACAACACATATAACAATAGAAGTGTGGAATGCCTGCTACAGGTATTTAAACAGTGACTTCGAGTGCACACTCTTTATTTCCTACTTCTCATGGTATCTAGAAAGCAGTAAAGAAATATAGTAAAGTGCAAAAATGAGGAGTAAAATAGATTTACGATGATACCGAACAGAGAAAGTCCGTTGCCTCTTCGAAACCACGAAAGCAAAAAGAAAACTCTACCGAATACTTGGGGAAGCTTCAACCTGATCAATTAAAAATTATCCATAATGATTACCTGAAGCGAATCAAATGCAGACGTCCATGAGGTGCTATTTTCAGACCATGGTGTATAATTCAACAATTCAGAATTCTGGTGCTAAGTATGATTCATAATGAATCCAATAGTCATTTTTTCCAGCTCTAATGTGCCAAAAAACATATTGACATGGGCCTAAGGGGAAAGCGTAATTCAGCCCACTCAACGCCATATTTAGCCTTTTTTCAACATCAATTTCCATTACATAAAAAAAAACAAGAAATTATGTAAAAAATGCAGTAGGTCAAACGATGTAGTATTAGGGAAATAGGTTTCAAAAGAGTTGTAACTCTTCACATTCACATGACCGAGTCATCTTCCTTGTCCTTCATGGTGAATGGTGGCGTTCTCTTCATCTCAATTTCGTCTCAAATCGATTCAACCTCGCAATGCCCCCTGGTTCCGATCAAAACCCCGCCGATTTGCTTCCATTTAACTTTGTCTCACTCTTCTTAATTCGTGACAGCGGATACTTCGTTCATCACCGCATTTGCTCAACCTTCTCCGATCGTCGCCACAATTCCGCCTCATATCCGGCTTCCATTTCCTCAAACTCTCTCCGGTTAAGCCCTGACCTAAGTGAATCTAGATGGTGATGATGATGCAGACTCCGGCGAAATGATGATGAAATGATTCCTAGGTCTCCCTGTTTTTCTCCCTCTTCGTCTTCTTCTACTGTGTGTGTATGTATCTCGCATGTTGCGTTCACTGCTTCTTATTCATTTTCTAATCTTGCTACTTACGTGTGATAGTTGTTCGTGCGATGTTGTTGATGAATCTGTGTTGCGGGACTAAGAGTTTGTAGAGAATTATGACGAATCATTGAAGAACGATGCAGAAAGTTTAGTTGCCAGGCGATTTGTTGGAGATGCAACGGAGATGAAGTAGTTACGAAAAGATTGCAGAAGGTTAGTTTCCTGATACATTTCTTCTGTGAATGATAATCCCTTTCCTTTGAGTTTTTATGAATGAAAGTGATGAATGAATCGTGTTCTAGTTTTTTCAAAGAGAAAAGTTTGAAGAATTGCAGAGTTCTTGATGAAGCGTTATCGTGATTTTCAGAGAGTTTTTGCGATGAAGTTGTTGGTGGTTCTTCCAAGTTGATGAAGAATGATGCTCAGTGAAGATGAAATTCAAAGGGAGAGATAGAGATTTTTCATAGATTGATTTTGGTGATTCTCCATGGAAATTGAAGAATGACGAAGATTGCAAAGCGGAGATTGAAGGTCGAAGATGAAGATTACAGAGAAATGTTTGGTGGATTGAATCAGAGAGAAATTTTATGTGTTTTCTTCCGAGAGTGTCAAGATGAGTTTTCTGGTTTTCTTTCTTAAATGAATCGTATCCCCTCTTCCTCTCTTTCTGTTACGAATTTTTGTTGCTCTGTTAGTTTCTGTTGTGAAGTTAGGAAGTTAGTTGAGGTTTGTTGGACTGTTTTTTTGAGAGGATAGGAATTTTGTTAGAGGTGGTTCGGAAATCAGTTAGGGGTTAGAGAGTTTGTTAAATCCTTATTTATGAAAAGTTGTTTTCAAGGTTAGAAACTATTAAAGGGTTGTTTGGAATGGGCTGTTAATTATGCAGGAAGATTGGGAAGTCAATTAGAAGAAATGGTTAGAAGCGTTTAGGGATTGTTATCCCTGTTAGAGGTTTAGGAAAACAATTATATGGAAGCTTTCTGTTATTTTTCTGTTCGGATGGTTTCAGAGTTAATTGGGAAGTTTTTCTTGCAGTTAGAGGGTTGGAGATTTTTAGAAGAGTTAGTTAGGATTCGGTTATGCAGGGCTGTTACAGGAAGTTAAAAAAAATTGTTAGGCAGTTTTGGAAGTCAGTTTTGACAGTTTGCAAGGTTTTCGCTAGAAGGAGTTTCGTTGGGATTTTGTTGTTTACAATTTCTGTTAAGAGCTGCTAAAAGGTTATTTAGGGGCTGTTTTTATTTATGAATTGTTTTTGGCTGGTTTTTTCTATTGAACAGGGCAGCTCTAATTAATGATTGTTTTATGTTGAACGCAGTGCAAAATTTGATTTTCGTCGCACTCAAGATGCCTTAAATTTTCCCCTGTTTGGTTTTGTTCTTATTGTCCCTTGATGTAATGCCACGGATCTTAGTATAATGATGCATAATTACAGTTTCATAGATATGCACGGTTGCTGTAATTTGCATTAATTCCACACTTTATTATGTTTGCGCTTGGAACCTCTTGAAACCGCATGTGCATCACTTCACTTTCTTTTCTCTTGTGTAGGAAAGATTATGTTTTCCCGAGTTGACGAACGCATGTTCATACATGTTGGAGGCAAGTCTTTTATGGTTGCGTTTGACCGCGAACTTGTTCTGGCATACATGTTCTAGTAATGATGCAAGTCGGATATTTGGACGCAATGATGGCTGCAGCAAAGCCGACTCATAAAGGAAGTTTGAGGACACTCGAAAGGATCAGATTTCGGAGCATGAAGATATGATCACGATGAAACTTTAGGATTGTATTAGGGCAGACTTCCATGTATATTTTTTTTTGCGTACTTGTATTGATTTTAAATTTTAAAAATGACGATGTCGTGATATTTACGACATTTGTCACATACTTTTGAAATCAATGATGTAACTCTGTATATTAAAAGCATATTGTCTCAGCATATTACCCATCATTTCTTAACTTTGAAGTAGCATTAATAGAGTGATGATATACTGATGAACATAGTGTTTAGATTCCTTTGAATTAATTATGGCAGACCCATGAATGCCTCAGTATTTTTTGAAGTACTGTAATGCATCATTTGGGCCTTTTGTACTTGTAAACTGAACTCCAAGAGATCTAAATGGATATACCTTGCAACATTTGTTTCAACATTTGTTTGATATTCATAATGAACCACATATGTACCCTAATTCCATATTAACTCCAAAGTTCTAGCAAATTCGAGGGAATACCAATTAATCTCCACTTATGAAATAAGTAGTCCCTTAACTGATGAAGATTCAAACTAACACCGATACGTTGGAAAAATTAAACTCCTAATTCTTTAATTGAAATCCTTGGTGGATAGCTTGATAAGGAAGAAGTTCTTAATGCGCCCAAATTCAAACCCTATTTTGTTAAAAACAAGATACGCTCAAATGATAACTCTCTTGCATAGTGAAAGGTATCTTGATTTAAAACCCTAACTTCAAACCCTGATTGTTTAGGAGATCAGTCGATCTAAACTTGCATGAAGATGAGAGCTTAAAAGTACGGAGAAACCCTAAATCTGCATTACCCTTGTTCTCATGCTAAATTTACTGATCGGTGATGCATGCTATGTTAATTGATCTAATGGAGGTTATGTACATGAGAAAAATGCGAGATGCGTAAGCCAGATAAAAGTAAATGGTAGGAAAAATTTGGGGGTATTACAGCTGCCCCTATTTAATCGTCTTAAACCTGAAAGTACGATTGGCGCATGCCTTTCGAAAATTCGAGGTAGAAGATGATTAAATACCAATGCCGAAAATTTGTTCTGGGAGAAAGTGTGAGTATTTATTTCGTTTTATGGTATCTGCTGGGGAAATGATTTTTGTTTTTCAGTGAAGAGACGGAGGTTAGATGGTGACACGATGAGTGTTTATAAGCTGACACGATGAGTGTTGGAAGGTAGCATGATGTCAATGCAAGGACATGGAAGACTTGTAACGTGGCGTGATGCCAATACAAGGAAGGGATTGAACTTGTAACGTAGTGTGATGCCAATACAAGGAAGGGATCGAACTTGTAATGTAGCATGATGCCAATACAAGGAAGGGGTCGAACTTGTAACGTAGCATGATGCCAATACAAGGAAGGGATCAAAATTGTAACGTAGCATGATGCCAATATAAGGAAGGGATATGGCTTGTAACGTAGCATGATGCCAATACAAGAAAGGTATAACACGGACGAGTGTTTGGATCGATACGGACGAGTATCAAGAAAGGTTAAACACGGACGAGTATTTGAATCAATATGGACGAGTGTTGAAAGAAGATATGGACGAGTATCAAAAGGTTAAACACGGACGAGTGTTTGAATCAATACGAACGAGTATTGAAAGAAGATACGGACAAGTATCAAAAGGTTAAACACAGATGAGTTTTTGAATCAATACGGACGAGTATTGAAAGAAGATATGGACGAGTATCAAAAGGTTAAACACATACGAGTGTTTGAATTAATACAGATGAGTATTAAAAGAAGATAAGGACGAGTATCAAAAGGTTAAATATGGACGAGTGTTTGACTCAATACGGACGGGTATTGAAAGAAGATACAGACGAGTATCAAAAGGTTAAACACGGACGAGTGTTTGAATCAATACGGATGAGTATTGAAAGAAGATACGGACGAGTATCAAAAGGTTAAACACGGACGAGTGTTTGAATCAATACGGACGAGTATTGAAAGAAGATACAAACGAGTATCAAAAGGTTAAACACGGATGAGTGTTTGAATCAATACGAACGAGTATTGAAAGAAGATATGGACGAGTATCAAAAGGTTAAACACGGACGAGTGTTTGAATCAATATGGATGAGTATGAAAAGAAGATACGAACGGGTATCAAAAGGTTAAACACGGACGAGTGTGTGAATCAATACGGGCGAGTATTGAAAGAAGATACGGACGATATCAAAAGGTTAAACATGCACGAGTGTTTAAATCAATACGGACGAGTATTGAAAGAAGATACGGACGAGTATCAAAAGGTTAAACACGGACGAGTGTTTGAATCAATACGGACGAGTATTGAAAAAATATACAAACGAGTATCAAAAGGTTAAACACGGACGAGAGTTTGGGAAACTGACTCGGATGAGTGTTTATGAGTTGACACAGACGAGTGTTTGGAGACCGACACAGATGAGTGTTGGGTTTGGACTTGGTGTATTGATTTTACTGGAAATTGATGGAGGTGAAGGACACCATCTGGGGATTTCAGGAATCATACCCTCTTGCGGGGATGTATTATCGTCCTTAAATGATTCAAGTCTTTCATGTAAGGTATCTGATCTGGCTTATGCTTCGTATGCATGTTTGAATTTCTTTTGCCGCAAAGATCCATTCTGATGGATCGGCTACGCGCTTTTGAAGATGCAATGTTATGTAATGATAATTATATGCAATGCAAAGAAATAGACTTCATGGGGATAAGAGAAGGCTTGTTGGGAACCGTTGCTCATTACTGGGGATGCCAATACATATCGATGCTGGAAACCTGCAGTACCAAATATTGTTGGGGATACTGATAAGAATTTACACTGGGGAGCTCACAATACCGCAGGTTGTTGATTACTCTGTTGAAGATTGAATTGCTGACGAAGTGAGTCTTCAGGTATGCTGCTGCATTCTGAATCGTACCGTTGGGGAAGAGATAATTTGGCCAGACTTCCATACATCCTGAACTGTTGAGAGGATGGTAGAGCTGAATATGCCAAAGAAATGGATATCGAACACCATGTGAATCACTTCGAATACATGCCCTAAGTTTAAGCCACATTGGGGAATTGCTTCTTAAATCATTTAGGGATAAGAGATGGGTATATACACCTGTGGATGCCCCGGTTTAGTTCTGTGAATGCCCCGGTTTAGCTCTACGAATGCCCGGTTTAGCTCTACTAGGGACGCACTTGATTAAATCCACTGGGGATGCACTTCCGTGTGCCGAGCCAAATGTCGACTCCAAACTTTCTGAATTCACTTGAGGAATCGGGTTTGAAATTTTCTGTAGTAGATGAAAGCAGCTTCATGCACTGGATAGGTCTGGGTGACCGTTATAATTCTTTTAGCTCGATCGTAGTTGTCTCGTGCAACATAATTGACTTGAGCAACCTTGTAAGTACGGATGAGGAATGCCCCTGTCTGTGGGATTTCTGGAAGAATCTATGCTGAATAGAAGATGGGAATATCCATGGCATAATACGATATGAGGTGGCCTGCCCCAATCTCTTGAACCATGAAATAAACTGCTCTTGTTTACAGCTTTCTTGGAGAGATCTGTCGAATCTCGATGTAACTGCCCCAGGTTGACTGGATTCTGAATAGATTTCTCGATGGGATGGCCTCTGATTGATCAAGCTTGAAGATATTTATCAATGTGATAGCCTCTAATTGGTTGAGCTTGAATATATTTATCGACGTGATAGCCTCTGATTGGTTGAGCTTGAAGAGATTTATTGACGTGATAGCCTCTGATTGATAGCTTTGAGGCAATGCCCCAGATTTGGATGGCCTCAGAGAGATCGACTCTCGACTTGATTTCCCCAGATAGGCGGATTCTTCTAACTTCATCCTTGAAGGGTACTCAAATTGTAAAGTGCCAAGATGCTGTCTCTTGACAAAAGGTTAACATGCCCCTGGATAAGTCATTTCTCTTGTGGCAGCTGACTCTTGCTTCAACAGGGTATTCAAGCCTCTCTTCTCTGACAAGATTGAGCTCTTTACCGATTATTCATTGTGTAAAATTACTTGATGTCGATCAGTTGTTTTGTATGCAGAAGAATGTTTATTATGAGAATGATAATTCTAATGCAACACATATGTAAGTCTTGAAGTTTGAAAAAACTTTGAACGAAATGACGTCACAACTCTGTTGTGACCGAGTCACTAGCTAGAGAGAAACATTTGCAAATTATTTTTTATAAAAGATAATGCAAGCATATGATGCCAACACGGATATTCAAACGTACCTCTTAGGAGTCAGTTAAATGTTATCTCGTTGTAGCACGCTTTCGAATTGACCCATGCTTCAATTAGGACTTTTATTGGTTGTAACGTGGCCTGGTTCACGGTTTTAGAAAAAAGGATTTAAGGCTCAAAATTATTTGGTGCCCACCCATTCTCCATGATGTTCTCCATTCCTACGTTCAGTTGACCCGATACAAGAATTCATCTCTCTCGAATAGTTTGCGATGGTTGAGGAACCACTGAGGTCTCTTGGACACAACAGTCACTAACTTCTGATTTTGGTGTCTGATCAAACGAATTTGTTCTTTGATGAAGATTTTCATTGGTTATCCTTTTCTAGCCTTTTAGGCTTTTCAATTTCCTTCTTGCTTTTTCCTGGACATATTCTTTTGAATTTCGATTTGGAAGTCCAGCAGGATGTCCCAACTTTTTCCTAAGCGACTTGTTTTCAAGTTTCGACTTAGCGAGGATTTTTGTTTCTTTCTTATTCGTATTTCCATTTTGAACAAGTCATTGATCTTTGCATTGTCTTTGATTTGTCGAAAGTGATCCTGATTGTCTGGGTCTTTAGTAGATGAGGGATAGCCATTGTTGTATCGTCATTTGTTGACCTCCTGATGTGTAAGAGATACCCATTGGGATATTGTCAATAGACGCATGTTGCTGATAGATGAGGGTTAACCATTATGGTTTTGACTTTCCTCAACCTTTTGATGGATAACCATTGTTGTATCCTTGGATGCACACTCTTGATGAGTTCTGAACACTTGATCAGATTAACTGAACACTACCCGCCCCAGTGTTAAAATGAGGGTTTTTTCGGAATAGAAAAGAACTCCTACTTCGAAGGCTCAGAGGGGTTAACGAGGGTTTATCTCCCTTATATCTCCGGTGTTTAGGAATTGAAACAAGGCCTGTACATTGTCAGCATGGTCTTACTAAAAAGCGTACCAACCAGAGATTTTGCGTTTTTAGATTATCTTCATCCTCCTTCCAATCTTTACCTAAGCATAAGACTAGGAAATTTGACATCAATATGCAAGTAAAATATTTAAAGAGTGATAACGAATGAATTAATAAAAACGAAAAGAACACTTTAAGACAAGCATACATATTGCATTAAGATTTTCATTCAAAAATAGACAAGTTTATATATACAAGCAATGTTTAAACAAACAAGTAAGAATGTGAATGAAAATGCAGTAAAGAACCAATGGTTTCCATTGTTGAGGAGACTTGACTCCGTATGGATTTCTTGATTCTGACAACTTTCTGTAGTCTTGATGCTTGAGTGGGAGGGAGAATTCCCCTTCAGATCTGATGTGAACATGACAATCTTTGAATTGATCTTGTCTTGGACTTTGTCTCTGGATGACATACCTTCAATCGAATGGCCAGGTGCCCCGGTATAATATGCATAGAGGATTATTTCAAGAGACGAATGAATGATTTACCCAGCGAATCGGTATAAAGTGCATCACCAAGCATATTACACCCCAAAGAAATAATACAGTTCGTCTTCTATCAGAACAACAGAGACATTCAGCTGGAAAAAAATAGTTCAACAGTTGGCCAAATAGGAATTAGAATTTTGGTAGAGACACCAGACAAGTGTTGGGCTTTATACTTCAACCCCTTTATATTTTTCAATATCAAAACCGGGTGCCTCAGAATAGGGGATACATCTAGCATGTGTATCACAATCAGAAAGGATGTTTGTGGGAAGAGGACCCCAGAGATCAGAGCTTTGTCAAACTTCCACCAGGAGAGGAAATAGCTGGATGTAATGCGTTGGAGTCACATCACCATGCTCATAAGGCTTCTTCTGTCTTTGATTAAAAGCTTTTTTCCATGAATTCACTAGGGGGAAAAAGATTGACTGTTGTTGAACAGATCAAGGAATGCAAAGTTGTGGGGAGTGCCCCTGATTGAATAGTCTGATGCCCCAGTGTGGCAACCACATCTGACATTGGTCAAAAAGAATGAAGCACTAATATAAGATCCCACAGTAAATGGAAACCATTTGCTGATAAGATGTTCCAAGAACTCAAGATTATATAACACTCCATGGTTGAAAGCGTTCCCCAAAAGATAAGGAGAAGAAGGAACCTCTGCTGTAGTAGTAGGTGCAAGATTGTTGACATCATCATCAGAGCTTCCATGAATGGGTTCATCTGAGTCTTCAATCAATTATCCTCATGCTTAAAGACATTTCTGACCCTGGGTCAAAGTTTGCACACATATCGCACAGAGTTATTCCATAACTGACCTCTGAACATGTGACAGTAAGAAATCAAGTCTGAACCTCTAAGGAGAACACCAGGTCTGAATAAGAATCCCCAATCTTCGAGTACATGTTATGGATGCATGAATATGTATGGGGTGCATGAATGGATGCAATGTCATGTTCTGTCATTTCTAAGGAATTTACGTGCTTTGATTTTGATTTTACGCAAGTAAGGGATGGAAGAATTTAGCACAAGACTTGCAAATGCGATTCCTTGGAGATAACAGGACATGTATATTAAGCATGTGGTTAACCATGTTATGTATACAAAGACATGGGATTAAAGTTTCATCATTCTTGAATATGATTGTTGCATTGTTCTGAATCATATGAATATCATCAAGTCAAAGGTCAGGCATATCTTTCGCACATACAAGAACCAAGTATCCTGTAGATCTCCCATTGTACGGGATCAAGGCTTCTGGAACATCGGATACTATTGAGACTCCTCTGAACATGTTGGGAATACCAAGATCGAAGGCTCGAATGAACCTCCAAGTAAATAAGTCAGGAACTCAGAAAATAAATCCAAGCACCCCATAGTCACCATCAGCACACCATCTGCATAAGTCACTAACAGAAATCCAGAACATAACCATTAGAACCAATAGCCACTGTCTGAGCATAGTCACCATCTGAATATGTGTAATCATCTGAACATAGTCACCAACTGTACCTGTGATAATAATTCCCTCCCCACTCACGGGTGAAAACTAGGTCAAGGTAAGGTAATGGTAACTTAGAATTGAGGGTACTCCTGAAAAACTATTGTTGTATCACCTACGTGAAAACGATAGCCCCTCATTTGTACCTCATCTGAGCATGGATGACATGACGGTGATAGTGAGACCTAAGTCAACTAGATGTTCATGTTCCACTTTATTCCTAGGGTTCCTATGTGTGATACGGTGGGAGAACTGACTGTGGTTTTGCGTTCGTATTCGCACTTGTGCGGTTGAGCAAGAGTCGCCACCAACTTTTTATTTTATCCTAAAGGAAAGGTTAAAAAAGCACAGCAAAAACCTTTTGAGATATTTCGTGGGTTCGGGGGGTAGATTATGAAAAGGGAAGGTATTAGCACCCTTTTCATCCATGGTTATCCATGGGCTCTTAGTTACTTGGTTTTTTAGATCACTTGCCTTGATTTTCGATTGCTTAAAAAAATGGTGTGTATGTGAGTGTTTTTGAAAATGTTTTGGAAGAAGATGCCTTGTCTTAGGCTAACCTTGTAACAATTCTTTACTCGAATATTTTACAAAGGCGTGTATCTTTTCGAAAGATGTTTCAAAATGTTTTGAGAGTTTGTTTGAAAGTGTTGTGGATTGTGATTTTTGAAAAGAAGGCAAGTGTTTTTGCAAATTGATCTCAAGTAACTAAGAGTTTTGTCTACCCTATTGTACTCAAAGGTTTTTGTTATGTTTTAACCCCTTTTTAACAATTTTGTTCCACCATTGAATTTGGTGGGCAATCTTGCGTTTAGGAAGTTTGTTCGGGACGGGCGCGGGTCGTCGTATGGACCATGAATGCAATGGTGCCAAGTGTCTTTGGCAATTTGCTTTGAAGGGACTATGATCATTCCGTTTAGGCAACATTCGAAAGCGTCATCGAGGGACTTATGATCATTTGAATTTGTTTTGCCAAAGATACTCGACGTGCAAGCATGGCCCATTTTGGAAGGCAACATGTAGGATTACCCTAGGGGGTGCAAGTGTGATTGTGTATTTGATTTCATGCATTTGTCTTTTATTAGGTTATCTAGCGCTTGATTTTATGTACATGCAAACCCTAGGTCTAACCATGGTATAATTGAAAGCGGTAAATTGCGAAAATGTAAAATCTACGCTATTACAAAGTAAGTATCCGGGAGTGGGGGTACAATATTCATAAATGGGGATGAGACTTATAGTATCCAATAAGTTACAACCAAATCAAATTTGCGATCAAATGTAAATGACGGTATATCAATGTATAAGATAAACAAATGTGTATAGGAGCAATATAAATGTGTTGTGTAAGTGTACAAGTATATGCGTATGTAATTATTTACAGGTTAGGAATGTGAGATTGAACATGTATTAAGTATTGTTAAGTATTTGTTTTGACCTAAAGAACAATTAAATGTCTATTTAATTTAATTAATGATCTTGCATTTTTTAATATGTACAAAAGAAAATGTTTTAATTGAATGTTTTAAGTCCTAATTAAATTATGCAAAAATGTATGCTTACTTATTATGTACATATATATATTTTAATTAAAAGAATAAAAAAAGTATTTTCAATTTTAATTATATGGTGCAATAAAAATGTATTTTTATTATTAAAGTATTATTGTAAAATATATTAAGTTAGGAAAAATATATTTGTTTTAAGATGTTATATATAAAAAGAAAAGTTAGTATTAATTTATTAATGAAATAAATTTGTTTATATATAAAAAAGGTAAGTTAAAAATTTGTTTTATAATAAAAGAGATTAAGGCTTTTGAATGGGAATTCATTGGGCTTCAGGCGTTGGGGAAAAAAGGTTAGGCCCAGAGTTGAAATAAGGGTTTTAGGGTTAGATGGTTTTGTATTCAGTTTTGTCATGCGTTTAGGTTTTGAGACAGCGGCGGCGTTCGCTTGAGTTTCGTCTTCTTCGCGTGTTTCTGAGTGCCCAGCGTGAACCTTTTGCCTCAGCCACCAGCGACCTTCAACTCCTCTCCCCTCTTCCTTGATGCAGGGAAGCGCACAAGAGGGTAACCCTTTTCTCTTTGATTTCGCGTTTTAGGTTTAGATCTCTTTTACATGCTATGGGTTACTGTCTTCCTCTTGATTTAATTGCTCGATTAAATTTCTTATGCTGTTCATTATTGATTTTTATTGGAGGTACGTGGGATGAAAGAAAGAAAAGGTCTTACCTTTACTGGAGAGGGGAAGGAGGAGGATGGAGGTCCTTAGGAGGCTTGACGAGCGGAGGGTGCTGATGTTTACGCTTTGAGCTCCCTGATATTTCTGTACTACCTCTTTTGCCTAGGGTTTCATGATGAATTGAAAACCTAATTTTGATATTTGCTTCTTTCTTCTTCTTCTTTGCCACTGTATGCTTGTTGCTTCTTTTTCCACCTTATGATGAACTCAGAGTTCTGAGGGGGCCTCGCCTGTATGCTTGAAATGTTATTGTTGCTTCTGAACGATTTTGCCTTTTGATTGTTGAACTTGCCCAATGATGTTTTTTACTGAGGGCATTATGTTGCCTTTGTTCTGCTTGCTTAGGTTGCTTATTTTGATTGCCCAATGATGTATTTTACTGAGGGCTCGAGGGTTTTGACAGGGTTAAGGGTTTGAAAAATTTATGCTGGTATGGCCTTGAAGTCTTTATTGGTTATCTGTTAGGCTTGAGGCCTTTTGACAGGGTGAGGCTTGAGAATGATATTGGCACAGGTTTTGATACTTGACAGTTTATGCTTAGGCTTACTGGTTTTTTTGAGACTTGACTAATGCAGGTTTTGTTGGTTTTTTGGAGACTTGGGTAAGGTTTTTGACAGGTTTCAGGTTGTTATGGTTTAGGCTCTTAGCATGTTATTTCAGGTTTGGACTTGGTTTTAGAAATGCAGTAGCAGTTTTTTTTTGCTTCATGTTAGGCTTTGGTTTTGACAGAGGTTTATGGTTTATGTGATTTCAGGCTTGAGGCCTAGCAGGTTTGGTAGTTCAGGTTTTTTTGCAAATGGTAAGGCTTTGAGCTTTTAGGTTTGTGAAATAGCAGGTTATGGTTTTGAGGTGTTTTTGGAGGTGTTTATGGTTTATGCAGTTTGTGCTTCAGGTTTAACTGGTTTAAGGTGTTTGACAGGATGAAGCTTTTTACTTGCTTCAGCTGGTTTGTGTTAAGCTTGAGGCTTAACAGTTTTTACTGCTGGTTTAGGCCTCTTTAGGTTTAATGCTTAGCAGTTGTATATTTCTCCTCTGTGTTCAGTCTTTTGTATATGTTTCTATGCCTCCTGCCTAAAGCCTAAAAACCTGCATTCTTTTATCTCTCTCTCTTCTTTCTCAGTACAGCTAAAAATATAAAAAATGTTTGTGCTGTACCTTTGTTCTGAAAGGGTCACTTCATTTGGGAAATGATGAAAATGAGTTGCTTGCATATCATGCTTTCCTCTGCATATTTGATCTCTTCTTGACAGCTTTTGTGCTTTGTATCTTCTTTGATATCTTGGGTATCTTTGGCATCTTGACAGCAAGTTGTACCTTTTGGCCTTTTTGACATAAAGTAGGAAATTGGATTTTTCAGTTTGGTTTGAACTTGGAGTTTGAGATTTTGAAATTATGCAGTTTTGACACTTTGCATTTATGCATTTTGACACTTTGCATTTTTTCTCAACTTTGCATTCATGATTAAATAAAATTCTTCCCTCTTTGTGAACCGGGAGAAATCCCGTGATTTGCAGAGAGGGTTAACTGATCCCAATCAGTGGCCCTTAGTGATGACTGCAATTTTATCTGTCTTTTCAATTTAACTGTTATTTGACTTTTCTCCTTTTCTTTTGCAGATGAATAAAAATGGATGGAGGGGTACTAAATGAAGACTGAAGAATTAGAAAAATAGGATAGTTTTTCTTTTTATTTAATATTTAAATTAATGTAAAACCATTGTTTGTAATTAAATTATAAACAATAATTGTACAAATAATTCAAGAATCAATAAAAGTCTTTATTATCCAATCAGTTCTATTTCCTCTTTCTTTATTGTTTATCTATTATTTAAAACTCTTTGAATTAAAATAATTGAAAAATAAATTTCAATCACTTAATTTAGAATAATAAATAATTTAAATAAACAATACTTTAGCACATTGATCAGTTAAACCTGGTATCTCCAAAGCGAATCAATAGTTAATCAAATCACTGATCAGGCGCATTCCCTTTTCACCGATTTTTACCAATCACTGTAAATCCAAACTGCATATATCTTTGACTGGCTCAAACAAACCAACTTGAATTCAAACCAACTGCCTCTTTTACTGATTAAATCAAAACAATGCGAATTCAAACCGATTCTCGGAATAACTTGCAAAGTGCTGTGGAATTTAAATCCTTCTGAGAATGCGCGCACAAACCCTAATTCCTGATTAAATGCCAAAGAGCATTCGCCTGATCAAAATTGAGCCAGAATCAACCAAAACCCTAAGCCAACTGTGTGAAACAATCTAGAGCCCTGAAAGATCAATAAAAACCCTAATTGCGTCTGACTGACGAGAAAAGTCTGTTTGATCGATTCTTGAGCCAGTTTGAAAAATCAGGAAATGCCTGAAGCTGAGATTTCTTGTGGAAAAATGCGAGGGCAAATTTTGGGGTACAACATTATGGTATACAACTCTGGCCTGGGTATTGGGCCTTTTACCTCATAGTAACACCCACCCAATAAGAAGCAGATCCAGTACAACAGTAGTATATGGAATACAGTAAAATGAAACGCATACATATGCTCAAGTATATACAAAATGAATGAATAAACTGAAAGCATAAAATACACACCCAAAGAAAAATAAACAAGATCTAGGAGCGACTCCGGGATGGACCAGCATTTGGTCGACCTGTCCCCAGTGAAGTCGCCAGTTGAAACAACCGGCTGAAAATCATCAAACAATAAAGTCGCCATCGAATGTCTTTTATCCCATATATAGGGAAATGTAAACATCGATAAAACCTGAGAAGGGAGAATTCACGGCCTTGTGACTAAGAGATTGGGTAAGGGAGTCTGTTACGTGAGGGGAAGGTATTAGCACCCCACACGCCCGTAGTACTCTACGGTATCCACTCTTGTTGTCTATCTTATGGGTGTGTTTAATCTATGCTTACTGTTTACTATACTACTAAAGGGTGAATGAATGCAAAAGAAAGGAGAAAAGAATGTAAGGAAAATAAGATTGTGCTCGCTTGGGCCCTACCCCAATGCCTACGTATCCTTTTTGAGGAATAAGAGCTATCGTAGTTTGGCTCACATGTTTTGTTTGTTTTGTGTTTTTTATGGATGAGGTTAATTCCGCCTTCTGCCGCAGCTCAACCTTTGGAGACTTATGCGTTGGCATAGAAGTAAATTAATCATGTCCTTACCTGAAAAGGGTTTTAGAGAAAAGGTGCTCGAGCGTACAAAATGGTTTGAATTGGTTTGTGTTTTGTTACCTTAAAAAAGGGTTTAAGTATGATTATCATGTTTTTGATTTGCTAAGAAAAGAGATTTTTGTTTTTGATGCAAGGATGCAAAAAGGGGAATAAAAGAGTCTAAGGGAGACTAGCCTATTTCTAACCTAATGTTACCATACAATGGTAGTCCTAAGGTTTGGGTTAACAAAAGGGAAACGTCTACCTACTGTTGGCATGCGTGGTTTGCAACTTAAGGTCTAACTTGCATCCGAACAGAGCAAGCACATCCTAAGGGAACATGATATGTACAAGGATAGAGCAAACAAGCTAATAAGCTCAAGAGAGCACACCTAGAGAGATCCTATCTAAGTTATCATGCCAAAGAAAGTCTAATAAAACTATCCTACAGGGAACATGAAATGAGAGCGAAATCGTGATCTCAATTTCTAAATTGAGTGACTCGTCGATCAACAAGAAATAAAGGAAAGTGATAAAATCCTATAGGGAGCATGCACTGAGAGCGAAGTCGTGATCTCAATTTCTAAATTGAGTGACTCATTGATCAACAAGAAAGTAAACAAACACAAGCAAAACACATATAGAAAATGAAGTGTGGAATGCCTGCTACAGGTCTTTAAACAGTGACTTTGAGTGCATGCTATTTATTTCCTACTTCTCATGGTATCTAGAAAGCAGTAAAGAAATATAGTAAAGTGCGAAAATGAGGAGTAAAATAGAGTTACGATGATACCGAACGGAGAAAGTATGTTGCCTCTTCGAAACCACGCAAGCAATAAGAAAACTCTACCAAATACTTGTGGAGGCTTCAACCTGATCAATTAAAAATTATCCATAATGATTACCAGAAGCGAATCAAATGGAGATGTCCAGGAGGTGCTATTTTCAGACCATAGTGTATAATCCAACAATTCAGAATTCTGGTGCTAAGTCTGATCCATAATGAATCCAATAGCCATTTTTTTCAACTCTAATGTGCCAAAAAACACATTGACATGGGCCTAAGGGGAAAGCGTAATTTATCCAACTCAACTCCATATTCAGCCTTTTTTCAACATCAATTTCCATTACATAAAAAAACAAGAAATTATGAAAAAAATGCAGTAGGTCAAACGATGTAGTATTAGGGAATTAAGTTTCAAAAGAGTTGTAACTCTTCACATTCACATGACCGAGTCGTCTTCCTTGTCCTTCATGGTGAACTCTGGCATTCTCTTCATCTCAATTCCGTCTCAAATCGATTCAACCTCGCAATCCCCGTTGGTTCTGATCAAAACCCGGCCGATTTGCTTCCGTTTAACAACGTCTCACTCTTCTCAATTCGCGACGGCGGATCCTTCGTTCATCACCGCATTCTCTCAACCTTCTCCGATCGTTGCCACAACTCCGCCTTATATTCGGCTTCCATTTGCTCAAACTATCTCCAGTTAAGCCCTAATCTAAGTGAATCTCGATGGTGATGATGATGCAAACTCCGGCGAAACGACGATGAAACAATTCCCAGGTCTCCCTGCTTTTCTCCCTCTTCGTCTTCTTCTACTATGTGTGTATGTATCTTGCGTGTTACGTTCACTCCTTCTTCTTCATTTTCTAATCTTGCTGCTTACGTGTGATAGTTGATCGTGCGATGTTGTTGATGAAGTTGTGTTGCAGGACTAAGAGTTTGTAGAGAATTGTGAAGAATTGTTGAAGAACGATGCAGAAAGTTCAGTTGCGAGGCGATTTGTTGGAGATGCAACAGAGATGAAGCAATTACGAAAAGATTGCAGAAGGTTAGTTTCCTGATACGTTTCTTCTGTGAATTTTTTGTGAATAATAATCCCTTTCCTTTGAATTTTTATGAATGAAAGTGATGAATGAATCGTGTTCTGGTTTTTTCATAGAGAAAAGTTTGAAGAATCTCAGAGTTCTTGATAAAGCGTTATCGTGATTTTCAGATAGTTTTTGAGATGAAGTTGTTGGTGGTTCTTCCAAGTTGATGAAGAATGATGCTCAGTGAAGATGACATTCAAAGGGAGAGATAGAGATTTTTCAGAGATTGATTTTGGTGATTCTCCAGGGAAATTGAAGAATGACAAAGATTGCAAAGCGGAGATTGAAGGTCGAAGATGAAGATTGCAGAGAAAAGTTTGGTGGATTGAATCAGAGAGCAATTTTCTTTGTTTTCTTCCGAGAGTGTTAAGGTGAGTTTTCTGGTTTTCTTTCTTGAATGAATTGTATCCCCTCTTCCTCTATTTCTGTTATGAATTTTTGTTGGCTCTGTTAGTTTCTATTGTGAAGTTAGGAAGTTAGTTGAGGTTTGTTGGACTATTTTTTTGAGAGGATGGGAATTATGTTAGAGGTGGTTTGGAAATAAGTTAGGGGTTAGAGAATTTGTTAAATCCTTATTTATGAAAAGTTATTTTGAAGGTTAGAAACTGTTAAAGGGTTATTTGTAATGGGTTGTTAATTATGCAGGAAGATTGGGAAGTCAGTTAGAAGAAATGGTTAGAAGCGGTTAGGGATTGTTATCTCTGTTAGAGGTTTAGGAAAACAGTTATATGGAAGCTTTCTGTTATTTTTCTGTTCGGATGGTTTCAGAGTTAATTGGGAAGTTTTTCTTGCAGTTAGAGGGTTGGATATTGTTAGAAGAGTTAGTTAGGATTCGGTTATGCAGGGCTGTTACAGGAAGTTAAAAAAAATTGTTAGGCAGTTTAGGAAGTCAGTTTTGACAATTTGCAGGGTTTTCGCTAGAAGGATTGCCGTTGGGATTTTGTTGTTTGCAATTTCTATTAAGAGCTGCTAGAAGGTTATTTAGGGGCTGTTTTTATTTATGAACTGTTTTGGCTTGTTTTTTCTCTTGAATAGTGCAGCTCTAAATAATGATTGTTTTATGTTGAACGCAGTGCAAAATTTGATTTTCGTCGCACTCAAGATGCCTTAAATTTTCCCCTGTTTGTTTTTGTTCTTATCGGACCTTGATGTAATGCCACAGATCTTAGTATAATGATGCAAAATTACAGTTCCATAGATATGCACGGTTGCTGTAATTTGCATTAATTCCACACTTTATTATGTTTGCGCTTGGAACCTCTTGAAACCGCATGTGTATCACTTCACTTTCTTTTCTTTTGTGCAGGAAAGGTTCTGTTTTCCCGAGCTGACGAACGCAGGTTCATACATGTTTAAGGCAGGTCTTTTATGGTTGCGTTTGACTGTAAACTTGTTCTGGTGTACATGTTCCAGTAATGATGCAAGTCAGATATTTGGACGCAATGATGGCTGGAGCAAAGCCGACTCGTGAAGGAAGTTTGAGGACACTCGAAAGGATCGAATTTCGGAGCATGAAGATGTGATCACAATGAAAATTTAGGATTGTATTAGGGCGGACTTCCATGTATTTTTTTTTTGCGTACTTGTATTGATTTTAAATTTTAAAAATGACGACGTCGTGATATTTACGACATTTGTCACATACTTTTGAAATCAATTATGTAACTCTGTATATTCCAAGCATGTTGTATCATTATATTACCCATCATTTCTTGACTTTGAAGTAGCATTAATAGAGTGATGATATACTAATGAATATAGTGTTTAGATTCCTTTGAATTAACTATGGCAGACCCATGAATGCCTCAATATTTTTTGAAGTACCGTAATGCATCATTTGGGCCTTTTTTACTTGTAAACTGAACTCCAAGAGATCTAAATGGATATACCTTGCAACATTTGTTTCAACATTTGTTTTATATTCATAATGAACTACGTATGTACCCTAATTCCATATTAACTCTCAAGTTCTAGCCAATTCGAGGGAATACCAATTAATCTCCACTTATGAAATAAGTAGTCCCTTAACTGATGAAGATTCAAACTAACACCGATACATTGGCAAAATTAAAATTGAAATCCTTGGTGGATAGATTGATGAGGAAGAAGTTCTTAATGCGCCCAAATTCAAACCCTATTTTGTTAAAAACAAGATACGCTCAAATGATAACTCTCTTGCATAGTGAAAGGTATCTTGATTTAAAACCCTAACTTCAAACCCTGATTGTTTAGGAGATCAGTCGATCTAAACTTGCATGAAGATGAGAGCTTAAAAGTACGGAGAAACCCTAACTTTGCAATATCCTTGTTCTCATGCTAAATTTACTGATCGATGATGCATGCTGTGTTAATTGACCTAATGGAGGTTATGTACATGAGAAAAATGCGAGATACGTAAGCCAGATAAAAGTAAAGGGTAGGACAAATTTGGGGTATTACAAGGGGAACCTGCCAGATTACTACAACAAGAAGAGAGAACCATTCAGCCCGACGAGGAACTAGTGGACACCATCAACCTAGTTACCGAAGAAGACAAAAGAGAGGTCAAAGTGGGTGCCAATCTAGAACCCAGTGTCAAGGAGCGTCTGATTCAGTTGCTACATGAGTATGTTGAGGTCTTTGCCTGGTCGTATGATGACATGCCATGACTTGATGCAGACATTGTGGTACATCGTCTACCTACAAGAGAGGACTGCCCACCAGTAAAACAAAAAGATCGTTGCATGCGACCAGATATGTCGGAGAAGATTAAAGCAGAAGTCATGAAATAATTCAAAGTTGGATTCTTGGTTGTCACCTCCTATCCGCAATGGGTTGACAATGTTGTTCCCGTGCCCAAAAAGGACGGAAAAGTGAGAATGTGTGTAGACTATAGATATTTGAATAGGGAAAGCCCTAAGAATGATTTCCCACTCCCCCACATTGATATTTTAGTTGACAATACGCACAACATAAAGTGTTTTCCTTCATGGACAGTTCCTCGGGTTACAACCAAATCAAAATGGCGTATGAGGACATGGACAAGATAACCTTTGTCACACAGTGGGGCATATTCTTCTACAAGGTTATGCCATTTGGACTAAAGAATGTTGGGGCAACCTATCAGCGTGCCATGGTAGCTCTATTTCACGACATGATACATCACGAAATAGAGGTCTATGTGGACGACATGATAGCTAGATCTCAAACAGAAGAAGAGCATCTTAATCATTTACAAAAACTATTTGAGAGGCTAAAGAAGTACAAGTTGAGGTTGAACCCAAATAAATGCACGTTTGGAGTAAGGTCTGGTAAGCTCCTAGGTTTTATCGTCAGCAATAAGGGTATTGAAGTAGATCCTGACAAGGTGAAAGCGATACAAGAGATGCCTGCTCCTCGTACTGAGAAGGAGGTCAGAGGATTCTTGGGACGTTTGAACTACATTTCCAGATTCAGTCAATGATAAGAAGTTCTTAAGGAGATTCTCTGCTAAGTTCTTCCTTAGTAACATCATTCTTTACAAATGCAGCCATGACTCTGTGTTACTTCGGTGCGTAGACAAAGTTGAAGTTGAAAGGATCATGGCTGAGTTACATGAAGGCACTTTTGGCACCCATTCCAGTGGGCATATGATGGCAAAGAAAATCCTACGGGTAGGCTATTATTTGTCTACCATGGAAGCAGATTGCTATCAACATTCTCGAACTTGGAATAAGTGTCAGATCTATGCTGACAAGGTGCACGTACCTCCGGTTCCTCTGAATGTCTTGACGGCTCCTTGGCGCTTTGCTATGTAGGGGATTGATATGATTGGGGAAATCAAACCAACATCCTACAATGGACATGGCTTCATCTTGGTGGCCATTGACTATTTTACAAAGTGGGTTGAGGCAGCCTCCTTCGCTTCCGTTACCAAGAATGTTGTCGCCTGGTTCATCAAGAAGAATCTCATCTGTCGTTATGGTATCCCAGAGAGGATCGTCACAGACAATGGTACGAATATTAACAACACTACAATCATCGCCCTGTGCAAACAATTCAAGATCCATCATCACAATTCTCCCCCTTACCGGCCAAAGATGAATGGTGTTGTCGAAGCCGCGAATAAGATCATTAAAAAGATCATACAGAAAATGACAGTCACATACAAAGCTGGCATGAGATGCTACCATTCGCTCTCCACGGGTATCGTACCACAACTCGCACATCAACCGGGCAACACCTTATTCTCTGGTATACGGCATGGAGGTTGTCTTGCCTATTAAGGTCCAGATCCCCTCTCTAAGAATTATGAAGGATGCAGAGTTGAATGAAGAAGATTGGATCCATACTCGACTTAATAAACTAAACTTGATTGATGAGAAAAGGCTTACTGATGTCTGTCATGGTCAAATGTATCAAAAATGGATGATCAAGGCTTTCAACAAAAAGTTCATACTCCAAGTATATCAAGTCGGAGATCTGGTGATCAAACGTATCATATTGTCGCAAGGTGATCCCAGGGGAAAATGGACTCCTACATAAGAAGGACCATTTGTAATCAAAAACATATTCTCTGGTGGAGCAATGATCTTGAACACCATAGATGGCGACAACCTGCCGCATCCTGCAAATGCAGGACATAGTCAAAAGATACTACGCATAAGAGACCCGCTAGGTTGACACACCTAGGAAAAATAAGGGCATCCCGGTGAACCAAAAAGGTTCGGGCAAAAATTAGGGATAAAACAAAAAAAAATGTACATCCGGCAAGTTGAAAACCCGAAAGGGCGACTTGGGAAAAAAGGGGTTTCCCGGTGGACTGAAAACCCAAAAGGGCGGCCCAGGCAAAAGTTATGGAATGAAAGCGTATGACTATGTCCCATTGGATCACTTTACGGACAACCTTTGGCTTCCACTAACAAATTCAGAGGTTCTGATCAATTCAATCATCTTCGGGCGAGGCAACAAATAGAAAAGATGCTCGGAGACACGAAGGCTATAGCAGAATAGGAACCTCATGGGATTATTGCACATAGCTATCTTTTCTTTGTATAAAAACTTCATTTTTTACGACAGCATTCTCTTACCAGAATGTTTGTCTCGTTGTACAAAAATACTTACTCAAAGTCAATACAAAGATATCCCTTTGAAAGTGAAAAACTATATGTTTTTTCTTTACTCTTGTGTTTTGTTTACAAAAACGTCCAATGATTTATTTTTGAACATATGCATTTGAACATAATTACTGTTTACAAATGAAAAAAATAAAAAGACAATCACTGATGGCTTAAAGAGATAGGGAAATCTCTCTAAGTTATTTCCATGAAATACCCCGCAATGTGCACTTTAATCCTCAGCGGAACAGAGCTTCCAGTAATCAATCCCCAGTAAAAGTCATCCAATTTCTCCAGATTCCCCAACAGGATTTTACAAGCAGTACAGGGCATTTCCCTTATAACAAAGTTTATTTCTCTAAGAGGAAATTTATCAACTTCAAAACATGAAGACTTACACTCCATATCCTCAGCAACAGTCAAGGATTTATTTTCCCCAAATCCAACAAGCAGTGCAGCAAATTCACTCACATACGCATACATTGCATTCATATATCATAAACATTGATAACACGAATGCACGTATCACAATCTCATTATATCATGAATTTCATACAACATGACTTTTCATATTAGCTAACATTTTACCCTTTTCAGGATAAGGTTAACAGATACCATTAACAACGCTCAAAGTTCTTCATATACAGTTCAGATACGCTCCAGACACGGATGCCATTCTGATACTTATTCAGATTCAACTTTCAGAAACAGTTCAGATACGCTCCAGACACGTATGTCATCCGGAAACTCATTCAACCCTCAGATACAATTCAGATACGCTCCAGATACGGATGTCATTCTGATACTCATTCAGATTTAGATTTCAGATACAGTTCAGATACGCTCCAGACACGGATGCCATTCTGATACTCATTCAGATTCAGCTTTCAGATACAGTTCAGATACTCTCTAGACACGGATGCCATTCTGATATTCATTCAAATTCAACTCTCAGATACAGTTCAGATACGCTCTAGACACGGACGCCATTCTGATACTCATTCAGATTCAACTTTCAGATATAGTTCAAATACGCTCCAGACACAGACTCCATTATGATACTCATTCAGCTTCAACTTTTAGATACAGTTCAAATATGCTCCAGACACGGACACCATTCTGATACTCATTCTTATACTCATTCCATTTAAGCTTACAGATACAATTCATCAATCATTTCTGGATGGAATATACAAGCCCATCTCCAACAACTTTTCGTCATCTCTCCAAATGACATCTTTAAGCCAATTCCCTCAACCATCACATCACCGAGTGCAAATTTTTGGGCACTCTAGTGTCCAATCATCTTCCACCTTCGAGTCACGAATGGCAAAAATCTCCAATATAACTATTCAGGCTTTAGAAGATTAAACAGGGGCATCTGTTGTACCCCAAAATTTACCCTCTCACTTATCAATAATTTTGCTCACGAGATCTCCTTGGGCTCAAGACTGCACTAGGGTTTGATCAACTCAAGACACCTCCTTAAGCACTGATGACCAAAATTAGGGTTTGAGTTTTCAGAAGGATTTTTGAACTTCCAATGCCCCATATTACTTTCATAGGTCATTATGGACCCTCAATATTACTCATGTCAAGTTACAAGCTTTGGATCACACTTTTGCTCAGTCAATTGAGCAGTTGACCTAAAAATCAGTTGTATTGGAGAAAAAGTCAACCATGGCCAATTTATAGTCAAACCTCATAATTTTTTATCCACATCAACATTTTAAACTCATATGTATCACTTGATCAAGTTTGGACCATAATTCCTCAATAAATTTGATCAAATCTCCAAAAGGGCAAAATGGTCAAAATTAGGGTTTTGGCTAGGAAAGGGCAATTTCTGATTTTTGACCTAGAAAATGATCAATTGGTTTAAGGCATGATCTCAAGAGTCCAATTGCATAATTTTGACCTAATAACATGGCTCAAAACATTACTCAAGTTCAAAGGATTGACAGATGAATTTTAAGTCAACTAGTCAAAAGTCAATTGTATACTGAAAAGTCAAAACTTTGACTTTTTGGTCAAATTCAAATGCGAAAGATCACAATTCATCCAAACATGTCAAAATATTAAACTTATTCATCAAGAAATCAAAAAGTCAAGATTTCATTTTGTAAAGTCAAAATTTCTAAACTTAGAAATTTTTCTGAGTGTTGGAAATTTCTTATTTTTTCATAACTTTGAGCAAACTTTTCACCATGATGCAAGCTGATTCAAGAGAAACCTCCAACATGAAAGTTGTAGATCTCCATGAAATTTACAACTTTGCTTCACACAACTTATTCTAAAACTGTTTGGATCTCAAGTTATAATTTTAAGAACATGTGTTTATGAAACTAAACACTTAGTGAAATTTTGCCCTAATTTGGTCAGGATTTTTACCCAACTTCATGGAACTTTTTCATATAGTTCCAAGGGGATTATTCAAAATCAATTCAAAGATGGGTTGTAGAGCACATTACAAGCTTTCCAAAATGTCTAAGAACTCCTTGAGATCATTCTTGAGTAGGGAGAATCGAAGAGATGAAGTTAGGGTTTTGTCACTTTAATTACAAGTCATTTTAGTGATGAACAAAATTCAAATTCAAACTATGATGTATAAACACTACTTTTCAAGCCTCAAACTTGTTAGGAACTCCATAATTAATGGTTTACACAGCTGTTAGAGTCCTCACTTCAAGCATTCAATGCATGGACATGCTTTATATCCATTTTTGGAAGAAAGGTTACATTGCCATTTTGATAAAGTGACCTTTTGTACAAAACTTGTTCTTGAGCCTTGCACTTGTTCTCTTCTGATCAAACAAGTCCTATAACTCATGATAAATGTTTCAAACACTTACAATCACCCATCTCATGCTTGTACCTCTTCTTTAAACTCGTTTCCCTCTTTTCTTCAAAATCAAGTAACCTAGCCAAAAGCTAAGAACTTGTACTTCTGACTTGCCAAGGAACTCCAACACTTTTGTTTATACATACACAAACTATTTGCACCAAAGAGACGGATGCTCAAGCCTTGAAAGAAACTATAACTCAGAATCACACTTCACACTTCCATTTTCACACAAACTGACCAAAAACTTGAAACTCATAATCTACTCGTGCATTTCTTGGCCTTTTGGTTTCTAAAGTTTCTAAACATCATATAGAAGTGATCCCACACCCTGTTACAGAACTGTAACACCATTAACACCATCCTCCATTTTCAAAAACTTAGCTCTGCACATTGACTTCTCCATACCATTTCAGCCATCCATTGTTCAAGCTAATCATTGTATTAGCTTCCTGGGACCTCAAGGAAGCTAACCTGATCATCACCATCACTTGAAACAAGCTCAAACTCAAAACACGATTTCTAGTTTTGAGGTAAGTTTTCTCAACTTTGAACTCTTCATACAGGCATCATCAATGATTTATTTATGAACAAAACATGTAGAAATCATTGCCCTAAAGCTAACCATGTCCATAGTTTCCATTAATTTTGCTTAAGCTTAGAGAATTTTGAAACTGAAATTTTTGAGATTTTTAGGGTTCAGATTAGGGCCATTAAAATTCATGCTTATCTTTGATTTATAGTTTTAATGCTTTACATTTCTGAAACCGTGAGAAAATTTGCTACAAGTTTCATGTTTACAATTTTCATTTTTGATGAGAAATGAGCAAGTTACAGTTGGTCTGGCTGGAGGTTGAAGATGAAGTCATCAGGGTGCGTTTTGCCTTGTATATTTATTGATTTGCCTATGTTAACAGATGTATAGCCACCCCAGAGGTAGAAGCACGCGCCTGTAACCTTTGGGACCTGGGTTCGAGCCCCAGTGGTACCCTTTTTGCATTTTTTACATGTTTTCCATTCTGACTTTTTTTTGCAAGCGCTTGGAACTTATTGGACTTTGTATTGTTTTTTTTTATTTTTGCTAGCTAACTCCCTGCAGGCTTTTTGTGCCCCTGGCCCAAGTTTATTTATTTTCCTTTTTAGTTTTATTTATTTCATGTTTATTTTCTTAATTATTTTTCTTAATATTAAAAAATACAAAAATAAAATAGATTTTTTTCATTTTAACTTTGTTTATTTTATTTTTCCTCATAAAAAAATATTTTATTTAACCATACATTAATTATTTTTATTAACTAGTCTTATAAATAAAATTAAAACTAGGAGAGTATTTATTTTTTTCTTTCACACTAATTAAAGTATATTATTTTTGATATAAAAAAGACTAAAAATATTTTATAATACTATAAATATTTTCAAGACAAAATACCAACAAAAAAACACTTTTCTTATAAAACTTAATTTCTTTTATTTTTATTAATAGATTTAGGGTTTTGGCTTAAAAATCTTTTCTTTGCAAATTAGGGTTTACTCTTTATTAAATATTTTTCTTTAATTAATTATATTAAGACAAAATCCTTTTTCTCTAAAAAATAAAAACAAATATCCATTTACTTTATATTTTTCATTTTTGTACATTTTCTTAATTTTTGTACATTATATCCATTTAAATTCCTTGTACATTGATACCCATTCAATATGGTTGTAATAGACTAACTAGATTTATATTCTTGTGATCCCCATTTACAAATTGTACACCCCCTCCCCACAAATGTTGTAATTGCGTAGTAACTTTAAATTCCACAATTTATCGCGTTATATATAACATGTTAGTAATTAGGGTTTGCATCGAAAGACTAAAACCAATACCTAGAAAACATTAATTCAAGACAAAAACAAGCATGAAAACAATACACTTGCACACAAGCACCCCTAGGGTTATTCCACTTGGTTTCCTTATGCAAAATGGCCATATTACGCATGTGAGGTATCTTAGCAAAAACAAGCAAATACAAGATCATAGTCCCTCGACGACGCTATCTAAGTTGCCTTTCAAATGATCTTAGTCCCTAAGAAAGAATGCTAATATGGCTTGTAATATTTCTAATCATGGTTATACGATGATCCACGCCCGTCCCGTTTACATCCAAAGATAGGTTTACTTACCTAATCAATAGTAAGATAACAATGTCAAAGGAAAAGGAAAATGAACAAGAAAGACTTTTGAGTAGGTAGAATGCTCCTAATTACTTGCTCAATTTCAAACAAACATCCTTGCTATTTTCAAAACAAGCACCTACACTTTCAAAACATCTTACAAACTTGAAAACATTTTCAAAAGATCAACATCTTCATATACATTCTTACAAATGAGAATCATTACAAAGATTGCCTAAACAATGGCCTCTTTAAAGAATACTTTCAAAAACCACACAAATCACAATTTCAAACAAAAGCAAGTGATCTAGCAGATAACTAAGATCCCATGGAAAACCATGGATGAAAAGGGTGCTAATACCTTCACTTTTCATAATCTACCCCCCAAACTCAAGAAATAATCTCAAAGCTCTTTCCTGTGCTTTTTCACCTTTCCTTTTGGATAAAAGAAAAGTCGGTGGTGACTCTTGCTAACCGCAACATTTGTGATCAAACTCAAAACCCTCAAGTTAGTTCTCCTACCGTATCACAAGGGTGCTTTAAATTAATATCATTACAAGGTCTACTATAATTCATCATGCCTCAATTTGTCAAACGAAGTCAAAAGATGCAAGAATTGATTGAAAAGGTTTGACCTAATTGGACAAGTTCTTGATTCCTTGGTCACAGGTGCATAACTCTCTCATTTATTAATATTTAGAAGTGTTTATTGTTTCTATGGTTTCTTATTATCATCCACAACAACTTCTATTCAGATGGCAAAAGTGATTGTGCAAGAAAGATTTTCAGAATTGAAAGGGGTTTCCAATTCATTTTGGTGCTCTAGGAGCTAGGGTTTTAAACTTCTAAGGGATATATCTTGTTCATCTTTTGATATTTTTGAGTGATTCCAAAGAAATGCTTATCTTTAAATTGTTATAAACCAATCACATCAAAAGTTTCAAGCAAATTTTGGGTGGAACATTTCTAATGATGGAGAAAGATTACAACTCCTCAAGATAGGCCATCAAATTCCCTTATGTGACTTCAAGGGATCATAACTTGGTCAATTTTTATCTCCTTAAGCCCATTATTTTTCCATATTGATATTAAGGATGTGAAATTCAACTCTTCTTTTATGTGCAAAGCTTGAAAATGGTTGGAAGATGCCTTAAAAACTCAAAAGATTATAGGTCACCTCATAGATTTCCACCAAATTCAAAGGATCGTAACTTGTTCAATATTTGGAATTTTTGAGTGAAAAAAATTTCACAATACTCTTTAAGGAGACCACTTCAAGCTAGAATCAACGATCAAATATCGATTTTTAAGAAAGACCTTGTTTGGAGTCAATATTATAGGACATTTTTTGAGAAAAATTTAGAATTTTTCTAAGTACAAAAATTCACTGCGTTTTTCATGATTTTGACCAAACACAACTCCTAGCTCAAGCATCCAAATTATTTCACTCTTTTCACATCGTAAAGATTGTGACTTTATCTTTCAAATTCTTCAATAATTATTCCCTAAGACCTCTTGAGTTGTGAATATCATTGATTCAAAGTTGGTACCTTGGAACTGAAGTTTCACTTCAAGTCAGATTGCAATTTCTATAATGTGATTTCTAATCACCAAATTACCATGCAGTTTTCACTTAAACATGATTAGAAAAGATGTTTGAATCATTTAGAGTGTCAAAACGCATCATTTGGATGAGTTTTGATGCACATGTGGTCACACTTTCTTCATGATCACATGTGTGAACGAATTCATTTGAATTTGCATTATTCACCCCTCCTCTTGATCCCATTCACTTATGCTATAAATAAAGACTCTATTCCACTCATTTTCGCAAGCTTGAACAACCAAAATCACTCTGTCAAACTCTCTCCATAACTCACAATTTTGCAACTTCGAATTTGGTTTTACAGTCTTCTTCAATCCATTTTCTTTGCTAATTCTTCATTCTTGAACTTCACTGAAGCTAACAGAAGAAGAACCAAGCCTTGAAGCATCCTAAATTATGTTAGCCAAGTCAAGTTTCAGAGATATGAATTTGAACTTCAATAGGTAGATTCCTCCATAAATTCTCTCAAAATTTGCTACTACAATGAAGCTCTCATCATTCTGATACACGTCGCATCATTTGTTTTTAACTGGAAGTGAGTTTTGGTCATGAATTTTAAAATCCCTATTCAACTTTTCTCTTCTGGTTTTTTGCAAATTGACTGAGCTACACTTTAAATAAATTTTTCGCGAGGGTACGGTTGTCTTCATTTTGATGAGACAAAGTGAATGGCATTGGTCTGAACCTCTAATTTTACAGTTTGAGGAACCTAGTTTTGAGGTTGGCTAGAGGTTGAAGACGACCACGCTGGTGTCTTCAACCATTTAAAATTTGTCACGCATTTTTTCAAATTTTGTTTTTAAATATTTGTTCCAGTGGTTTATTCACTAATGACCATGATATACACAACACGCCAGATCCCTTGAATTTGATTACTAACGCGTTTTGACATTGACCAAATGGTCTATATCTTTTTGGTTTTATTTTTATTTTCTGATTTTATATTTTAATTGATTTAAACTTCAAAAATTCATAAAACATATATTTCTGGCTCAAAAAATCTGAAAAAATTCTTAAAAATACTTTGTATTTTTCTCTTTCTGATTTTTATATTTTCACAATTTTATTTTATGATTTGATATTTTTTATAATTTTTCACTTTAATTAACTTGTTTTAATTGATTAAAAAAATATTTTCCTTAATTTTTGAATTCTGAAAAATTATGGTTAGATCCAATGATCTCTTAATAAATATTGGTGACCTCATTTTATTTTTATTTGTGAGTTTACTATTTTTCATAAGTTTTGATTTATTTTTGCTTATTTTCTCTAATTTTTAAAAATAGTTTATGACTTTAAAAAATTATGAAAATTTTTGTCAACATTTATTGACTCATATTGAGTCTGACTATTTTTTAGGATTGTTTTTGGTATTTTAATATACTTTGTGTATTTTACCGTTTATTTTCTTTTTTATTAATCATTTAAATATTGTTTTACTAAATATTATTATTTTTATTTGGTTCTGACTTGGATTTCATTTTGTGACAAATTCCTTAGCCTCATTGGATCTTGGGTGTTGATAGGTTGAGAAACAAAATCCACCAAAATGGATTAATGATGTTGATGATATTTGAAACCCTAATTTCATGATACATCCCCTCACTCTTCATCTTATCCCTTTCTTACTTGAACTACATGTTGTTAGAGGATAATCTACATATCATTTCTTTATTCATATCGTACATAGATTGTTATTGACCGACCTTAAAATAGGTGTGACTTCTATATAAGTCCACTTATGATTGCTTAACATAGCGCTAAATTTTGTCGCGATTCGAGAAATGATCATTTGTGGCCCAAACCCATGTTTGCAAGCCCAAGTATGTTTAATTTAAAACGTTTGATCCAATAATCTTGACGTTCATTATTAGGAGGCTTTGGTCTTATCAATCCTCTAATGAATCATCATAAGTTTTGGTCTAACTGAATCATTTAAACATCGTTGATCATTTGTTGTTGCCTCGAGAATTTGAAATGAATGATATACTTGATAAAAAGCAAATGAAACTTGTTGTTGAGAGGCTTTGATTTTATCAATCTTCTAATGAGTTTTCAAATGCAAGTTTCAATATGGTCATTCAACTAACCTCTAATTTCTAACTCATTAACAATTAACTTTTATCTTTATGCTTTTACTTTACGCCTTTACTTTTACGCACCATTTATTTTAGCATTTTCATTTCATGCTATTTTCATCTTTCCTCACTTGAGCATTTATCTTTATTTCATTTTTATTTTGCTCACTTGAGTTTTCATTTTCTTTTTGAAGATACCTAATAACCAACTTTAACAATAAAAAGCTTTAAGGTTACTTGAACTATTTGGTTACTATCATTGGCATGATAGAGTTATGGACTTCTTAGACTTAGGATTAGAGAACTTGACTACCTTTAGACCTTGTAACTTTTATTTTTATTTTTTCTGGCGTTCTTGGGGTTTACCCCGAGACATTGGGTTGTTTTTCTTTGTGTACAGTTTATTTTGATTACATGTTTTGCCTGTGATTGGGAATTCATTTGTATACAGCTGTTACTCTGCCCAATTTTTGTGAAGACATAATGCATTTGAATTTTGGTATTCTTAAGAGGTTTAATATGTTTGCTTGTTTGGTTCCATATCCAAAGGATGGGAATTCTACATTGACTCATTGTGTCAAGTGTTGGCTTCTTGTTGGTTATACGTTTTTTTCCCTAGCTTTTACCTTATGCTTTAGGATAGTCCCTTCATCTCCTCCCATCTTCTTTAATTTCAAAAATCTTCTCCCTCCTTTTCAAAACTATTCTTGTTTTCTAAACTTGAACCGCTTTCACAATAAACTTGGACTTAGGTCCATGCATCTTCAAAATATTTTCTTAATCAAACTTTAAACAACTTAATAATACTTTGACGTTTTTGTGAGAAGTCTAAAAGTCATTCAATCTCATCCAAACTATTTTTCCACTTTGGATTTTTACTTTAAACTTTTCTCAAAAGATTAAACTCTTGTCAATCCTTGTAGTGATGCGAGCTACTATACATCTATGATATGTAGTGAAGTGAGATATTTTCCACTTGGGTGTTGAGTGAGGCTTTGTTGATTTTAAAACCCAAGCCATATCCTTCACTTTGAGATGATGCAAATTCTCCTTTCTTATAATCGTGGGTAGTAAGTATGTTTTCCACTCGGAGATGACGATAATGTCTCATCTCTTAAAATTAACCAAAACACTTGTGTTTTTTCTAAATTTTTAAAGGTGAACTACGAGTACCCTGATCCCCTATTGCACGAAATGTGGTACGTAGGCACTAAGGATTCGCAACCGCGGCAGGTGCAAAAATTGTAAAAAAATATAATTTTTTTCCCATCTCCACCATCTATTTTATACAACATGTATAGCCAAAATACACAAATTTTCAAAGTGGTTCCTACGGAGTACCATAGATTTTTAGGGTGCTAATACCTTCCCTTTGCATAACCAACCCGCGTACTTAGATTCTATCCCTCTTTTTTTGGGTTATTCGCTCTTTTCCCATTCCTTTGGAAACAATAAAGTACAGTGGCGATTTTTATTTTGATTTGTGCGAGTCAAGTCAATCTAATGGCTTAGTCTTAACATTTCTACCGCTATAGAAAAATGGCGACTTCACTGGGGAAATATCAACCAAATGTTGGTTCATCCCTGAGTGGGTTGAGCCTATCTTTTTTTATTTGTGTATGTGTTGTTATTGTTTGTATATTATGTGTTGTATATATGTTTGTCTGGATTTTCCTGGTTTTTAGGGTGCTTGGTGATTTCTCATAAGTCTTATACCCGGACATGGGCAAACTTAAGATAGGACGGGCAGTATAGTCATGTTAAATTTGAGGGAGTAATCCCAAAAAAGGAGGCATGATATCCCCCACTCAGTGGAGGCCCCTTTGAGTTTAGTGTCGTTTACCAAGTAATCGAAAAGACGTGCTGCTTTCGACCTGGGAGCCTGCTGAAGTTGAGGACTGTAGAACCTTTAACCCATCTTGGCCTTTTAGATGTAGTGCGGAAGCTATGAAAGAGTAATCCAAAAATGTTTATCACGCGATACTACACTCAGATGAGTTTTTCCTGAGAATATTACTAATTACCGAGTCAATCGGGACGTTGGTAATATCTGAAGGAAGGATGTAGACTTTGGGAACCTCTTAGAACCTTGTTCAGCAGGTGATAAACTATTAGTCCATACCTTGTTGGTAGCACCTTTGACCTCATGCTCGTGACGTCGAACCTATGAACCCCCATGTTTGTGATCTTGTGTATGATTGTTGCATCATGCATTTATGCACCCATGAGCATCCTTTAAAACATTTGTTTTAAGGGACTTAGGGTTGACTTTTTGTGAATATATCATGTACTTTTTGACCATGGATTCTGGAAAAAGAAATACTCTGAAGTATAGTTTCAAGGATCCAAAGATATATGATTTGATGAGTCTGATTCCCGAGATCGAGAGTTCTACTGGTTTTTGGAAGAAGTATGGATCCATTGTGTCTCTTATGAAGCTCAGGATGAAGGAGGGTATTCTCTCGACTTTGGTTCAGTTATATGATCCAATATATCGATGTTTTACTTTCTCTGATTATCAGTTGATGCCTACATTGGAGGAGTATTCTTACCTACTGGGTTTACCTATTACTAATCATGTTCCTTTCACCTGTTACGGGGGAGAGCCCAAGTCTCATGAGATTGCTGTCAGGATTCATTTGGGGACGTCTCAGATCGATGCCAACATGACTACCAAAGGAGGAAACAGAGGATTACCCGCTCAGTTTTTATTGGAGAAAGCTTGCTACTTTGCTAGGTTGAAGAGTACGGTGGCTTTTGAAGCTATTTTTCTCTACTTGCTTATGGGTTATTCTTATTTCCTAACTGTTCTGGACTGGGCCCGACAGGCCCAAAAGCATTACTAAGGCCCAGTCCAAAGGGACTCACTAAGGACCACACTGGGCAAAGGGGGTCGCGTCCATGCCTGACACCCTGATGTCCACCTCGACATCTCAATGTCCAGCCCCACGCAGTGAAGTCATGCTCGACACCCTGCCGTCCGACTCTGTGTCCTGACGTCCAGCTCGACACTCGCTGTTCAGCTCGAGGTCTTGGCGTCGAGCTCGGCACCGTGCAGCGCAGCTCGACATGATCTCGAGCTACCTGGCTAGGGCAGACTCAGTCCACCGTTACCCCAACGATACTCCGGAAAGACCGCGTCTCTGTCCGCCCGCACTTCACGCAGCACATCCAGGAAGGGGACCACGTGCTGGTCCCCACTACCCACGTAGAACCTGGCAGTTCCTCCATTGGGCCAAATCCGCCCGGCCCAATGAAGGAACCTTGGCCCAGCGCTGGGGGCTATAAATACCCTCTGTTTCCAGAGGGTCAGGTATTCATCATTCTAACCTCAACTCTATTATCTGCTCGTACTCCCACTGACTTTAGCATCGGAGTGCCTTGCAGGTACCCCCCCCCCTCCTCGTTCAAAAAGCCTTCAGCTCGGAGTAAGCTGTGACGGTCCAAACCTTCTGATCAGGTCAGATCAGTGGCGCCGTCTGTGGGAAACAGCTTCCCCGTCTAACGAACAGTTTCAAAGACCAAAGCTCAATCCATTCACTGTCATGGCTACTCCAACTCGTGAAGAACAACACACCCGCGTCCTCGACACCAACAACGGTCCCGCGGACAAGAATGGGCACCTGGACAATCCCAGTGATGCCGGCCACAATGCCGTCCCCGTGACAACCGCCCCTGGACCTTCCACCCGCAGGGACAGGAACACTGCGTCCTCCTCGACAACTCTTCAAGACTCGAAGACGACCCGGAAGCCCTCGCCTACCGCAGAGCTGCCCGGTTCCATGAAGTCCCAGTTCCTGCCGGGGCAGATGCCACGACTCAGGCACTGTTCGCGGCCATCAACCAAACAAATTATCTCCTATTTGCCCAAGGAGAAAGACTAAGGGCACTTGAAAATGACCGACGCCCCCCGAGGAGACATCAAAGGCCACCATCTCCGCCTCCTCGGGTCGAAGAAGTTCGACACCCTACTCCCCCGCGGAGACATTACAGGGAGAACTCTAGGAGCCCCTCTCCCCCACCAAGGCAGAGGCGGCCCCAGTATGAAAGACAGCCCGTCATCCCTGCCGAAGAGCCCAGTTGCGACCCATCAAGGCACGACAGGAGGCACAACAGAGACGGGCGTGTGACCTTCAACCACCGAGCATCACGCTCGAGGGAATCTCAGCACGACCAGCGTGCCAGACATCACTACAGGACCCCTTCTCTTTCTCCAGAAAGGAGCGACGAGGACGACCCCCGCGGTCCCCTGTCGCAGGCCATCATGGACGCACCTATTCCCCCGGGCATGGAGAAGCCCCCACACCTAAAGGAGTATGATGGAGTGGCGGACCCAGTCGACCACATTGACGGGTTCGAAGCCATGCTCCACTATCACAATGTCGGGGGGCCCATCAAGTGCCGTCTCTTCCCAACAACTCTCAGGAAGGCGGCCATGGACTGGTACAAAGGACTTGCCCCGGGCTCCATCACCTCGTGGCGGAACTTGAAGAACCAGTTCATCAGTTCCTTCACAGCTTCTCGTCGCCACCCAAAGACCGAGGCAGCCCTCGAGGCCATCATCCAAAGACATGATGAGACCTTGAGGGAATTCATCAACCGCTTCAACCGGGAAGCAATACAGGTCCCCTGCGCGGACCATATGAAAAGGTACTTGCTGGAGAGGGGCCTCCTCCCCGGCACAGAATTCAGGAAAGCTGTGGGCATTGAGCCACCTGCAACTTTTGATGCTCTCCTCGACAAAGCCCGAGCATATATGGACTACGAGGAGAGAGAAGCTGCCAACAGGGCACGAGACTCCAGGGCTCGCAATCATGGCAGCAACTCGAGACAAGACCCTCCTCCCCGACGCACTGGAGAGAAGAGGAAGGAAGACAGACCCCGGGAGGTCCGGGAACAAAGGGGCCCCTCGGGCCGGTTTACTGAGTACACTCCGCTCACGGCTTCCCGCGAGCGTATTCTGGCGGAGTGTGCAAGCACAGATTTTAAAGACGGTGGCGTCAAGCGTCCCCGACCAGCTCCTGCCAAGCCAGGAGTAGACAAAAACAAATACTGTCAGTACCATAGGAGTCATGGTCACTTGACAGAGGACTGCGTCCACCTGAAGGACGCCATTGAAACCCTCATCAAAGGAGGGAGGCTGGCACAGTACAGGCGAAACGATGCTCCCCGCCGTGACGCCCGCGAGGCAAAGGAGCCCGAAGAAGATGCCCGACCATCTGACGAGTCGGTGCCAATCCAGACCGCCTTCTCGGTAACCAGGCCCGAGGATTTCGAACTTCCCGAGCTCCTGCAGGAGCCCCTGACGACACACAGCAGGTGGGAATACTTCCCCTCCGCCATGGTCATCAACGGGGGCGGGTTCAACGACCTCACCATCAACTCAGCCAAGAGGAAGTTGGACGAACTGGTCGACAAAGCTCCTCCACAAACTGTGACTTTCGAAATGGTGAGGGGCAGATCAGAGCCTATCACCTTCTACTTGGAAGAGCTCCCCGGCGGAGCACCGAACGCAGTCATCCCCTTGTTGATAAGGGCAAAGATGGCCAATTTTGACGTGCATCGCATCCTGGTCGACGAAGGGAGTTCCGTCGACGTGATGTACACCCAGCTGTTCCGGACCTTACAACTGGACGACTCACATCTGTCTCCGTATATAGGTTCGGACCTCCAAGGCTTCAACGGCTCGACTTCCAAACATTGGGGATATGTCGAGCTCCTCGTGACGTTCGGGGAAGGAACTGCTACAAGACAGGTGAAGGTCCGCTTCCTCGTCATTGACTGCCCGTCCCTGTACAATTGCATCTTGGGGAGGCCGACATTGGCGGAGCTGACAGCGGTCCCCTCAACTGTCCACCTAAAAATGAAGTTCTATACCAAGAGGGCGAGGGTAGCCACCATCCAGGGCGACCTCGCTGCTGCCCGCAGGTGCTTCAACGCCGCTTCAAGGGGACGGGATACTGTTGACGTGGGTCCCAGCACAAGGCCCATCAAGAAGACAAAGCAAGAGCCCGACAGAGCATCTCCCGAGGTAGAAGTTCAGAAGGCTCCTCCAAAGGTCGACTCCATAGCCCTCGACACCCGCTTCGACCAAGACGAGCCGGCCAGCAGCGAGCAAATCCCCCTCCGACCTATTCTGGACGGCGATTTCGAACTCGTCCCCCTCGGAGCAGACCCGACCAAGGGAGTGAAGATTGGCAAGGACCTCCCCGACTTGGCCAGAAAGCAAATCAAGGCCTGTCTGCGCGAGAATGCTGATCTCTTCGCCTGGAGCGCTGCAGAGATGCCCGGACTCGACCCTGAGGTCGCCTGTCATCACCTCGCCATTGATCCAGCCGCCAAGGCCGTAGTACAACGTAGGCGTAGGCAGTCTCCAGAAAAAACGGAGGCTGCTGAAAAAGCTGTAAAAGACCTCTTAGAGGCAAATTTTATTTCTGAAGCCCGGTATTCCACCTGGCTGTCAAATGTTGTACTTGTCAAAAAGAATAATGGAAAATGGAGAATGTGTGTTGACTATACCGACCTCAACCGGGCTTGCCCGAAGGATGCTTTTCCTCTACCTAACATCGACATGCTGGTCGACAATTCAGCCGGATACAAGACTTTGTCGTTCATGGACGCCTACTCGGGATACAATCAAATCCCAATGGCCCTGGGCGACAAACGCTGCACGGCGTTCATGACCAGCTCGGGCAACTATTACTACAACGTAATGCCCTTCGGACTGAAGAACGCCGGTGCGACTTACCAACGCATGATGAACAAAGTGTTCAACAAACAAATCGGCGACATGCTCGAGGTATATATGGACGACATGATCGTCAAATATCGAGCAGATACCGATCACGCAGCTCACCTCAAAATAGTCTTCTCCCAAGCAAGACAGTGCAAGATGAGGTTCAACCCCGAGAAGTGCACATTTGGGGTTAAGGCAGGAAAGTTCCTCGGATTCTATCTAACAGAACGAGGCATTGAAGCCAACCCCGACAAGTGCCGAGCATTCGCCGACCTCCCGACTCCAACGTCGAAGAAGTCGATACAGATAATGAACGGCATGTTGACATCACTTTCACGCTTCGTCGCGAAGTCCGCTCAGCACGCCCTTCCCTTTTTCAAACTCCTTCGAAAGGAAGCAGCCTTCGAATGGACCGAGGAATGCGAACACGCACTTCGCCATCTGAAGCAGAGCCTGTCTCAACCGCCCGTGCTGTCTCGACCAGATGACAACGAGCCACTTTACCTATACTTGGCAGTTTCAAACGAAGCCATCAGTGCAGCTCTTGTCCGCGAGACTCCCGACGGGCAGAAACCTGTCTACTTCACGAGCAAAGCCTTACAAGGCCCCGAGAGCAGGTATCAACAGATAGAAAAGGTTGCACTGGCCCTCGTCAACGCTGCGAGGAGGCTCAGACACTACTTTCTAGCACACACCATCATCGTGCGAACCGATCAACCGGTGAGACAACTCCTGGGTCGGCCAGATATGGCGGACAGAATGCTTAAGTGGTCCCTGGAACTCTCTGAATTCGACATTCAGTACGAGAGCAGGAAAGCCCTGAAAGCACAAGCCTTGGCCGACTTCGTCGCCGAGATGACCTCTAACGACATTCCCCCGGGAAAGGAACACAAGTGGACCATCTTCGTCGACGGAGCCTTCAGCTCGTCCGGAAGCGGCGCAGGGATCCTCCTGGAAAACGAAGAAGGGGTGGTAATCGAGCACTCCTTGGTTCTCTCCTTCCCGACATCAAATAACCAGGCAGAATACGAAGCCCTGCTCGTGGGACTGAGATTAGCCGAGGACCTAGGAGCCCGCGAAGTTCAAATTTACACCGACTCCCAGCTCGTCGCTTCCCAAGTACAAGGAAGCTACCAGGCCAAGAATGACAACCTCATTGAGTACTTGAACTTAGTCAAAAAACACATGGCAAAGTTCGTACGAGCAGAAATCTCTCATGTTCCCCGCGAGCAAAACACGAGGGCGGACATATTGTCCAAACTCGCGAGCACACGAAAGAAAGGTGGGAATAAATCCGTCATCCAGGAATCTCTGGCACGGCCGAGCATCGAACCACCCTCGACTACGGTCGAGGTCCACGCCATCGGGGACGCCACGTCTTGGATGACCCCGGTCTATAATTTCCTTACAAAGGGAGAACTCCCGACGAACCAGGCCGACGCAGCCACAATAAAGCGGCGAGCGTGTTCCTATGTTGTTCTCGAGCAGAAATTGTACAGAAGGGGATTCTCCATTCCCCTCCTGAAATGCATTGACGAGTCCGCCATCCCCGACGTACTACGGGAGATACACGAAGGTATCAACGCCCAGCACATGGGCGGTAAATCCTTGGCAAGGAAAGCCCTTCGAGCAGGATACTACTGGCCGACAATGCAACAGGACGCCAAGGAACACGTGAAAAAATGTGACAAGTGCCAGAAGCACGGGGATATGCACCTCGCTCCCCCACACGAGCTGAACACATTGTCGTCCCCATGGCCGTTCGCCTGGTGGGGCATGGACATCCTCGGGCCCTTCGTGCAAGGGACCTATCAGAACAAATTTCTAATCGTCGCCGTGGATTACTTCACAAAATGGATCGAGGCCGAGGCCCTCGCGAAAATCACCTCACATAACATCCTCCGTTTCTACAAAAGAAACGTGCTCGCCAGGTTCGGAATTCCGCAGGCACTGGTGACCGACAACGGTACCCAGTTCACCGACCACGGATTCCGAGACTTCGTCACCAAACTGGGGACCAAACATCACTTCACATCGGTCGAGCACCCTCAGACCAACGGGCAAGCCGAAGCCGCGAACAGAGTCATCCTCCGAGGGCTCAAACGTCGACTCGGCGAAGCCAAAAGAGGATGGGTCGAGGAGCTCCACAGCGTCCTGTGGGCATACCGCACCACACCCCACTCAACGACGGGTGAAACACCATTCCGACTAACGTACGGCACCGAAGCTGTCATCCCAGTCGAAATCATGGAACCATCCCGACGAACAGAGGAACCCCTCGACGAAGAAATGAATGACGAAGCACTAAGGGATGAACTCGACCTAGTCGAGGAAATCCGATCGGGGGCTGCCCTGCGCGAAGCAACCCTAAAACAACGAGTGGCTCTACGCCACAACAACAAGGTCATCAAGCGCGAGTTCGAAATAGGCAGCCTGGTACTACGCAGAAACCAGAAAGACTCCCGCGAAGGGAAGTTGGCCGCGAACTGGGAAGGACCTTACCGCGTCCACGGCACCACGGGTACCGGGGCGTACTACCTCGAGCAGTTAGACGGAGAGCCATTACCAAGACCCTGGAATGCTGCTAAGTTGAAGCAGTACTACAGTTAGAAACTGTCAACACCTAGGACCCTCGACCAAAAGCAACCACGCTCGGGCAACGAGGAAAAACGTCCAATTTCGTTTAAGGCTAAGGTACAGGCCCGACACACGACCAAAATGGCACGGCATCGCGCGGTAGACGTTGACGATCGATAGTGCCCGACGTGGACAGCTGTACCGAGCCCCACTGTCGTCGTACCCATAAGGCAGAACACCCAGCTCGCGATGGGCAGTTCACGCCAAGGGCGAATCGTCCCTACGGGCTCCACGCCCGACTGAGCAACCTCGCTCCGAAATGCCTGACATTCTGTCAAGAATAACGGGACATCTACAAGGGTCAAAAGAAAATCTCTCCCCTCGAGCGAAACACTTAAGCAACCCCGGCCAACCGAAATAGGGCCGAGATTGCTCACAAATGGAAACGAGCATATTCGCTCGCCAAATCAAAGCCACCTACGGGCACTCCTCGGGCCCGGGACTTGAGCTAAGTTCATACAAGGGCAGAAAATCCAAAATAAATAACAAGGTATAAACGCCCGAAGGCAACAAAGCAATATTAAACCGACCAACAAGGCCGGCGGTGTTCAAAACATGCAATAAACGGGCACGCAGGCCCAAAGAATACGAATACAAATATCAAGGGCACGCAGGCCCACTATCCAAAGAATACAAATATCAAACTTCCACATTATCATCATTGTCGATGCTGGGAGAGTCGGGCGGAGGAATGATCGCGCCACCTACAACCCGGTGTGTATGACCGATACCCTCGGTGACTAGGCCAGGGTTTAGCAATGAGAGCTGGTCGACTGCAGAATTGAACCCATCTTCCAGAGCACCGACGCAGTCCGCCTCGAGGAGCCGGATATGGGCAATAAGCTCAGCCCGACTCTTCAAAATCACTAGGTCCTCGGGCTCATCTTCGGCAGGTTGCTGGACAACATTCAGTTCCTCAACCTGTTTACCTAGGCGTTCGACTTCAGCAGCCAAGCGATCCCTGTCGGTCTGGAGCAACTCCCCTTCCTCAGTCAACCTCCTCGACTTCTCCTTTTCCAGAGTCAGCATATCCCTCTCGGCATCAAGTATCGCGGTCTGCTCTCGGAACATCTCCTCGGAGCGTTCCAGAGCGACCTTCAACTTCCGCGAGCTCGCACTCAAGGCCGCCTTCTCCTGCTCGAGCTCTTTAACACGAGCAGCATCCCCTGCATCCTCAGACAACACCAAAGCCATTTCGGCCATTTTCACCAGCCCGTCCACGCTGGCGGCCAGATAGGCTTTCCTCTCTTCTTTGCTCATCTTCTTTATGGCCTCGGCTTCATGAGCGACCACTGTCGGAGGGAACCGCTCGAAAAAGCCCGCCTCCTCGAAGCAAGGGGGGAAGGCAAAGGATTGAACAGCACCGGCATCTTCCCCGACAGTCGAACCGCCTTCCACGCGGGTCCTCTTCCTATGCGTCAAAACGGCGCTGGCGTCAATCTCCTCGACCTCTGGATCTGACGCTGCTCCCGAGCTCGACGTCGAATCCACCCTCACCGGCTGAGGAGCGTTCAGGCTTGGCGGTGGTCCCATTCTCTTCGTCTGCGGGGCCTGCACGACCCTCTTACCTCGCCTCTGGCCGGTTGATAATTTCAGGAGCCTTTCATGTCGGCTGGCCATCGTACCTGCACGAAGTAAAGGAAAAGTCAGTATCGAGCAAACCGCGTAAATAAACGACGCATAAAGAATTTCAAGCAAACAACCTAACAGGCGGGCTGCCTGCCTATATGTCGAACATTCCACCAGCGCCTTGGTGTCGATCGGGCGAGACTCGAACGTCGGGTAACCGTCCTTGTCGAGGATATCATTCCCTTCCCGCGTAACCCACTGGGCGGGATGAAAACTGTCGACAAACCGGCAAAGAGCCTCGTACGCCCGCTGGTCTTCCGTGCACATATCCCCGACTGCGGTATGGAAATAACCTGTTCCATGCTCGTAGTTTCGGGACATCCAGTACACCGGGAACTTAGCCCTACGACCTAACACGGGGCTCCCGTCGTCGGCCAACATTGCTTCCCCGTCATCATCGCTGACCGGCCCTTCCTCCTCGAAGAGGGAATCTACAGCAGAGTCGGTAATAGGGCGTACCACATACCACTTGTCCTTGAACCCCCTCACAGAGTCCATATACATCCTAAACAGTCTCCTCGACTGCTTCAGGGACACCCAACTGTGCTTCCCTCCTCGGGACTGACGCTGCAGGTGAAATACCCGAAAGAAAAGAGGGATGGTCGCCCCTATCCTTAAGTAGCGACACGTCAGCTCAAACGCCCGGATGAAGGCGAGAGAGTTTGGGTGTAGCTGGGACGGGGCCAGCTCCAAATGCGTAAAGACCCCGGTCTGAAAATCTGTGAACGGCAGCCGTAGCCCTAAGTCTTTAAACGTGATCTCGTACATCGCAAAGCTGTAGTCCGGGTACATTGAACAAATTCTTGCATTGGTCGACGGAAGCATGACCACAAAATTCTGCTGGAAGTCGGGCTGGTCCTGCCCCTCTTCAATAGCGGTGAATGGATGTCGGTCATCCCGACTGTATATCGACGCCGTCCCCCGAGGCTCGGCACCCACCCATTCCAGCGATGGGTCGGTCACGGTATCTATAAGGGTGGCCGACTCGTCGGCACTCTGTTCTTCACTATCACGACGACCGGAGGAGCTCGGCTCATCCGCCATGGTTACCTGCAGAGCACGGGAAACCAATCAGATAGAGCATGAAGTCCTATGCTCGACATAATCATGTCGTCCATACACTACTACACAAGTCCATTTTCACAAGTGGATGCCTCCCCGACTCTCCTGAACCCAGTGTTCTTCCTCAAACCCACTGCGCGGCCATTCTTCAAGCATGTCGACCCGAGGTATGAACATGGCGAGCCGCACTATGAAGCCCACGGCCACGACCATGAACATACCGGGCACGGTCATGAATTAGGCGCCCGGATCATGAAGACCCCAGGCAGCTCTGAAGTTTTTCACCTAAAACTATGAATGTGTCGGCCATGAGTATGCGTTTGCCGGTCCTAGACATGAATATGTCGGGCAAAACACGAATCTACCGGGCTAATCCCACGCGCACGATCCTAAAACATCTACAAATTCCAGGAATCATGCATTCTAAAACGGAAAAATGAAGAAAGTAGATCACTTACTTGGATCAAAGTTGGGATTTGGCTAAGAAATGAAGAATCTGAGACGGGAAGTCACAACTGGAGAGAGTGTTGAGAGCGGCAACGGAGAGAGCACGGAGAACGGAAAACGTATTATGGGGCCCAAGGACCCTATTTATAGTGATGACGTGGAATACCAAACGTCACCTCGTTCAGCCACGGACTCCATCTCCTCGACGCACTGCTCCCAACGCAATGATGGCCCTACCCCCCTAGGGTGGCGGCACAACTCCCGAAAGATGCCTCGTGTGCTCGACTGACGCGCCCGGTACGGATCCTCCACGCATCCACCACCGAGGACGTCTCCGAGCACGGCACGAGGAGACCCCTCGAGGGTCCACGCCTCCATCCCGGGTACGAGACCTCAGCGACGGAACAACTTTGTTTCAAGTCATGGCTCCTCGCAAAGGAACCACGACTTGGGGGGCTCCTGTTCTGGACTGGGCCCGACAGGCCCAAAAGCATTACTAAGGCCCAGTCCAAAGGGACTCACTAAGGACCACACTGGGCAAAGGGGGTCGCGTCCATGCCCGACACCCTGATGTCCACCTCGACATCTCAATGTCCAGCCCCACGCAGTGAAGTCATGCTCGACACCCTGCCGTCCGACTCTGTGTCCTGACGTCCAGCTCGACACTCGTTGTTCAGCTCGAGGTCTTGGCGTCGAGCTTGGCACCGTGCAGCGCAGCTCGACATGATCTCGAGCTACCTGGCTAGGGCAGACTCAGTCCACCGTTACCCCAACGATACTCCGGAAAGACCGCGTCTCTGTCCGCCCGCACTTCACGCAGCACATCCAGGAAGGGGACCACGTGCTGGTCCCCACTACCCACGTAGAACCTGGCAGTTCCTCCATTGGGCCAAATCCGCCCGGCCCAATGAAGGAACCTTGGCCCAGCGCTGGGGGCTATAAATACCCTCTGTTTCCAGAGGGTCAGGTATTCATCATTCTAACCTCAACTCTATTATCTGCTCGTACTCCCACTGACTTTAGCATCGGAGTGCCTTGCAGGTACCCCCCCCCCCCCTCCTCGTTCAAAAAGCCTTCAGCTCGGAGTAAGCCGTGACGGTCCAAACCTTCTGATCAGGTCAGATCACTAACATAGACAAATTTGTGGATGTCAACGCCATCAAGATCTTTTTGATTGAAAATCCAGTTCCTAGATTATTAGGAGATGCTTATTACTCCATTGATCTTCGGGATTCTTATCATGGAGGGATGATCATTTGTTGCACGCCTTTATTATATCAGTGGTTTATTTCTCACTTACCTCAGTCCAGTGCTTTCTGAGATATCAAGAAGGAACCTCGTTGGGCTCTGAAGATTATGGCTCTTACTCATTCCGACATTGTTTGGTATCATCAGGCTTATTATGATGCGGAGATTGTTGATAGTTGTGGTAGTTTCCCCAATGTACCTCTTCTTGGTACAAAGGGATGAACTAACTACAATCCCGTTCTTGCGCATCGTCAGCTTGGATATCCGATGAGAGACAAGCTAAATATTATTCATCTAATTTGTTTCTTTCTCAAAGAGGGAGAAGATCATAAAGAAGCTAAGGAAGAAATTGCAAAGGCTTGGCGCCATATTCACAGGAAGAGTATAAAAGACTTGGGACCAAGAGGAGTTGTCTCTTTGGAGCCTCATCTCCGGTGGGTACAAGCAAGAGTAATTTAGTTGAAGATGCCATATTCCCATGAAGAACTTGTGCCTGATATGTTTGTGAAGACCACTCCTCCCATTTTAGATGATGTGGAAGAACTTCAGCTCTCCGGGGTTAGGATGCAGTAGGAGAAGAAGGCTTGGAAGAACAAGTGTCAGACTTTAGAGATATCCTACCTGAATGAGATTATTGAGAGTCGTGATATGGAGATGATGGAGAGGCAAGAGGATTTATTTTCCTCTATAGCTCAATCAGGACTTATTTACTCACTTCCTAACTCTAGTAACTGGAAAGGGGTCGCCGACAGTTATGCAGAAGAGAACAAGAAGTTGAAGGCTCAGATTGCAAGACTCACGGGAAAGCGTTAGTGTGTGGAGAGATCTTCATCATCTTTTCCTTATTAGGACTTTAGATTATATCTTCTCTTGTAATTAGGGTTATTGAAACTTGTACTAAAAGTTGTAATCCATTTTGAAATTATTATAATCAAAGTTTCAGTATTTCAAAATGTGTTAGTACTTTAATATTTGCAAATCGTCTATAATTCTTTGAGTTCCTTGAAATATTAATGATAAATAAATCATGTGCATTACATATCATGCATCATCTTGCACATATTTCTTACATTTCTGTTCATACCCAGGTGTCTTATTGTACTTCTCTACTTCGTTCAGAAGCAAGTTGTCTCACCGGTATAATACTCAGGCTAATTCCAGGAAGAAAATGGAGAATCTTGAACAAGAGAATCGCGATCTGCGTGAAGAGGTTACTGCTTTGAAGGCCGGTATGGCTAATCTGACTACTTTGATGGAATCATTGGTGGTTTCTCAGAATCAGCCACCACTTGTTCCTCTTTCTGCTCAGCCACAACAAACAATGGTCGCTTCCGAAGGTCCATCAGTTCCCATTTCTGTTACTTCAGTTATTGCTGCTCAGAAACGTATGCCTCAAGGTTATCCGTGGGGAATTCTTGAAAATTTCCTGCCAGAGGGTTACAATCTTGATGCACAAGTTGTTCCAGTTGCTCAAGCTACTGCTACTCCTGCACCTCCTATGGTGCATGTTACTCCTATGGCTATAAATGAGATCCATTATACTGCACCTCCTTTAGTGAATGCTATGCCGTTTGTTAATGATGAAGTTTATCATCTTATTCCTCCACCGAGTAAAAGTGTGGGTTTCTATGACCGATTGGATGATTTTCAGGATCGTTTAATGAGATGCAGAAGGAAATGAAGGCCCTTCTAGGAAAATAGTTATTTGGATAGAACGTTAGTGAAATCTTCTTAGTCCCCAATGTAAAAGTGTTAGCAAAGTTTAAAGTGCCGAAATTTGAGAGGTATAAAGGCAACTCTTGTCCTCATGACCACCTGGTGATGTATATCAGAAAAATGTCCATCCATACCGATGATCAATGTTTTCTCATTCATTTCTTCCAGTATAGTTTAACCGGTGCCGCTTTGAAGTGGTATATGAGTTTGGACAGGAGCAAAATCCACACATTTAATGATCTAGGGGAAGCCTTCATCAAGCAGTATAAGTACAATATGTTCATGGCGCCAGACCGTGACCAATTAAGGACAATGACTCAGAGAGATAATGAGTCGTTTAAAGAATATGCACAGCGTTGGTGCGAGATAGCTGCCGAGGTGGTACCACCTATGGGAGAACAAGAAATGACCAAGGACTTCCTAAAAACCCTTGGATCATTTTATTATGAAAGGATGGTTGCCAGTGCGCCGAGTGATTTCACTGAAATGATAAGCATGGGTGTTCGTTTAGAAGAAGTTGTCAGGGAAGGATGCTTAACGAAAGACGAAGGGACAAAGAAGTCATCATACGAGTTCTCTCGAAAGAAAGAAAGTGAAACGAATGTTGTTATTAGGGAAAGTAAGATTAAACCACCTATAAGACATCATCAGTACCAACAATAGGTTGCTTCTATGACTCTAGTTGTTAATGTAGCTTCAACCACTGTAGCCTATCAGAGACCATCTCCTCAAGGGAATCAAGGGCAAAGTCAGAAGAGAGAAGCTTTTGACTTTATTCCAATGAGCTATGCAGAGTTATTCTAGGCTTTGATTCAGAAGAAGTTGGTTCAAACCAGGCCTCCCCTTGCTATACCTTCACCTTTACCTTGGTATTATAAGGAAGATCAAACATGTGCTTTTCATCAAGGAGCCCTAGGGTACAACATCAAGGTCTGTTATCCTTTGAAATATGAAATACAAAAGATGGTGAGATCTGGCCTCCTATCCTTTAAAGATGTTGGCCCTAACGTGAAAGATAATCCTTTGCCAAAACATGGAGGAGCAAATGTTGTAAACATGGTTGGTGGTTATCCTGGGGACTTCTGGATTTTTTACATCAACCTAGTTAGAGGGGATCTAGTGAATATGCATGCTGACCTCTATGAATTCAGCTACTATATGCACGACCTTGTTGGTTGTAGTATTTGCGTTATAAATATCCAGGGATGTGATAAGATAAAAGTTGATATTCAAGAAATAATGGACGAAGGTCTAATTCATATAATCAAGCCTAGGGCAAAGTACGAGGGAGATGTGAATATGGTCTATGGATGTCCCGGTGAATTCCGTATTTTTGACGTGAATTATATGAATGATGATTTAGTGCAGCTGCACGCTACATTCTGTCACATGGATGGCCAAGAAGAACACCATTATGGGTCTTGCCAGATATGCTGCAGAGATCCTCGTGGTTGCTCTATTGTGAAAATGGGTGTTCAGTTGTTATTAGATAATGGTACTATCAAAGTCTCAGGAAATAGAGATGATTACAATGGAATTAACGTGATTGAAGATTGCTCAGCCGAGACTATGTCAGATGATGAGTTTGTTTCTGCAGATGAGTTCTTTTCTTCTGATGAAGATATGTCCTCCAACAATGGTTTTATGATGTCTAAGTATTCTGAAGAAGGGGTAAATGTTATTGTGCCTTGTTTTGGTGTTATAGAGATTGAGTACCATAAAAGCCAGATGTTGCTCCAGTGGTTATTTGCATGTCGGGTGTAAACCAGACAAAGCTGTGCCATATAAATATAATGCGACAATCCTAGAAGATGGTGTAGAATTTCCCATCCAACCTTTGTCTGATGTCAAGAATATTGCTGAAGCCAGTCGAGTGATCCGCAGTGGTCGGGTTTTTGCTCCTGCCATTTGAGGGAATGTTAATTATGATAAAAGGGTTGTTGAAAGTACTGAATCTAAGAAAATAGTGGGAGAATCTAGCAACACTACTTTGGAAAAAGATATGGATGACTTGTTGAAGATTATCAAGATGAGTGACTACAAGATTGTAGATTAATTGTTGCAAACACCATCTAAGATATTTATTCTAATATTGCTAATGAACTCTTCTACCCATAGGGAATATTTGATGAGAGTATTGGATCAAGCTTTTGTGGAAAGTGATATGTCTCTGGACCAATTCAGCATTGTTGTAGGGAATATTACATCTTGTAATAACCTGAATTTTTGTGATGACGAATTGCCTGATGAGGGAAGGAACCATAACTTGGCTCTCCATATCTCCATGAATTGTAAGAATAACTCTTTGTCCAATGTGCTGATTGACAATGGGTCTACTTTAAATGGCATACAGAGGAGCACACTCATGAAGCTTATGTACCAAGGAACTCCCATGCACCCGAGTGGCATAACTATGAAAGCTTTTGACGGTTCGAGGAAGTATGTCATCGGAGAATTTTATTTGCCTATTCACATAGGCATGCACTTATTTCAGATTAATTTCCAGGTTATAGATATATTTATTTCCTACAACTATTTATTAGGACGACCGTGGATCCACGAGGCAGGAGCTGTAACTTCAACTTTGCACCAGAAGCTGAAGTTTGTTCGTGAAGGAAAGGTGGTCATCGTGAATGGAGAGTGGGCTTTGTTAATATCTCATTTGTCCTCTTTCAGTGTTGTTGAAGTTGATGAAGCTTCTGTTGGAACTCAGTACCAAGATTTATCCATTGATAATGTAAGGAAAAATGAGGATTTTATAGCCTCATTTAAGGATGCTTAACAGGTAGTGCATAATGGCCCTAGCAAGGCGTGGGGGCAGATTGTTGATCCGCCTGTGAATAAGTATAGAGTTAGTTTGGGTTTCTCTGTGAAGAATAATAAAGGTTAGATTGTGAAGCCTAACACTGCTTTGGGAAAATATCAAGACATCTTTCACAGTGGAGGTTGTCTTCATCCAACTACTCCTAAGATTAAAGTTATTCTAGAGGGTGAATCAGAGCAAGAGATGTTGAACTACGTGACGCATGGAGTCAGAGTCCTAAATTGGATCACTATTGATGTTACCTTTTGCATTCATATTTCAAAGTAATTTGTTTCTGTTAATCTTTTCAAAAATCTTTCACTCTGCCCAAGGTGAAAGTATTGATATTGTATGGGCATATATGTTGTTTTGATCTTTAAAATCATTAATAAAAGTTGTTTTTGATTCCAAAATTATGTCTTTATTCTCTAATTTTTCTTGGAAAATGGTAATCAGAAATATCCTTTCAAAATAAATAATAACTGTAAATAAATCTGTATAATCACTTGCTATATGTGTCAGTTTCTAAAATCAATCATAAATCATAAGTGCATATTAATTAAAAAACCCATTGAGTACAATGACCCTGCACCCTCTCCCAAATTTGAATATCATGCGTATGTGGATGAAGAAGAAGAATATGATGAAATCCCAGAAGAGGTTTCGCGGTTGCTTGAGCGCGAGGAAAGTACAATTCATCCATATAAAGAGCTGTTGGAGACAATTAATTTGGGTACAGAGAAAGATCCAAAAGAAGTCAAGATTGGAACATTGCTTCATCCCGACATGAAGTGCAGATTGATTGAATTGTTGAAAGAGTATGTGGATATATTTGTTTGGTCGTACTAAGACATGCCAGGGTTGGATACTGATATTGTGGAACATCCTTTGCCGCTAAAGCCAGAATACCCTCCAATGAAGCAGAAGGTGCGAGGAACTCACCCTTATATGGCAGTAAAAATTAAAGAAGAAGTTTTAAAGCAGATTAATGCCGGTTTTCTTGTGATATCAATGTACCCTCAATGGATTGCCAATATTGTCACAATACCAAAGAAAGACGAAAAAGTTTGCATGTACGTTGATTATAGCGATCTAAACAAAGCTAGTCCAAAAGATGACTTTACATTGCCACATATTGATATGTTGGTTGACAGTACAGCAAAATTCAAAGTATTCTCGTTCATGGACGGATTTTATGGATATAATCAAATCAGAATGGATCCTAAGGACATGGAAAAAACAAAGTTTATCACACCCTGGGGAACATTCTGCTACAGAGTGATGCCCTTCAGGTTGAATAACGCTGGTGCAACGTACCCGAGGGCTATGACTACCCTATTTCATGATCTGATGCACAAGGAAATTGAGGTATATGTTGATGATATGATTGTCAAATCCCAGAATGAAGAAGGGAATATACAAGATTTGTTGAAGTTGCTTCAGAGTTTGAGGAAGTATTGTCTCCGCTTTAATCCAAATAAATGCACCTTTTATGTCTGATCAGGAAAATTGTTAGGTTTCATTATCAGCCAAAAAGGAATTGAAGTTGATTCTGACAAGGTTAAGGAAATTCAAGAAATGCCCGCACCAAGAACTGAAAAGTAAGTTAGAGGCTTCCTTGAGTGGTTGAATTACATTTCCAAATTTATTTTCCATATGACTGCAACATGTGAGCCGATCTTCAAGCTATTAAAGAAAGATCAAGGTTGTGTATGGACAGATGATTTCCAAAGGGCATTTGAAAGCATTAAAGAGTATTTGTTTGAACCTCCTATCTTGCTCTCTCCTATTGAAGGAAGACCATTGATTATGCATCTGACACTGTTAGATAATTCTATGGGCTGTATTTTTGGACAACAAGATGAAATTGGGAGAAAAGACTATGCCATTTATTATCTCAGGAAGAAGTTTACTGACTGTAAGTCACGGTATTCTATACTGGAAAAAACACGTTGTGCTTTGGCCTGGGCGGAAAAACGGTTGTGACAATATATGTTAAATCATACTACTTGGTTGATTTCCAAAATGGATCCAATTAAGTATATTTTTTAAAAGCTTGCTCTTACTGAAAGAATTTCCTGTTGGCAGATGCTGTTGTCTAAATATGATATTAAATATCGTACTCAGAAAGATATAAAAAGTAGTGTGCTGGCAGATTATCTTGCTCACCAACCAGTTGATGATTATCACTCTGATAAATATGATTTCCCTGATGAGGATGTGATGGAATTGAAAATAAAAGATTATGATGAACCTTTGCCTGAGGAAGGTCCTGATCCTGAATCCCGGTGGGGTATGGTTTTTGATGGAGCTGTAAATGCTTATGGGAAAGGAATTGGTGTCGTGATGATTACTCTTCATGGGTCGCATATCCCTTTTACTACAAGATTGGCATTTGATTGTACCAATAACATGGAAGAATATGAAGCTTGTATCATGGGTCTCGAAGAGGCTATAGATCTCAGAATCAAAACTCTAGATGTATATTGCGATTCAGCTTTGGTAATAAATCAAATTAAAGGAGAATGGGATACTCGTCACGTTGGCTTGATTCCCTACAAAGACTATCCTAGAATATTATTACCCTTATTTAATAAAGTTGAATTCCATCATATACCTAGGGATGAGAATCATATGGAAGATGCTTTAGCCACTTTGGATTCTATGTATCAATTAAATACTTGGAACGGTGTACCTCTTATCACAGTTCGACGTCTGGATAGGCTGACTCATGTATTTGCAGCAGAGGGAACGTCAGACGAAAAACCTTGGTATTATGATATCGAGCATTTTCTCCAGACTCAGGAATACCCGGCTGGTGTGTCAAACAAAGATAGAAAGACATTGAGAAGGTTGGCATGTAGCTTTTTCCTCAATGAAGATGAGTTATACAAAAGAAATTATGACATGGTCTTGCTCAGATGCATGGATAGACATGAAGCAGACATGTTGATGCATGAAATCCATGAAGGTTCCTTTGGTACCCATGCCAATGGACATTTAATGGCAAAGAAGATGCTTAGGGCAGGTTACTATTGCCTGCCAATGGAATCTGACTGTTACAAATTTTCAAAGAAGTGACATAAGTTCCAGATTTATGCTGACAAAATTCATGTGCCTCCGACGCTTCTCAATGTTATTTCTTCCTTGTGGCCTTTTTTCTATGTGGGGTATTAACATGATTGGAATGATTGAACCCAAGGCGTTGAATGGACGTCGTCTCATCTTAGTGATAATTGACTACTTCACCAAATGGGTGGAAGCAGCTTCCTATGCTAATCTTACTAAGCAGATGGTAGTGCATTTCATCAAGAACAATCTTATATGTAGGTATCGTGTGCCAAGCAGGATTATCACCAACAATGGCTCAAATCTGAATAACAAGATGATGATAAAACTTTGGGAAGAATTCAAGATTGTCCATCACAACTCATCTCCTTACCGGCCGAAGATGAATGAGGTTGTTGAAGCTGCTAATAAAAATATCAAGAAGATCATCCAAAAAATGGTTGTTACCTATAAATATTGGCATGAGATGCTCCCTTTTGCTTTGCACGGGTATCGTACATTCGTTCGCACTTTGACAGGGGCAACTCCATTCTCTCTTGTGTATGGTATAGAAGCAGTGCTCCCTGTTGAGGTCGAGATTCCCTCTTTATGTGTGATAATGGAAACCAAATTTTCAGAGGCTGAATGGGTCCATAACAGGTTTGACCAATTGAATTTGATTGAAGAAAAGAGAATGATGGCCTTGTGTCATGGCCAGTTATACCAGAAGAGAATGAAGAAAGTTTTTGATAAGATGGTCAAGCCTCGTGAATTCAGAGAAGGCGACCTCGTGCTCAGAAAAATCATGTCTTTTAACACTGATTCTAGGGAAAAGTGGACTCCCAATTTTAAAGGCCCATATGTTATCAAGAAAGCCTTCTCTGGTAGTGCACTGATTCTTGAAACTATGTATGGCGAGGAGTTCCCATGTCCTGCGAATGTTGATGCAGTCAAGAAATACTTTTCCTAAATAAATAAAAGAACAACTCGCTAAGTCGAAAACCTGAAAGGGCGGCTTAGGGAAAAAGGAGTGTCTTGGTAGGCTGAAAACCCGAAAGGGCGGTCTAGGCAAAAATAAGAGACACAAACAGAATAAATTCTCCCGCAAGGTTGAAAACCCGCAAGGGCAACCTAGGCAAAAGTTAGGGATTTTCTTGGCAAGTAACTGCGTCCGACAAGACTTGATCATTAAAGCAACAACCTTCTAGGATCCTCACCACACTTCAGTAGAAGTCGCTACTCAAGAATTCAAAGTTGTTAGGAATAATAGGGGTCATTGTATTTCGATGTATATTTTCCAATATCTTACCATTTTCCAAACTTTGTAATCATCTATGGGATTTCGCCATTCGCAGACTACCATTCTATTAATAAAGTTTGAGCTTTTATCCAATTTTTTGTAATTCTTATTATATTCTGTTTGCAAAGATTCCATTTATTATTGATAGTAATTTTAAAAACAAATAGATTTAACAATAAAATTATTTTTGAAAATAATTTACAAATTACTTTTTACTTTAGATTTTGTGATTAAAAAAAACAAAAAATAGTGATTTCGAGGATGGAAAAACTTTGAAATTTTGGAAATGTGTATTCCCCAGGAAAGTTCTCCGAGGCCACTCTTACTGATGTGCACATAATCTTCTTGAGTTTCTCAAAATAGTTGGAGTTGATACCAATTGATGTATGGTGTGGTGTTAGGTTTGTAATCCTATTTTCCCCAGTCAAGTCTCGGGTCAGATTTCCCTCCAGGTTAATTATTTTGATTTTGGGTTTGCATGGTCTAAAGCCTCTATCCCAGGTCCTCCAGTAAGGTCTTCGCTCATATGACGAAAGTCCCTTCCCCCTTTGTGTGTTGAGATAAAATCATTTGCAAAACATCGCCCTTTGTAGTGATGGCATTATTGTTGTTGTTTGTTTCCCAGGCAACTAGATAAGGGCAATATCTTTTCTAAGAAGTGTTGAAACAGTTGTCAACTTTTGGGTTTTCTCCCTCCAAGTGTTGAGTTTGATTTAAAATCCCCATAATTTTTATTTCTTGTTGTATTGTTTGACTTCTTAAATACCCAAGTAAAGTTGAGATAATGTTTCTCTCTGAAAGTTGTTATCCCCACGCGATTTCATAATTTCTCACTAGGTAAGTTTGTGTAATCATCACTCTTGGTATTGAAGAATGTGTTTTGAGCTTCTCTCGACGATGTGGTATTGTCCTCCCCAAAGAAATTAGCACGAGAGCCCCAGTTGATATCTCAACGATGCAGTTTTCATCTGCCCTAGTGAAGTCAGCAATATAATCTCAAGCTACTTTCATGACCTCAAGCTACTTTCATTATCAAAATTTATCAAAAGCAAGTGAACTAGGGTTTGTTAGTCATCATATTTGAGCTTGTTGATGTTCGACAACTGAGGTTCATTGGGTTTCATGACAAAGGTTTCTTGGCTATACTTATTACCATGTTTTCGTATTCATCTTCAAGGTTTCCTTAAGATATTTAGTTTAAAGTATCTAGTCATCAAGCTAGAATGTCTTATGGAGCATGAATCATGGCGAGATATGTAGTTGAGGATCCTTTGTGAGCGAGACGTTCTTCTTATGGGAGATATTTTGGGTTAAGGCCGTGTGTCATCCAACGTGGGATGGGTTACTTCAAATGCAAATTAATTGGGATTTAGGGACATGAAGTGAGATTAAGGATCATTTTTAGGCATATAAGATCAGAAGGATCACTCATGGTTGATATCTTGAGATTCAAGTAACAAAAGGGAAAATAATACATCAAGATTCATCAAAGTTCAAATTCAAGTTCAATTTCCATTCAACTTTATTCATTATCATTCAATTTCAAATCACGGAGCTAAATTTCAAATACATCCATCATTAAAGTCCATAATATTCATCATTCTATCAATGACCTTTCATGATCAAAGAAAAGAGTATGCAATTCGGAGAAGAAAGTTGGCTCGAACACTTGGAGTTTTTTTATCATTAATCACAAAGTGAACAGAATGCAGGGACGTTTCAAATTCAAAGGCATCGATACATCACCATAAGAAAAGTCATCCTTTAAAAATTTCAAGGAAAATTATACAAAGATTTGGTTCTAGGCCTAATTCTAAAAAAGTCTATTCAAGTTTGCTTCAAGACCAAGCATTTGATCTCAGTAACTTCATCCTTCACTCCCAAGCTTCTTCATCTTCAAGCCATGCGCCAAAACTTCATCTCCATGGCTTCTGCTTCAATGTTATATTGCATCCAAGACTTAAACAAAACCAAATGAACCTTAAAAAAAAAACCATGCACATATTAAAAAATAGCAACATTATCACACTCTCTATGCTAATGAACTCAAAAGACAAGGCATTCCCAAAGTCAGAATCATGATGCGGACTCAGACAAGGCATTTTCAAAGTAAGAGTCATGCTACAAATATGGATAGGAAGCCAGAATTGTTAGTTCAAGCAATGCAATCTAAAGTTCCAAGAAGTTCGGAGACGGTCTTTATGTTGAGCCTATTGAGTATATACCACTGATATTTAAAACTACTCATAACTAACCTACGGTTTTCTAACTACCTTACTACATAAACCAAAATAACTTTCAAATTGAAGTTAGCCGGTTTGCTAACAACCTAACTACCCTACATAACAGAATTCCAACTTCCAAACAGAACCAACAGAAATCCTAACAGAGTTGAACTCCTAACTAATTTTTCTACCCTAACTAACTCTCAAAACAGTCCCTAGCAAATAACTAACGGAAACTCCTAATAGAATTCGACAGACCACTAACAAACGACTAGCTTATAACAAAAACCAATATAACCACCTCAACTCCAACCAATAACAGAACTAAATTCCTGTAACATATCCATAAAAATCTCCTCTCCGTCTAAATAACACTTTTCAAGGCTAACATTTTCCAAGTTTCTTAACATCATTCAATCAGAATGATCAGCCCTGCATTTACAAAACTAGTCCTAGTTAACCTATAAAACTCAATCCAGAAACTCAGACAAAACCAGTTATCCATATATAACCTGCATCCAATCCAGTTTTTTTATCAAAAACTTGAACCAAACCTCCCTGCATCAAAATGAGAAAATTAAACCATAATAGAAAACAGAATTTCAAGCTAAGTCTTAACTGTAACTAACAAAATATCTATCCCTCTAACTGATTCAGTTCCGAATCCCTAAACTGCCTTCTCTAACATAATTTCTACTTTAATAATTGATACTAACAACTAACAACTTGTAACTAACTTCCTCTAACTACCCCTGACTGAATGCCTAACTACCATAACAAACTTAAAATAGAATAACAGAAAGAGGGGGGAGATGATTCATTCACCAGAAAATTCAGAAGAAAAAAACCTTCAACTTCTCTCTGCAACTCCATTGCCCATGGCTTCAAGCTTCACTCACCACCAAACTCTGATATTTTTTCTCTTCACTCTGACTTTCTCTGCTTCATTTTTATCCTCCTCCAATATTCATTTCTTCCTGAAGAACCACAAAAAAAAACATCATAAAAATTTCTCACAATTCAACACTCTCTACAACTTCAGCGATTAAACCTCCAATTTTCCTTCATCTCTTTCACCCCTCTGAACAGGACACGATTCCTTCACCCAAATTCATAATGAAAACTCATTCAGAAAGATTCACAATTGATTGATTCACAGAAAAATCAGAGAGAAAAACACACCAAGAAGATTTGTATTCTCTCTCTCTGAAAGCTGCTTCAGTCACCTTTAAGCCTAAATAACCTTCAACAAGAACTGCGTTGAATCTGGATTTTCTCTTTAATATTCGAGGAGAAATACTTCCTCTTCATTATTCCGCTCGCGGCTTCATCATTCATCAGCATCACCATCACGGCTTCTGCATCAAGAACAACTGCAACAACAATCATTGTAACAACAACATCCTCACCATCGTTATTCTTCATTTGCAAGAAGAACAATGCCTCAACAACGAATCTTCGAGAACTCAAAAGAATACGGAATTACGGAATAACGACGACATCGTTATTTGATTCCGATAGGGGGGAAAGTTCTTGAATCCGCTGCAGATCGTCGAGAGAGCGAGATGGAGCTTCAAGCGCGACGACATCACTGATGTTGTTATGATGAACGAGTGAAGACGTGGAAGATTGAGAGAGGTGAAGAAGTTTGAGAAAGGTGACGAAGTTTGAGAGCGGTGAAGGAAGTTAACTCGTGGATCAGCTTCGTTCGCATATTAGATGAAGAAGAAGGAGTTTTGCACGAAGGCTCAACAGTCACAACCAATTCAACCCTAAAGTCCTCCATACATTTCCATACTTTTTATATTTGATTAAATTTTTTATTATTATTCAAGATAATAACATTATGCTGAGGATAACTGGGTAGTGGTGATGAGCCTGGGCCGAATCACACTCTTGGGCCTGGAGTTTTTTCTTTGTGGTGTTTTCTTGTGGAATTGTAAACAAAAAAGGCTTGATGGATCTTTTTCCTAATGGGCGTAGCCCACATGTTCTATTTTGGTTTCAATTCCCTTTTTTTTAATTATCGTGATTGAATTTTTATGACATTTGAAAATAAAAGAGACTTAAATGAAGAGTTGAAGAAGTTTCAAAGCTAGTAAAAAGCGCAATTTTCATCAAAGAAATTAAAAGAAGCTTTTGGTAGAGTTTTCTTATCGCTTGCATGGCTTTGAAGAGGCAACGGACCTTCTCCATTAGGTATCATCGTGGTTTCACTTTTATTCCTTATTTCCGCACTTTACCGCTTCCTAGATATCATGAGAAGTAAGAACTTTACTGCTTTTTGATGCCATGAAAAGTAGGGTAGAGATGTATGACAGGGATCTCTGTTCCTGATCATGTCAAGAATCCCTCTGGTTTATTTAAAGACCTGTTTAGGGAAATTCCACATTATGTGCACTATATGTGCTACTTGTCTGTGGTTTGTTTAAAATCCTACCTTTGAGTATGTATTCTGCACATGTGTTTATATTTTTGCTCGCATCTATTCCCCCATCCCTTATTGAAGTCCTCAAAAAGTGGCGAGCAGGGAGGGTTCACAATCAACCCCCACAATTTTATATGTGTCATCCTTAGCTCGTGACGCACCATGATGCTTCGGAGTTGTGCCTGCTCTTGTTATTGAGTCGTCAAGTGGGGAAGGGTTCCGCAATCGAACCCACATGCTTTGTCAAGAGTTTGCATTGGCCGATGCTGACACTCTGTGATTGTTCATATTGCCTTCTGTCATCTGCCTCGATATTCTATATCTTGGTTTGGTGTTTAGTTTCTTTGGACGTCACATTTTCATTTTACATCCTACTCTTGCTTGTTTGTCTCGGGTGATACGCTCCCATTGGCTAAAGCACTTCGCTTCTTTTCCTTACTAATTTATGTGTGTGCTCTTTCGAGCTTGTTTGTTTAATCCTTGTACATACCATGTTCCCTTAGGACGTGCTTGTTCCTTTTGGATGCAAGTTAGACCTTAGGTTGCAAACCATGCATGCTAACATTAGGTAAACAGTTCCCTTTCATCCTTGACATAGAGCCACCATTGTATGATAGCATTAGGTTAGAAATAGGCTAGTCCCTCGTAGACTCTTTTATTCCCTTTTGCATTTGCATCTAAAACTAAAACTCTCTCTTCTTAACAAATCAAAAACACTCTAATCATACTTAAACCCTTTTTCAAGGTAACAAAACACAAACCAATCAAATGTGGCATCTCGTCTTGATGGCGTAACTCAAAACCATTTTGAAGAAAGGACATGATTAATTTACTTATGTGCCAACGTGTGAGTCTCCAAAGGTCGAGCTGCGGCAAAAGGCGAAATTAACATTGTTCGTAAAAAACACAAAATAAACAAAACTTGTGATCCTAACTAGGGTAACTCTGATTCCTCAAAAAGGATACATAGGCATTGGGGTAGGGCCCAAGCGATTACAACTTTATTTTCCCTACATTATTTTCTCCTTTCTTTCACATGCATTCTTTCTCAGTAGTAAACAATAAGCATAGATTAGAAACACCCATAAGATAGATAACATAAGTGGATACCGTAGAGTACTATGGACATGTGGGGTGCTAATACCTTCCCCTCGTGTAACAGGCTCCCTTACCTGATCTCTCGGTCACAGGACCGTGACTTCTACCTTCTTAGGTTTTCTCGATCTTCACCTTTCCCTTCATGTGGGATAAAATAAGTTCGATGGTGACTTCATTGTTTGATGATTTTCAGTCGGTTGTTTCAGCTAGTGACTTCCCTGAGGATAGGTCGACCAATTATTGGTCCATCCCGGAGTCTCTCCTAGCTCTTGTGTTTTTATCTTTGGGTGTTTATTTATATGCTTTATGGCTTATTCATTTTGTACATACCTGAGCATATGTATGCATTTTATTTTACTATTTTCCATATACTACTACAGTACGAGATCTACTTCTTGATTGGGTGGGTGTTACTGTGAGGTCAAAGGCCCAATACCCAGGCTAGAGCATACTATCTAAGAAGCCTAGGAACAAAGTGGGGGCATGACGACTATAGAACGTGGTCTGACTAGTGCATTCATGTTATATACCATGCTCGGATGAGGTTCAATTCGAGGTATTTTCATCATGCACGTCTGTGTTGGGATGATTTTACTTCCAAGAGGACCCATGATTTTCGAGTTACCCTTGCCTTATCCTGACCTAGTCTTTACCCGTGAGTGGGAAGGGATGATCTTTACAGGTATTGTTAGTGACTTATTCTGTTGGTGACTTATTCTGTTGGTGATGACTATGGGGTTCTCGGATTTATTTTCTGAGTTCCAAATCAGATGTTCATGCGGTTCCTCCGATTATGTTCTGAATCTGTGGTCCTGATACTAGCAGACAATGCAGAGACAATACAACAGAAACCGGTATCATGGAAGTAGTAATCCCATGATTACTTGCACTTACATCATAGCTTGTTTACTTTTTAAAATAAATGTCAAAAAAATGAAAGTATATTAACCTTTCATGTGCATGTCCATTCCGGGGTATCTCACGAAGTTATAGTTTCCGTTAATAACGTCTAGCAACAGTGATGTTCTCAAGAGGACCAAAAGAGACAAATATACTTATCAGTTCCGCTTAAGTTCTTGGCCTTCTTTGAAGAGTTTGAAAGACCATTTAGTTTGTTCTAATGCGGAGGCCTTTAGTGAGAGACATGGCGGCACTTTGACTCTGCTTCAGTTTTACCACTATGAGTTACGCTATTTCACCTTCCAGGACTATCAGATCGCTCCGACTTTGGAAGAGTATTCTCATTTTTTTAAGATCACCAAGCACATATTTGTTCTTGTTCCGCACGAGCACGATTCTGAAGCTATTGCTAATGTACTTTATTTGGGCCTTAGTGATGTGAAGTAAAGGTTGAGAAAGAATGGTAGCCTACCCTCATAATTCTTGTTCGTTAAAGCATAAAGGTGGTACTTGGTGCACATTCTATGGAGCATTTCAACAAGAATATGGAAAATCCCAAAAAGCAGGTTGAAGGCTATAACGGGGGCGGAAACATCATGCCATAAACGAAGCATATGTTAATTTGTTGACTCGATTTTGGAAATCACGATGATCAAGAAGGACGAGGTGTTTCAAAGTCTGGTTTTGAATACCTGGGGCACAGTCTGTTGCACTCTTTAAAGCTAAGATATTGATTATTATATTGTTGTTTTGATTACCGCCATGCCTATTGGACGGAATCACTTATCTTATACTTTCGCAACTTTCTTTTATTGAACTGCACGGGAATTTCTTCTATTTCTGGATAGTTTCTTTATATGGTCGTTCTTATTATCATGTTGCTCAATTATTACTGACATTGACTAAGCTGTGAAAAAACCAAAATGGAGAACCATTTCATATATCATACATATCATGCATTTCATGAATTGTAGGTTTTCTGGATGGAGCTCTTATCTGATGGTTTTGCCTCTTATTATTAGAACCTACAAGACGACTTCCTTACATCCTTATCGCACTCAAGACAACAAGTTGAGGATTATGGAGCAGATTGAGCAGAACCAGGTTGCCCTCCTCAAATACATGGACATCGTGGGTGATCGAATGAATCATCTCATGGAAACTCTTCATGTCGTCATCCAAGGGCAGGAAGAGCTCAGAATGAGTGTTACTAAGTTGGTTGACAGTACCTCTACATCCGACAATGATGGACCCAGGAACGACAATGGGGGAATTCCTAACGATAACCCACGGTTGATTGTGGATGACCACCTTGATGTCATCGATCTCGATGGCCCTCCAAAGGATTCTGCAGTTGATTTGTCTGAAACTTCTAAAATGTATAAGGCTTTGGAAGAATGTTTGAAGGCTATGGAGACTTCCAAAAGGTCAAGATTTAGTGCTGCTGCTATGTGTTTGGTTTCGGGGGTTGTGACTCCACCAAAGTTAAAAGTACCAGAGTTTGACAAGTATAAGGGGGTTACATGTCCAGAGACTCATCTTCGCTCATACTTCATAAAGATGGCCACTTATGCTAGCAACGAGCCGTTGCTTATGCATTTCTTTTAAAGCAGTCTCGATGAAGCTCCATTAGAGCGGTACATGCAGTTGGAGAAAACTCATGTTAGTACTTGGGGTGAGCTTTTCGACACTTTCCTAAAACATTATCATTACAACACCGCCATGGCGCCTAGCCGTGCACAGTTATAGAGTATGGCTCAGAAGACTAATGAGTCTTTCAAGGAGTATGCCCAGAGGTGGCCAGTCTGACCGTGAGGGTTCAACCTCCTCTATTGGACCGTGAGCTAGTTGATTTGTTTATGAGTACCCTTAGAGGTCAGTATTTACAACACATGCTTGGTAGTACTTCGACTTCCTTTTCTGACCTGGTTACCATTGGGGAATATATTGGAGACGACCTCAAGTCGGGAAAAATTCAGGGTGCATCTAGCACTATTAGTGGAAGTAACAAGGAACCTTGGTTTAGAATTCCCAAGAAGAAATAAGGAGATACCAGTACCACTATTGAAAAAGGAAAAGCCTTGGTCTATCATCAAGATCAAGCTCTGTATCGTCAAGCATCGGTTGTTCATCCTAATCAGTATACTCCTCAAGCATATGCTACAATTTCAGCTCAACAACCTAGGGTGGTCAGGCATCATCCAATCCCTCATCAACAACAGTACAGACAGAGACAGTCATATATGTAGAAAACACAATACGTAGTTCTTCAACTGAACCAACAACCTCAGGGACAATAAGGACAGAAGAGGAAGAAAGTTCTTGAAAGAAGGATGGATCTTATACCTATGCCTTATGCTCAACTCCTCCCTCATTTGTTGAAAGGCCAGTTAGTCCAGCTAAGAGAGCTTGGTCCTCTTCCAAATCCTCTCCCTCGGGATTATGATGCCAATTCTCATTATGAATTCCATTCAAGGGCCCCAGGCCACACAATTGAGAATTATAGGGCATTGAAATACAACGTTCAGGATCTCCTTGATGCCAAAGATATCATATTCACTCCAAAGGGTCTAATAATGGATTTAATCCTCTTGCGGAGACATGTGTCAAGACTACGAAGAGCATCTTCTGAAGAAATAAGCATGAAGAAGTCTCCTCAACAAGGAAATTTCTAATTTCATCTCTACTTTAATTTGTATTCTAATTTGTAACCTTTCTTGTTTTGTTCAATACTTTCTTGTATGCAAAACTGTTCGTTTTTTAATATTAAATCACAATGCATTGAATATGATTGTATTGAATTAATCCATTTGTTATCACTCTTATTTGTTTTACTATGCTTTTGATACTCAACTCTTGTTAAATAAATCAAAATAACTTTGGAGGGAGGATGATGAGAAATATACAAAAAATCTTAAACGGTATGCTTTTGAGTAAAAGCCTGTTGACGATGTACATGTATTGTTTCAATTCCTAAACAACAGAGATATAAGGGAGATAGACCCTCGTTAACCCCTCTGAGCCTTCGAAGTAGGAGTTTCTTTTCTGTTCAGAAAAAACCCTCACATTTAACCTGGGGCATGGTAGATTTCAGTTAATCTGATCGAGCATTCAGAACTCATCAGGAGTACGTGTCTAAGGATACAACACTGGTTATCCTTCAAAAGGTTGAGGAAAGTAAAAACCGTAATGGCTAACCCTCATCTATCAGCAACATGCATCAAAAAGGACCGATATCCCAATGGGTATCTCTCGCACATCAAGAAGTCGAGATCAAATATGGTGATACAACAATGGCTATCCATCGTCTACTAAAGACTCAGACAGTCACAATCACTTCCAACAAATCAAAGACAACGTGAAGATCAATGACTTGTTCAAATGGAAAGTATGAATAAGAAAGAAACAAAAAGCCCTGCTAAGTCGAAACTTGAAAATAAGTCGCTTAGGCAAAAGTTAGGGCATCCCGCTGGACTTCCAAATTGAAATTCAAAAGAATTTGTCCAGGAAAAAGCAAGAAAGAAATTGAAAAGCGTAAAAGGAGAGAAAAGGATTATCAATAAAAATCCCTATCGAGAGAACAAGGTCGTGTGATCAGACACCAAAATCAGAAGTTAGTGACTGTTGTATCCAAGAGGCCTCAGTAGTTCCTCAAGCATCGCAAACTCTTATCGAGAGATTAATGCTTGTATCTAGTTAACTAAACGTGGGAATGGATAACATCATGGAGAATGGGTGGGAACTAAATAATTTTGAGCCTCAAATCCTTTTTCTAAAACCGTGAACCAGGCCACGTTACAACCCTTAAAAGTCCTAACTAAAGCATGGGTTAATTCAAAAACGCACTGTAACGAGAATACGGTAATCTGACTCCTAGGAGGCTTGTTAAAACTTTTGAGTTGGTATCACTCTATCTATTTTACTGTCTTTCGTACAAGAAAAACTTGATGCTTCGACATCTTTTCAATGAAAGTTTTAAACATTAAGACAAGCATAAGATTTGCATTAGAATTATGATTCTTAAAGAAACATTATTTGCATGTGAGTGAGTGCTTAAGCATCAAGTAAGCTCGCATGATGAGCATCAAATGAAAACTTGATTATCCCAAGGAAAAAATTGCTTCAAGGATCTGTCAAAAAGTAAATCATCTTAAAGAATGATCATATTCTGGGGCTGACCTTTTAGAAGACCAGCATGAGAACATCTTGTTGAGTAAGAGTTCAGTCAATCAGAGGCTATGACATCGAAAAATCTCTTCAAGCTCGACTAATCTGAATCCATCACGTCGAAGAACCTATTCAAGTTGTCATCAACTTAGGGCAATTACATCGAGAAATCTATTTGGAATTCATTCAACTCGGGGCAGTTACGTCAAGATTCGACAAATATCTATAAGAAAGCTGTAATCAAGAGCTGTTTATTTCGTGATTCAAGAGATTAGGGTAGGCCACCTCATATCGTACTGTGCCACGGATATTATAGTCTTCTATTCGGCACAAATTCTTTCAGAAATCCCATAGACAGGGGCATTTTGTATCCGTACTCGCAAAGTTGTTCAAGCCAATTATGTTGCACGAGACGAATCAAGCTAAAAGTGTCATAAAGGTCACCCTAACCTAGCCAATGCACGAAACCTCCTTCATCTGCTGCATACAATTTCAAACCTCATTCCCCTAGTGAATTTAGAAAGTTCAGAGTCGTCGTTTGACTGGCACGCGCAAGTGCACATCCCAATGGGGTAAACTGGGGCATCCCTAGTGGAGTAAATAGGGGTATTCATAAAGTTAAACTGGGGCATTCACGGGCATCCATTTCCATCTTTATATCCCCAAGTGATTTAAGAGGTAATTCCCCAGTGTGGCGTAAACTTGGGGCACATATTCGAAGAGATCCACATAGTGTTGAGTATTCGTCCTTTGGCATGTTCAGTTATACCATCCTCTCAATGGTTCAGGATGTAGAGAAGTCGGGCCAGATTATCTCTTCCCCATCAACACAATTCAGAATTCAATGGCGTACCTTAAAACTCGTCGCGTCAACAATTCAATATTTAGCAGAGTCTTTAATAATATTCGGTATCATGGGCTCCCCAATGCAAATTCTTATCAATATCCCCATCAATCTTTGGTACTACAAGTTCCAAACGCTGATATGTATTGGCATCCCCAATGATGAGAAACAGTTCCCAACGAGCCTTCGCTTATCCCCATGAAGTCTATTTCTTTGCATTGCATATAGCTATCACTGCATAATATTGCATCTTCAAAAGCGCGTAGCCGGTCCATCAGAATGGATCTTTGCGGCAAAAGAAATTCAAACATGCATATGAAGTATAAGGCAAATCGGGTACCTTACACGAAAGACCTGAATCATTTAAAGGCAGCAATAAATCTCCACAAAAGTATATCACTCCCAAATCCCGAGCTGATGACCTTCACTTTCACAACGCCCAGCTAACGGTGCCAGTACTTTGTACCCCTGGATTCCCAGAAAAATGAATACACCTTGTCATACAAACCCATTTCCCGTCTGGTAATCATTTCCCATCTGACAATCAAGTTTAAACCCAGTTCTCGTCTGGTAGTCAGTTCCCGTCTGGCAATTAATTCAAATCCCAGTTCTCGTCTGGTAGTCAATTCCAATCTGACAACCAATCTAAATCCCAGTTTTCATCCACGTCAGTTTTCTAAACACTCATACATGTCAGTTTTCTAAACACTCGTCATGTCGTAACCCATGTTTTCATCTTAGAACCTTGAGGCCGCATGTAGGCCTAGTTCTCCCTTTAGATCTTGTTTTAGAATTTTGAGGTCGCCCATAGGCCTAGTTCTTTAGCAGATCGCCCATAGGTATCTTCGTGGAATCCTGAGGTCGCCCATAGGCCTAGTTCTCCGATAGATCGCCTTGATGTCTCATCATAGAATTCTGAGGTCGCCCATAGACCTAGCTCTCCAATAGATGAGGCTTCATCTAAGAACCCTGAGGTCGCCCGTATGCCTAGTTCTCCCTTTAGATCTTGTTTTGGAATTTTGAGGTCGCCCTTAGGCCTAGTTCTTTATCAGATCGTCGATAGGTATCTTCATAGAATCCCGAGGTCGCCCATAGGCCTAGTTCTTTATCAGATCACCCATAGGTATCTTCGTAGAATCCTAAGGTCTCCCATAGGCCTAGTTCTCTGACAGATCACCTTGATGTCTCATCGTAGAATTTTGAGGTTGCCTATAGGCCTAGTTCTCCAGTAAATAAGGTTTCATCTTAGAACCCTTAGGTCGCCCATAGGCCTAGTTCTCCCTTTAGATCTTGTTTTATAATTCTAAGGTCGCCCATAGGCCTAGTTCTTTAGCAGATCTCCCATAGGTATCTTCATAGAATCCTGAGGTCGCCCATAGGCCTAGTTCTCTGACAGATTTCCTTGATGTCATATCGTAGAATTTTGAGGTCGCCCATAGGCCTAGTTCTCCAGTAGATGAGGTTTCATCTTAGAACCCTGAGGTCGCCCGTAGGCCTAGTTCTCCCTATAGATCTTATTTTAGAATTCTGAGGTCGCCCATAGGCCTAGTTCATCAGCAGGTCACCCATAGGTATCTTCGTAGAATCATGAGGTCTCCCATAGGCCTAGTTCTCTGACAGATCGCCTTGATGTCTCATCATAGAATTCTGAGGTTTCCCATAGGCCTAGTTCTGCAGTAGATGAGGTTTCATCTTAGAATCCTGAGGTCGCCCGTAGGCCTAGTTCTCCCTATAGAACTTGTTTTCGAATTCTAAGGTCGCTCTTAGGCCTAGTTCTTCAGAAGATCGCCCATAGGTATCTTCGTAGAATCCTGAGGTCGCCCATAGACCTAGTTCTCCGACATATTGCTCTTATGTTTCACCTTAGGATCGTAGGTCGCCCGTAGATCTTATCTGCAGTTTTTTCGTACCAATCTTTGTCTTGTATTGGCATCACACTATGTGACGAGTCTATCCTTATCTTGTATTAGCGTCAAGCCATGTTATAAGTCCAATTTCCATCTTGTGTTAGCCTCTGTTGCTACGTTACAGGTCCAATCTCTGTCTTCTCACCAGAAAATGAAAAATTCTTTTCCCAGCAGATATCACAAAAATAAATAAACACTCACACTTTCTTTCAGAACAAATTTTTGGCATTGATATTTAATCATCTTCTACCTTAAACGTCTGAAAGGCATGCGCCAATCGTACTTTAAGGTTTAAGAAGATTAAATAGGGGCAGCTGTAATACCCCAAAATTTTCCTACCCTTTTACTTTTACCTGGCTTATGCATCTCCCGTTTTTCTTATGTACATAATTTCCATTAGGTCATTTTTCACGTCATGCATCATTGGTTAATAATTTGGCTTGGGATCGATGATATTGTGGAATCGGGGTTTCTTTATGGCTTTGAGGCTCTTATCTTCATCCAAGGGATTCAAGCGGCTTCTTCAACAATCAGAGAGTAAGATTCTAGGGTTTTAACTTGTTATGCTTCATCAAGAGTTCAATTGGGGATCTTTGTGAGCTAAGGTTTCGGTTCCCTCCATCACCTCAAGCTACTTTCATTATCAAAATTCATTAAAAGCAAGTGAACTAGGGTTTTTTACTCATCATATTTGAGCTTGTTGATGTTCGACAACTGAGGTTCATTAGGTTTCATGACAAAGGTTTCTTGGGTATACATATTACCATGTTTTCTTATTCATCTTCAAGGTTTCCTTAAGATATTTGGTTTAAAGTGTCTGGTCATCAAGCTAGAATGTCTTGTGGAGCATGAATCATGGCGAGATATGTAGTTGCGGTTCCTTTATGAGTGAGACGTTCTTCTTATGGGGGCTATTTTGGGTTAAGGTCGTTTGTCATCCAATGTGGAATGGGTTACTTCAAATGCAAATTAATTGGGATTTAGGGACTTGAAGTGAGATTAAGGATCATTTTTAGGCATACAAGATCAGAAGGATCACTCATGGTTGATATCTTGAGATTCAAGTAACAAGAGGGAAAATAATACATCAAGATTCATCAAAGTTCAAATTCAAGTTCAATTGCCATTCAACTTTATTCATTATCATTCAATTTCAAATCACGAAGCTAAATTTCAAATACATTCATCATTAAAGTCCATAATATTTATCATTATATCAATGATCTTTCATGATCAAAGAAAGGAGTATGCAATTCGGAGAAGAAAGTTGGCTCGAATACTTGGAGTTTTTTTATCATTAATCACAAAGTGAACAGAACGCAGGGACGTTTCAAATTCAAAGGCATCGATACATCATCGTAAGAAAAGTCATCCTTTACAAATTTAAAGGAAAATTATACAAAGATTTGGTTCTAGACCTAATTCTAAAAAATTCGATTCAACTTTGCTTCAAGACCAAGCCTTTGATCTCAGTAAATTCATCCTTCACTCCCAAGCTTCTTCATCTTTAAGCCATGCGCCAAAACTTCATGTACATGCCTTCTTCTTCAATGCTATATTGCATCCAAGACTTAAACAAGACGAAATGAACCTGCAAAAAAAAACACATGCACATATTAAAGAAAAAACCAGCAACATTATCAGACTCTTTATGCTAATGAACTCAAAAGACAAGGCATTCCCAAAGTCATAACCATGATGCAGACCCGAATAAGGCATTTTCCAAGTAAGAGTCATGCTACATATATGGATAGGCAACCAGAATTGTTAGTTCAAGCAATGCAATCTAAAGTTCCAAGAAGTTTGGAGACGGTCTTTATGTTGAGCCTATTGAGTATATACCACTGACATTTAAAATTAATCATAACTAACCTACGGTTTGCTAACTACCTTACTACATAAACCAAAATAACTTTCAAACTGAAGCTAGTCGGTTGGCTAACAACCTAACTACCCTGCATGACAGAATTCCAACTTCCCAACAGAACCAACAGAAATCCTAACAGAGTTGAACTCCTAACTAATTTTTCTACCCTAACTAACTCTCAGAATAGTCCCTAGCAAATAACTAATAGAAAACCTGTAACTAATTCTAACATCTCCTAACTGAAACGGAAACTTCTAATAGAATTCGACAGACCACTAACAAATGGCCAGCTTATAACAAAAACCAATATAACCACCTCAACTCCAACCAATAACAGAACTAACTTCCTGTAACATATCCATAACAAACTCCTCTCCCTCTAAAAAACATTTTACAAGGCTAACATTTCCCAAGTTTCTTAACATCACTCAATCAGAATGATAAGCCCTGCATTTTCAAAACTAGTCCTAGTTAACCTATAAAACTCAATCCAGAAACTCATACAAAATCAGTTATCGACATATAACCTACATCTAATCCAGTTTTTTTTATCAAAAACTTGAACCAAACCTCCCTGCATCAAGATGAAAAAATTAAGCCATAATAGAAAACAAAATTTCAAGCTAAGTCCTAACTATAACTAACAGAATATCTAGCCCTCTAACTGATTCAGTTCTGAATCCCTAAACCGCCTTGTCTAACAGAATTTCTACTTTCCTAATTTATACTAACAACTAACAACATGTAACTAACTTTCTCTAACTACCCCTGACTGAATGCCTAACTGCCATAACAAACTTAAAACAGAATAAAAGAAAGAGGGGGGAGACGATTCATTCACCAGAAAATTCAGAAGAAAAAAAACTTCAACTTCTCTGTACAACTCCATTGCCCATGGCTTCAAGCTTCAATCACCAAAAAAATCTGATTTTTTTCTCTTTACTCTAACTTTTTCTGCTTCGTTTTTATCCTCCTCCATTTTTCATTTCTTCCAGAAGAACCTCAAAAAAAACATCACAAAAAATTTCTCACAATTATGCACTCTCTGCAACTTCAATGATTAAACCTCCAATTCTCCTTCATATCTTTCACCCCTCTAAACATGACTCGATTACTTCACCCAAAGTCACAATGAAACCTCATTCAGAAATATTCAAAATTGATTGATTCACAGAAAAATCAGAGAGAAAAACTCACCAAGATATGTATTCTCTCTCTGAAAGTTTCTTTAGTCACCTTTAAGCCCTAATAACCTTCAACAAGAACTGGGTTGAATCTGGATTTTCTCGTCAATCTTCGAGGAGAACTGCTTCCTCTTTATCATTCTGCTCGCGGCTTCATCATTCATCAGCATCACCATCACTGCTTCTGCATCAAGAACAACTGCAACAACAATCAGTGTAACAACAATATCCTCACAATGGTTATTCATCATTCGCAAGAAGAACAATGCATCAATAATTAATCTTCGAGAACACAAAAGAATACAAAATTATGGAAGAACGATGACATCGTTATTTGATTCTAATAGGGGGAGAAGTTCTTGAATCCGCTGCAGATCGGAGAGAGAGAGAGAGAGAGAGAGAGAGAGAGAGAGAGAGAGAAAGAGAAAGAGCTTAAAGCACGATGACGTCGCTGATGTTGTTATCTTGAACGAGTGAAGACATGGAAGATTGAGAGTGATGAAGAAGTTTGAGAGAGTTCAAGAAGTTTGATAACGGCGAAGGAAGTTGAGTCGGGGATCAGCATCGTTCACAGCTTTGATGAAGAAGAAGGAGTTTTACGTGAAGGCTCAACAGTCACAACCAATTAAACCCTAAAATCCTCCATACGTCTCCATACTTTTTTTATTTGATTAAATTTTTTATTATTATTCAAGATAATAACATTATGCTGAGGATAACTGGCTAGTGGTGATGAGCCTGGCCCGAATCACACTCTTGGGCCTAGAGTTTTTTTTTATGGTGTTTTCTTGTGGAATTGTAGACAAAAAAGGATTGATGGATATTTTTCCTAATGGGCCTAGCGCTCTCTACTTCTGTAACATTCTAAATTAGGCATGCACCCTCCTGAAGCCTCATGTTCTCTTTTGGTTTCAATTCCATTTTTTTAATTATCGTGATTGAATTTTTATGACATTAGAAAACAAAAGAGTCTTGGATGAAGAGTTGAAGAGGTTTCAAAGCTAGTAAAGAGCGTAATTTTCATCAAAGAAATTCAGGGAAGATTTTGGTAGAGTTTTCTTATCGCTTGCATGGCTTTGAAGATTCAACGGACCTTCTCCATTAGGTATCATCGTGGCTTCACTTTTATTCCTCATTTCCGCACTTTACCTCTTCCTAGATATCATGAGAAGTAAGAACTTTACTGCTTTTTGATGCCATGAGAAGTAGGGTATAGATGTATGACGGGGATCTCCGTTTCTGATCATGTCAGTAATCCCTCTGGTTTATTTAAAAACCTATTTAGGGAAATTCCACATTGTGTGCATTATGTGTGCTACTTGTGTGTGGCTTGTTTAAAACCCTACCTTTGAGTAGGTATTCCGCACGTGTGTTTATATTTTTTCTCACATCTATTCCCAAATCCCTTATTGAAGTCCTCAAAAAGAGGCGAGCGGGGAGGGTTCGCAAGCAAACTCCGCAATTTCATTTGTGTCATCCTTAACTTGTGACACACCACGATGCTTCAGAGTTGTGCCTGCTCTTTTTATTGAGTCGTCAAATATGGAAGGGTTTCGCAATCGAACCCCCACGCTTTGTTAGGAGTTCACATTGTCCAATGTTGACACTCCGTGATTATTCATATTGCCTTCTATTGTATGCCTCGATCTTCTATATCTTGGTTAGGTGTTCAGTTTCTTTGGATGTCACATTTTTATTTTACATCCTACTCCCGTTTGTTTGTCTTGGGTGATACGCTCCCCTTGGATAAAGCATTTTACTTCTTTTCCTTACTATTTTATATGTGTGCTCTTTCGAGCTTGTTTGTTTTATCCTTGTACATACCATGTTCCCTTAGGACATGCTTGTTCTTTTCGGATGCAAGTTAGACCTTAGGTTGCAAACCATGCATTCTAACATTAGGTAAACATTTTCCTTTCATCCTTGATGTAGGGCCACCATTGTATGATAACATTAGGCTAGAAAAATGGCTAGTCCCCCGTAGACTCTTTTCTTCCATTTTGCATTTTCATCAAAAACTAAAACTCTCTCTTCTTAACAAATAAAAAACACTCTAATCACACTTAAACCCTTTTTCAAGGTAATAAAACACTAACCAATCAAATGTGGCATCTTTCCTTGATGACGTAACTCAAAACCATTTTCAAGAAAGGACATGATTAATTTACTTTTGTGCCAATGTGTGAGTCTCCAAAGGTCGAGCTGCGTCAGAAGGCGAAATTAACATTGTTCGTAAAAAACACAAAATAAACAAAACATGTGAGCGGAACTACGATAACTCTGATTCCTCAAAAAGGATACGTAGGCATTGGGGTAGGGCCCAAGCGAGTACGACTTTATTTTCCCTACATTATTTTCTCCTTTCTTTCGCATGCATTCTTCCTCAATAGTAAATAGTAAGCATAGATTAGACACACCCATAAGATAGATAACATGAGTGGATACCGTAGAGTACTACGAGCGTGTGGGGTGCTAATATCTTCCCCTCGCGTAACAGGCTCCCTTACCCGATCTCTCGGTCACAAGACTTTGACTTTTCCCTCCTTAGGTTTTCTCGATGTTTACCTTTCTCTTCATGTGGGATTAAAGACGTTCGATGGCGACTTCATTGTTTGATGATTTTCAGACGGTTATTTCACCCGATGACATTATTATTATGTTTTATGCAGGATTTATGCCCTGGTTTGAGAATGTGAATTTATTTTGCATGAGAAGACTTTATATCCTCAGCATGAATATATTGACACTTCCACAGAGAAGTCATATTTCATTGCCAAAAGGATTTCTTATAACAAGAAATGGCAGGTCTCTTTATTTGAGAAACCTGTACTTCCCCAGTAAGTTTATTAGTTCCCAGAGAAGATTCATTTTGTTACTCCAATGAATGGTAGTCTCGTTATTATGAGATATAGTTCGTTGTTGAGATTTATACTCCAATGGATGGTAGTCTCGTCATTATGGAGTTAGTTCGTTGTTGAGATTTGTACTCCAATGAATGGTGGTCTCGTCATTATGGGAGATAGTTTGTTGTTGAGATTTTTTTACTCCAATGAATTGTAGTCTCGTCATTATGGGAGATAGTTCATTGTTGATATTTGTTTACTCCAATGGATGGTAGTCTCGTCATTATGAGAGATAGTTTGTTGTTCAGATTTGTACTACAGTAGATGGTAGTCTAGTCATTATGGGAGATAGTTTGTTGTTAAGATTTTTACTTCAATGGATGGTAGTCTCGTCATTATGGGAGATAGTTCATTTTTGAGATTTGTTTACTCCAATGGATGGTAGTCTCGTCATTATGGGAGATAGTTCGTTGTTGAGATTTGTACTCCAATGGATGGTAGTCTCGTCATTATGGGAGATAGTCCATTGTTGAGATTTGTAATCTAATGGATCGTGGTCTCGTCATTATGGGACATAATTCGTTGTTGAGATTTGTACTCCAATGAATGATAGTCTCGTCATTATGGGAGATAGTTCGTTGTTGAGATTTGTTTACTTCTATGAATGGTAGTCTCGTCAATATGAGATATAGTTTATTGTTGAGATTTGTTTACTCCAATGGATGGTAGTCTCGTTATTATGGGAGATAGTTCATTGTTGAGATTTGTACTCCAATGGATGGTAGTCTCGTCATTTTGGGAGATAGTTCATTGTTGAGATTTTGTTACTCCGATGAATGGTAGTCTCGTCATTATGGGAGATAGTTCTTCGTTGAGATTCACTTTGCTCTAAAGACTTCATATGTTTCCATTCATAAGTACTGATGCTAATCGCTTGTTTCCTATCCTAATATCGGTATTTACCAGTATTATCTTACCATTTCCATTTTGCATCTTCCGGGGTGCTAATCTCCTATTCCCTGTGAGTCAACTTCACTTTTTTACTATCTTCTCTATGAGTGGATAGTTCGCAGTTATCTGTCGATCTTTTCCATCCATTACTTTTTCCTCAATGTTTTAATTGATTATGCTTTATCTCCTCCTTGGGCTTTAACCCAGTAGAATCGAGTCTTTTGTTTACCAATGATTTATTTTCCTGGTCAGATTTTCTTTTGATCCTTTATTTTATTTTCTGCTTCTCCAGTGGTGTCCTGTGTCAACTTTAGATTTGTTTGCATGCACAATCATAAGCATTGCATGGCATCTTAGGACAAAAAATAAGGCTTGTTTTATATTTAAGTATCTTCAATCGCGTCGACACGAAGATTTTAACCTTTACATCTCCAGATAAAAGACACTTAAATAAGGGAAGTTGTTTTACCCCAATTTTTGCCCCTAAGATTCATCTATCATCTCATATCAACTCAATCATATCAAGATCACACTTGAGTTTAGTTCTTTTCCCTATCTCTAGGTTTACTCATGAGGGATCACCAAGCACTTTAATTTGTATATTGTGAGCATATATGTCTTGTATTGATTAACTTTTAACTAACAAATACAATGAATGTTTGCTCCAAATAATGATCCTATAGGTGAGGGCACAACACATTTCATCAGGTTGATTCATAGTTTCATGAGTTTATTTCCATGTCTTTTTCAACAAAGCTTCATTGAGATTCAAGCTTCATCATTGAGGGTGCTTTAAAGTAATATCATGACAAGGTCTAATATGGTTCATTATGCCTCAATTTGTCAAAGGAAGTCAAAAGATGCAAGAATTGATTGAAAAGGTTTGACCTAATTGGACAAGTTCTTGATTCCTTAGTCTCAAGTGCATAACTCTCTCATTTCTTGATATTTGGAAGTGGTTATTGTTTCTATGGGTTCTTCTTATCATCCACAACAACTTCTATTCACGTGGCAAAAGTGATTGTGCAAGAAAGATTGTCAAAATTGAAAGGAGTTTTCAAGTCATTTTGGTGCTCTAGGAGCTAGGGTTTTGAACTTCTAAGGGCTCTATCTTGTTCATCTTTTGAGATTTTTGAGTGATTCCAAAGACATGCTTCTCTTTAAAGGGTTATCAACCAATCACTTCAAAAGTTTCAAGCAAATTTTGTGTGGAAGATTTCTAATGATGGAGAAATATTACAAGTCCTCTAGATAGTCCATCAAATTCCCTTATGTGACTTCAAACAAGGTATTTCTCAAAAAAAAATTAGTAAAACAATATTTAAATGATTAATAAAAAAGAAAATAAATGGTAAAATACACAAAGTATATTAAAATATCAAATAAAAATCCTAAAAAATAGTCGGAGGTCAAATATGAGTCAATAAATGTTGACAAAAAATTTCATAATTTTTTAAAGTCGGAAACTATTTTTAAAAATTGGAGAAAATAAGCAAAATAAATCAAAATTTGTGAAAAATAGTAAAATCAGAAATAAAGGAAAATAGAAACGTTGGATCATACCATAATTTTTTTAGAATTTAAAAATTAAGAAAAATATTTTTTAATCAATTAAAACAAGTTAGTTAAAGTGAAAAATTATAAAAAATATCAAATCATAAAATAAAATTGTGAAAAAATAAAAATCAGAAAGACAAAAATCCGAAGTATTTTTTAGGATTTTTTCAGATTTTTTGAGTCAGAAATGAAATTTTTATAAATTTTTGAAGTTTAAATCAATTAAAATATAAAATCAGAAAATAAAAATAAAACCAAAAAGATATAGACCATTGGATCAATGTCAAAACGCGTTAGTAATCAAATCCAAGAGATCTGGCGCGTTGTGCATATCATGGTCGTTAGTGAATAAATCACTGGATCAAATATTTAAAAACAAAATTTGAAAAAACGTGTGGCAAATTTTCATTGGTTGAAGACGCCAGCGTGGTCGTCTTCAACCTCTAGCCAACCTCAAAATCAGGTTTCTCAAACTGTAAAATTAGAGGTTCAGATCAATGTCATTCGCTTCGTCTCATCAAGACGAAGACAACTGTACCCTCTGAAGCCTTCTTCCCATGTCGATATTTCGTAGTAAGATTGTCTTGTATGTTAGAATAACAATGCAAGTGTGAGTAAGTGTAGAAATAGTTCCACATTAAATAGAAATGTAGAGACTTAAACATATATAAGTGGGAGAACCCGCTCACCTATCACCTTAAGGTTGTAGGTGGATAAGTTGTGTATCTCTCATAAAAATGCCTAGTACACTTGAAAAAGAGTGCTAGAATAACAATGCAAGTGTGAGTAAGTGGAGAAATAGTCTTAATTGAATAGAAAATGATACGTCTCTCACAAAGGTGCTAATCTTACCCTATATATCAATACTTCTAGTAAACTCTCACCAACATTATATACTTATTTAAGGAAGTACACACTTCCAAACCAATTCCGCTTGTCTCCCTCATTTTCATTAATTTTGATTTTCTGCACTATTTCCTTAATCTCCATTTCTTAGGCTCTTTCACTTTCTGCAAGTTACTTTTCCATCTCAACCTACACTGCATTGACTCTTCACTGTATATCCATTCTCTAAGCAATGTGTCTTTATTTTTAGCCAGCACGAAAATCCTTGGAAAGACATCTTTCATGATTTTGCCCTCATCCAATGGATCCAGCTAAATGATGTGTCTACCCCATTTCCTATAATTTTTGTTAAATTTTCTTAAAGAAACAAGCTTTAATGAGAGTAGCCCATTGATTGTTCAAAGATATCAACTCTCAAGTAAAGTTACAAATTATTCAGACACTACATAACAATATAATATGAATGATAGACTTAACTAATTTAACTCTGCCAATAATAATGAATAAAAGAGTCACATCAATTAATTATAAGTCAGTGCTGGTGCTAATTTAAATTTGACAGAGTTTAAAATGAAACAAATAAATTTAAAAACTTAAGCATAAACTGTCTCTATCATGAAGATGTTATCTGTTTTAGTAACTATTGGCAATATTCAACAAAGAGGAATATGTTCCAAGGAGTCCACAAATCATTCCGGCTGCAGCAATTATGACGCTCATGGTAACCTGGTAGTGTTAAAATAAGAAAAAACAAATTCAGTAAATTGCAGATTTAGCGAAAGAAAAGAACTAAACACATTCAAGCATTCTAAAAGTGTTTCTCAATATCCGTGAATATTCTCAAAGGTTTTTTAATTCTTAAAGCAATGAATCTTAATAATCTCTTTATTTGTATTTCTAATTTTCTTTCATTAAGATTTCACCGTACAACAAAAGTGACGTAGAAACACATTTATAAAAGTCTAGAACCCTAGAAACCCGACTTGAGGACCCTAAATGCGCTCAACACTTATCCAATGCCATGCGCACTTGACAATTTGAAAATCGGTCAAATATGTTGAATCACTTAAGATTTTGAGATATTCTTCCACAATTCTCCATCATGATTAAAAATCGATGGTGATTCTATTTTAACCTCTAGCCACCTTGGCGCTCTCTCCAAAATTTAAATCACTCTTTAAAAACTTGATCAAGAACAATGCTTGAACCTTGATCTAGGAAATGATTTGGTAAACACAATTATCTTCTAAAGCCATTTTTTGAACCACAACATCCTCTAATTCAATCATGTCCATTATAACACTACTATAAAATACACAAATGTAACATGGTATTACCATGTCTATTAAATCAACCGAGCTAATAGCTCTTATTTAGACACTTGCTTTTTATTTCTTTTATTAAAATACATTTTACTATGGTCCATAGTAATAACCGTAGTGATATGTTAAAAAGCCTACAGGTTTCGAATCTCAACAACTATAATTTTTCTTTTTTGTTTACAATATGGACATGTCACTTAAAATCTTAATATTTATGTTAAAAATAAAATACATTTGACCATGGTCTAAATAGAAACCGTTGTGAGATGTACCTACATTTATTCACAGTCGTTTTTAGCGACCGTAGTGAAAAGTGTAACATATATTTAAGCGAAAGTTCGTTCTTTCACGACAAAAGATCCGTCTCTCTCAAAATGAAACTCTACCACTCTCTCACGCCTTATCCTTACTCCATGAACAGTCTATACCACTTCTTCATAAAACTCCAACATATCTTCTTCATCTCTTATGGATCAAGAAAAGATGCTACACAAAACTCGTTACTTTCACTTCCTCTTCATATTTTAGGTACATGAGGTGTTTCCATATTTTATGTTGTCATTGATTTTGCTTTTGTTGTTATATGTTGTATATTCTTTAAGGTGTGTTGTTTATGATTTATTTTATGTTGATATATGTTGTATGTTGTTGTTGTTAAAAATTATATGTTGTTGATGATTTAGTTTTTGTTGATAAAGGTTTTATGTTGTTTAAGGCATGTTGTTGTTGATAAAAGATGTATGTTATTGATGATTTACTTTTTGTTGATATATGTTGTATGTTGTTGTTGATAAAAGTTGTATGTTATCGATGACTTTGTGTTTGTTGATATGTGTAGTATGTTGTTTAAGGTATGCTGTTGTTGATAAAAGTTGTATGTTGTTGATGATTTAGTTTTGTTGATATATGTTGTATTTTGTTTAAGGTATGTTGTTGTTGATGAAAGTTGTATGTTATTGATGATTTAGTTTTTGTTGATATATGTTGTATTTTGTTTAAAGTATGTTGTTGATGTTATTGATGATGATTAATATGTTATATGTTGTTTATTTTTAATGATATACCTTGTACATTTCAGCTTTCACTACGTTAAGCCAACATGCCTTATAAGATGAGTTTATAATGTCATATATAATTTGAGTGTTTTACCAACCCGTCAGTAACTAAATAATCTTTCTAATTGATTTATAAATTTCTAATTTGTGTTTTTCCCACAAATTTCAGTATGTGGTGGTAAAGAGTGCACTTACTACCACACCCTACTTTACCACAAACCTCCACCCATGGTAATATCCTTTACCCAACAGTGATTAAATGTCATTTCCGTATTAGTGTGAAATGCAAACAAATGTCAATGTGCTTTTCCTCTCATGATACACTTGATAATTGACTAAGTGAATGACATTTTAACTATCACAATGCATCTTCGCACATTTTGTAATCATCCCTAACTCCACAATCATAACTCTCAACCCTATAACTTATTTGACCCCCTTCAACAAGGGAAATATACTCTTCTTGAGTAGCAGATAACATGACCATTGATTGTTGATTTGTTTTACAATTTAAAGTTGTTCTAAATAACATAAACACACAATCTGATAAGAATATTCCATTGTCCATATTACCTACATAATTTGCATCAACAAAACCCTCTAAAGTGTCTTCTTTTTTAGCTTCCTCTGGGTATTTCAAACCATCCTTAAATAAATTGTTCAAATATCTCATCACCCAACTCAAAGATTCTCAATGAATATGACCAGGATTTTTCAGAAAATGACTTACTATGCTAATTCCATATGATGTGGTACAACCAACCTTCTAATTCTATCACATGCAAACTGGTAATTAAAAGCCATTGTAGGTTTCCCCATAAGAGAACTTGAAATAGGAGTCTTAACATCTACTTGATATCTTGTCTCACTAGTAGGAACTTTCACCTAAAACCCAGTCTTCTTCACTATTGTTTCTGCTTCTTTCACTTTCAGGTCTTTTCACTATACATGTCTAATCAAAATTAACATCCCTGCTTAGAACAAATTTTTAATATCCAAGATTCATCTTGTAACCCTTCGCATCTTTAGCATAATCAACTAAGACACACTTTATATCCCTAGTATCAAACTTGTCTTGCTTGATATGTGCAAACGTAAAAAATCTAACACAACAAAAGTGATAGAGAACCACATTTATAAAGGTCGGGAACCCAAGAAACCCAATTTGTAGACACAAAACGATCATGCTCAAAAACAAGAAAAAAATTATTGAATCACTTGATATTTTGAGACATAATTCCACAATTACTTTCGGTAATTGAGGCACCATACATGTAGAATCTAAGCATCATGAAAAAAAATCACTTGAGAAATGAGATAATCATATAGAATGCATACTTGTTATGTGAGACCAATATTGTCGAATAGTATGGAATATACGTGGTTTATCATATTCTCTTAATTATAGAGTGACACTAGGTGGTTATTTAGTATCGGTTATTGGTGGAGTTGGAGCTCTTTGTGATAGGATGATTGTTTGGATTGACTTGAGTATGTGTGGTTGCTTCAGACTCACATATTGATTATCTTTTTTACCTAGTTCTTTTGAATCTTGGTATCCGGACTTGCGATCAACTAATCCAAGAGGATGAATTCCACCTTCCACTAGAGGGTATCCCATTTAAAGCAAGAGCAAAGCTCTTTATGGACTGACTTGAATATTAGACTTGATTTAAATTTGTATCGTATATTTTATTACATTGTTGAAGTATGTCTTAAAATCTTAAGTGATGAAGATAAAGAAAACATGTCTTGAGACAACAATTTTGGATTGTGGAAAGTAAAAAATGCAAGCAATTTTAACTTAAAAAATATATTGAAACATTTAAGGATGATTCATCAATGAATGCACGACTAATACAAGCAGATAAGACCAATATGGTGGATAAGGCCAAAAATGTCATCATCTTGTACCTCAGGGATAAAGTTCTAGAGGAAGTCGCCAGGGAAAAGAATGCAACTATGATTTGCGAAAAATTAAATCATTGTATATTACTAATTCATTGACTCATAGGTTGTGTCTGAAATAACAACTATACTCATTCTGAATGGTAGGGAATAAATCTATAGTATAGCAGTTGACATGATTTCTCAAGATTATTGAAGATCTAGAGAATATTTAGGTGAATATTGAAGATGAAGAAAATTCTCTACTCTTGTTGAACTCATTACTAATATCCTTTGATAACTTTAAGGACACTCTTCTTTATGGTAAGAAATGTACTATTACTTTGGATGAAGTCTAGACGCATGTGAGATCCAAAGAACTTTCAAAGACAAAAGATTTGAAGATTGACTATAGTCGTGAAGGCTTGAGTGTTTCAAGAGGAGAAAATGGGAATAGCGGAATGTCTAAATGAAAGAGTTTTGACAAGTCAAATTTAAAATGCTTTATTTGTCAAAAACTTGATCACTCCAAGAAGGATTGTCCCGAAAGGGAGGACAATTAACATTATGTTCAAGTAAACGATGCATTCGACGAGGATAGTTATGAGAGTGATGGTTCATTAATGGTGTCGAGTTTGGATATTGAAGATGGTTAGATCATGGACTTAGGTTTATATTATCACATGTGTCTAAGAAAATAATATTTAGAGACATTGAAGTTGGAGGAAGGTGGAGTAGTTCACCTTGATGACAATAAGGCTTTCAAGGCTTATGGTATTGGTATTGATCATTTTTAAAATATTTGATGATCATGAGTTTTTTTCCTCACAACGTGAGGTATTTTATAGAGCTTAAGAGAAATTAGTTATCCATAGACATGTTTAATGATCTAGGCTATTACACTAAAGTTGAACATAGGATGTTGAAGATTTCACATGGTGAAGTGATCATAACTAAAGAGTCTAAAATATGTGGCTTATATATTTTAGAAGGTTTCAATTTTGTTTTTCATTTATGAAATTAACAAACTATGAGATTTGAAGTCAAGGCACGAAGGGTGCATGAAGATTGTTTCAGAGCACTCTAATGATTTTTGTAGAAAACAATAGATAAAAATGCATTTGACCATTAAGCTGTCATGAAGCTTCTAGAATAAGTTTGGTGCCAAAAATGCTTACTTATTCATTTATATGAACAAACTTCCAAACACTTATGGAGTTTTGGAGTAAAAAGACTCTAACCTACTTTGTTTTGAATGTCGTCAAAACTTTATTAATTTATCAAATCAAGTCAATTCAGCTTGAAAATGAAGTTGTAGATTGTCTCTTCAATGGCTATCAAGAGGTAGGAAGGGTTATGAGCAGTTCGGAATGGATCTTGGAGGATCGAAGTTCATCAATCTCGGATGTATTACTTTTAGCGAGTCTGTTTCTTAAAGGATTATGTTTTGAACTTGTTATGGAACTACTGAGTTTCAGCAATTATAAGTATGTATTTGTATCATTTTTGTATTCACAACCTTCAAAATTCAGAGTTGAAGATAGAGAAAAGGGTTTGAGAATCCCACTAGCAATCTTAGAGAGACAAAGGTAAATTCTTAAGAGTGTGTTCTTGGAATTCGGGAAACTTTTGGAGTTATTTAAGGGGGATATGAGAAACACTTCTAAAAAATTTAGGCTTGTGTGATTCCTATAGAGAGAGAGTTGTAAAGATTGAAAAATACTTGGGTGTAAAATAAGGTTTGTTATTGGAAATTCATATGACTATTTTTGTAAATAATTTATAATCTTTTATAACAATTCTTGAAAGTATAGTGAATCAGCTCTCTCCCCCAGAGTAGATTACTTGATCCAACCGGGTAAACATGTTGTTGTGTTTCTTGTATTTTATCTTTTTCTACCAAGTAAAATTGTTGTCTTATTGCTAGAGAGTTAGTTTTTCTGAAGACCATTTATTTTAGTTGCCACAGTTCTTTGTCCACACACATCAAATTTCTTAATGTGACCAGGCCTTTCCATTTCCCGATGGGTATACATTTTAGATTGAGTTGAGGAGCACTTGAAAGGAAGGTATTGCTCATCACATTACACTTCACTTATCTCGGGTATCGGGGAGACCCTCTCTAGAGTGATGTTGATATTATTTACAAGAAACAAGTGTTAGTGCGTGAGACACTTTTAGTAAGGAGATAAAGAGAGAATACTAAAGGAAATAAAGATTTATATTATTGAATTGTACAAATAATGATACAGATTAGGACTATTTATATACAACCCTAATTGGGATTGGGTCTACACAACTTGGATTATATTTAAATATTAAATCTAATCAAATCAAATCTAATATAATATTTTAACAAATCTAATTTAATATTTCAACACACCCCCATAATCCAAGTTGTCGAACATCCTCAAAAATAGTCAATATGAACTATTCCTAATTTCTTTCTCAAATTAAAGAATTTGTCAATCTTCAATCCTTTGGTGAAAATTTCGGCCAACTGTGCTTCACTCGAGCAATGCCTTACTTCAAGTTCACTTTGGTTTTCCTTTTCCCTCAAGAAGTGAAACTTTACTTCAATATGTTTACTTCTTCCATGCATAACTGGATTCTTCAATAGATTTATGGCTGACTTGTTATCGATTTGCAATACAAGAGGTTTCTTCACTTCGACCTTCATTTCTTCAAGTATAGATCTGATCCAATTTGCTTGACATACAACATAAGATCATGCTATATATCCAGCTTCACAAGATGATAATGTCACCACCGGTTGTTTCTTCGAACAACATGAGATTGGGGTACCAAATACTTGAAAGAAATATCCATTTGTGCTTCTTTGATCTTCCTTATCTCTACATCAATCAACATCTGAAAAACAATTAACTATTTCTTCTTTGTCTTCAGAATCTCGTCGAAATAGTATTTCACAGTTTATCGAACCCTTCAAATATCTCAGGATTCTTCTTGTAGCCTTCATATGTGACACACTTAGTTCACTCATATATTTGCTTACTAATCTGACTGTGAAACCTATATCAGGTCGACTGTTGCACACATACCTCAGAGATCCCACAATTTGCTTAAAAAAAGTTGCATCGACTTTGTCTTCCTCTCCATTCTTCACCAACTTCACATTTGGTTTGACATGTGAGGATGCAGGATTTGAATCATCCATTCTGAATCTCTTGAGTATCTCTTTGACATACTTCTTTTGATGTAGCACCATTCCTTGCTTCGACATTTTAAATTCCATACCTAGGAAATAAGACAATTTTTCCAGATCCGACATTTCAAATTCCTTCGTCATTAGCTCCTTGAACTTTGACAAGTTCTCTAAACTATTTCCAATTACTAGCAAGTCATCGACATATAAGCAGATGATTGTTATATCTTATGCTACAACCTGAACATAGACACCAAGCTCTGATTTACATTTGACAAATCCCAATTTAACTAAGTATGAGTCGATCTTCTTGTTCCATGCCCTAGGTGTCTGCTTGAGGCCATAGAGCGCTTTGTACAATCTATATACTTTACTCGCTTCCTTCTGAATCACAAACTCTGGAGGTTGTGTGGCATAGACCTCTTTGTCTAAAGGATCATTTAGAAATGCTAATTTCACATCTAAATGAAATTTCGACCAGCCTTGGTTGCATGCCAATGATACCACTAGTCTAACAGTCTCCAATCTTACGACTGGAGAAAATACTTCAGAGTAGTCGAGTCCTGCTCTTTGAAGAAAACCTCGAGCTACTAATCTTGATTTATGTCTTGTTGTCGACCCATCTGCATTGTGTTTCAACTTGAACACCCATTTTACTTCGATAGCTTTTGTATGTACTGGAAATTCCACTAACTCCTATGTGTTATTTCTTTAGATTGCCTGTAACTCTTTGACCATAGATAACTTACACTGTTTATTCTTCAAAGCTTCACTATAGTTAATTGGTTCAGCACCTGCAAGTAAAGAAAAGTGAACTAATTCTCCATCTGGTGTGACTTCATCATCACCAACCACTTCATAATCATGAAGTATTGTTGGAAGAACTCTATTTCTTTGAGGTCTTTGGCTTGTTTCAGCCACAGTCTCTTCGACTTCGACTGTGTCGGGAATGTCAACAACTGTTTGTTCTTCGACTTTGAATGGATTCTCAACAATTCCTTCGACCTCTACTTCATCAGTTTCTTCATCGAAATCAGAACTCATCAATGGCTTGTTAATTGAATTGTTAGAATTCTAATCCTAGGCATAATTTTCATTAATCACAATATCTCGACTCAACACAATCTTCTCATTAACTGGATTGAATAGTCTGTATGCACCAATTTTATGATATCCTACCAGAATCATAGGTCTACTTTTGTCATCAAGTTTCCTTCTTCTTTCATTAGGAACATGCTTGTAACACATAAAGCCAAACACCTTCAAATGACTTACTGATGGTAGTTTGCCACTCTACACTTCTTCAGGAACCTTGTTCTTTAATATCTTAGTAGGACACCTATACAAAATATAAATTGTAGTCGAAATAACTTCCTCTCATAAAGACTTTAGCAAATTCTTTTGCTTCAGCATGCATCTTGCCATATCTAATATTGTTATGTTTCTTCTTTCAACAATTCTATTATGTTGAGGTGTATGAGGAGAAGTTACCTCATGATCAACACCATGTTCTACACATAAATCTTCAAACATCTTGGATGTGTATTCGCCACCTCCATCTGTTCGCAGAACTTTGATCTTTTTTCTCACTCTGGTTTTTGACAAGTATCTTGAATCTCTTAAAGATTTCAAATACTTCGTCCTTTCGTTTGATCACATAGATCCACGACTTTCGACTAAACTCATCGACAAACGAAACAAAATATATGTTTCCACCAATTGTATGTTCTTCGAATTGACCACATACATCTGAATGTACCACTTCGAGTATGCAAGATTATCTCATTGGCATAGTCGAAACGAAAGAATTTCTGGATTACTTTCCTACTAAATAACTTTCACAAAGTTTTTCAGGCATCTCAAGATTTGGAATACCAGTAACCATATCTTGAGTAATTAGTTGATTAAGTGATCGAAAGTTCAAATGTCCAAATCTCAAATTCCATAACTAACTATCCTTGTGATCGACAATAATTTTCAAACATTGAAATTTTGTCGAACTGATCATAGTCTTAAATGTCATGTTCTTCTACAACGGAGATTTTAAGACCAAATTGTTCTTGGTGTCGAACAATTTCAAAATTCCATCTTTCATGACAATTGAGAAAACTTTCTCGACTAGTTGTCCAACACTTAGCAAGTTGCACTTTATTCTAGGTACATAGAGCACATCTTTAATCATAGCTTTCCCTCCATTACTCATTTGAAAAACTATGTTGTCAGTACCTTCTGCTTGGGACAAACTACTATCAACAAGTTTTACCTTGCTCTTCTTTGACTCGTCAAAATCTGCCAACCACTCCTTTTGACCAGTCATGGGGTTCGAGCAACTTGAGTCGAGAAACCAGATCTTGGATTCGACATGGTTATCTGCAACTGCAGCCATAACCACCATACCACCTTTAGAATTATCTAAATCTTAGCGTGCAAGGTTCGCTCATTCTTCCTTGCCAGTCGATCCCTTGTCTTTTCTGTACCAACAATTCTTGACTACGTGACCCTATTTTTCATAGTTATAGCACTGCATACCTTTTTATTTTATCTTTTTTTCCCTTTCAATAGTTTCCTCCTCCTCCTTTCGAGGACTCTGAAGCTCCATCTTCGTCCTGATGCTTGTAAGGTTTCGACCAAGACTTCTTTCCTTGAGTCTTGTCGAACTTGCCTTTGAATTTGTTTGAACCACCATCCTTTTTTCATGACTGAGCTTGCAGATCCTGTATCGAGTCGTGCACTCCTTTCCTTTCGACAATCCTCATCTCATGCGCCTCCGACGAACTAACCAAATCTTCCACTTTAATGGTTTCAAGATTGTTAGATTCTTGAATAGCTACGATAACGTGATCAAAGTGAGAGGTCAACGTTTTCATTATCTTCTCAACTATCATCTTATCAGTTATGGTTTCACCACAACCCTTTATGAGATGGACGAGTTTTTGAACCTTCGACACATATTCTGCAACTTTTTCATCTTCTCCCATCGACAACAACTCATATTGTCGATGTAAGGTTTGTAATTTGACAACCTTGACTTTCTCACCTCCTTCGTAATACTTTACCAGAATATTCCATGCCTCTTTCGTTGTTTCAGCATGAGAGATTCTGTCGAAATTAGCAACATCGACCACCGTTTGAATGCAATAAGCAGTCTTGTAATCTTTCTTCTTGACTTTATTGTGGACTTTTTTCTGTTCGTCGGTTGCATTTGTAGCCAACGCAGGAACATCGTCAGTAACCACTTCTAGAGTTTCTTGGAAGCCAAACAAGGATTGCATCTGTTTTTTCCATCATATCAAATTCTTGCCGTCAAGCATTGGAAGAGAATTCAGAATGTCCTTATCACTAGCCATCTTCGCAGCGGTTGATTCACTTGTCCTAGAAACACGATCTCTAACGTGAAATTCTTGAAAACTCGATCAAGAACAATAACCCCAAGCTCTGGATACCTATTTGTTAGTGCGTGAGACACTTTTAGTGAAGAGAGAAAGAGAGAATAATAAAGAAAATAAAGATTTGTATTATTGAATTGTACAAATAATGATACAGACTAGAACTATTTATATATACAACCCTAATTTGGCTTGAGTCTACACAATTTAAATTATATTTAAATATTAAATCTAATCAAATCAAATCAAATATAATATTTTAGCAAATATAATTTAATATTTTAACAATGGGAGAAGTGGGTTAAGAGGCCTATAAAGATTGATATCTAGTTTTTTAAATTGTTTTTAGTATCGTCTGAAATTTTGAATTATGTATAAATGTGATAGAAAAACCTTATCTTACAAGCTAGCTTTTGACATGAAATCCAATTTCATTTAATATAATAATAGAGTAATGATCTCCTCCTAGAAGCACAATTCTGCTGCATTCTTCATAAAAAATTAACTCACTTATTTTTTTATTGTCGTTTTCTTTTCCTTCTCTAGTTTATCTTTTCTTTTCCTCAAAAATCAAATTTTCCTTTTCTCATTTTATTTTGTCTCTTTAGTCATCTCTAGAAAATCCAAATTCATCATTCTGCTATGATACCATGTGACCACACTATAAAGGTAAGGATTTTATAAGACAACAAACTACCATATTTAAGCTTATAATCTATGCTATGAGTTTTTCAGTTGCAAAATCAATCTAAAGTTAAACTTCCATTAAATGTTATAAAAAAAAAGCTATATGGTATATAGTACAGTTCAGAGATAAGAAAATTAAAGGAGGTATTTAGTAGAATAATTACCTGTGTATTTGTAGCCTTCTTCCCCACAATCTTTAAAAAGCATAAACTGGGCATAATCACTGACTGAAAAAGTTGTCCATTCTCCAAATTAGATGAGTTTCATAGAATTTCCATTTAACAAACTGGAGCATTTACAGTAAAAGAAAGCACAATGGACTATAGACAAATCTAGTTCATGTTAAATTTGCTCCCAATACCCTTATTATACAGATAGATAGTTGTTTTATTATATATACTGCAAAAGATTATTATAGTAAGAGGTAGTTAATTAAGTTAGTTATTGTAGTTATGAAGTTTTTTAGGAGCTATGATTGTATAGAACAAACCTACCATAACTATTCTCATATGTTAACAATGCTGCCACAAGTTCAACCACAAACACCAAGTTATTCAGTTTATTATGTGCATCCAAGCGATGGTCCTAACTCAGTTACAATTGCATAAAAACTCGAAGGCAACAACTATGCAGTTTGGAGCAGATCCTTGCGCTTAGCCCTTGAAGTTAAGAACAAACTTCTAATCATTGATGGATCCATCACCCTTGCACATATCGCTAAATAATCCTCAAGAGCCAAACATGGATCCATCAACCTTTGGCATATCTAGGAACTTCATGAATATTTTATTAGGAAATTGGGTTCCATTATCGGTCACAATGACTTCTGTAAGATGTTTCTTTTATAGAGCATGGGAATGACTTGCGTCCAATAATGTATCTCTTTAAGGTGAAGCTTCCGGGCAGCAACATGAAATGCGCTGGCTTCCACCATCTTTTGGATAGACTAAGTGCAATGTAGATACAGGTTTTAACAATAATTGCGGGACTTCAAATCGTTGTTGGTGTAATCGTGATAACTCAGGAAACTTTTTTGTAACAAGCTATTCAACAAGCAATAACTATGAACGTTGATCATATAATTTTTTTAAGTGATTCCCTTCGAGTGGTGCAAGCCGTTCAGGCCAAATCCATAGGAGTGTCGAAGTTTTCTACTATTATTAAAACTATTTAGTTGCTATTAGTTAATTTTCCATGAATTAGCCGCTTACTCTAATATACCTTGTCATGAACCAACTATCCTATTAATGCTTAAATTGATATGGGAAGACATTATCAATTTATAATAAAATTAGGACCAAAAAAATTGTAATTGCTTACCACAAGCATACTGAAGAGAGAACCGATCAAAGCCATCACAAGTCCTGAAATTATCAAACAAATATATTAGATTAGGCATTCAAGTCATATTGTCCTCAATGAGTTAGGCACAATCCAAAACTTTAAGTGAAGAATTCCCTTAAATGAACATGAACACATATCATAATATCCCCGCCTAAAAAACACATAAACGAGCAAGAATATATATTGTTCAGTGAAGAATTGTAAAACTTACCAAAAAACGGAATCAGAAAAGCCGCACAAACCGTAGATGCAACAAGTAGTGTTCTAAGAAGAAGAAAACACCAATAAGTACTTGAAATTCTTTCTGGCAGCAATTCCTCTAGACACCTTGCCAGTGGATTCATCAACAAAGCATATTTGTTAATTATTAAGGAAAAGTAAACCTCAAGTTATTGCTAAATTGGATTAAACCATCTCCAATTGTTTGCTATATAGTAAAATTCATTGTATGCAAAAAGGATATTTAGTGAATGGGTTAATTACCTGAAAAAATATCATGCAAAACAAGATCAGGAATAAGTAGTTTGTTCTCTAGAATGAAACTATTAAAATAGCATCAACAAAACCTCAAACTTACTGTTGTCCACAATGCAACTTTGGAAGCAAATGCACCTGCAGGCATATTCAATGTTATCTGAGACAAAGTGGTATCGCCAAATGTGAGAAATCCCATCACTGCGACGCTTCCGTATATCAAAATACACAAAGCAAAACTGTACAGAAAGAAATGGGTTCAGCAATCAGAGATTTATAATGAACAAATTGAACAAAGTTAGGTATCAAACCATGTTATCAATGCTTTGGTATATTGTTTTTTGTTAGCCATAGACTGGTAAATATTTGGAAAAACTGAATGTCCTGCAAAGCAAAACCCATAGACACCAATAGAAAATGGAATGCCACTCCAATTCACCACTGGACCAGAATGATGGAATCCAACGGTTGTCCCGACCGATATCACACAGATAATAATCAATATTGTTGCTACAATCCCTCCAACTGAAGATCAAAAAAATTGAAGTTCTAATGAGGATAAAGTAAGTTGTAAAGTTTGAAAGTGTGAAAGTTTGAAAGAAGAAATCATTTCTTTTAGAATTTAGAGAACCTGATAGATACGAGATTACTCGGAGATCCTTCAACCAAACCGTAGGGAGAACAATAAGTGCAGTAAGAACTCCAAACAAATGCATTGAATCTAAATGGAGACCGCCTAAATCTAAGGATGTTCCAGGAAATAGACTAGTGAGGTTATCTCCTTCCAAGGTGATGAATTCCACACAATATGACTGCACTCATGAAAAGGTTCTTAAACATTCAGTCACAGAACAAATCGGATCCAAAGAAAATGTAGAAAACGATTCCCATCACTTACATATAACTCAGTGTACAAAATGATCTGCAAAAAATATAGTAGTAAACAGTGATTAATAATTCATTGATGTATTCACATTCTGAGTAAAGATATAGAAAAACTCACAGATACAAAAATACGGCCATATCTACCGAATGCAGCTTCTCCAATATCTGGGTAGCTAATGAGTCCTTCTCTACTTTCAAAGCACTGTCTCATAAGCGAGGCTGTATAACAACAAACAACTGCAAAAAGAGTCATCACCAAGATGCTCACCCAACCAGCTTGTTTCACTGTATAAGGTGCAGATATAAGGCCAACTCCAACCATCACATTAATCCCTGAAAATTCATAGCATCACCTCATAACCCCTCTCATAGCGAAGGAACATGCACATGTGAAATAAAATTGCATACCATTGAAAATTGTTTGAGTGAAGCTGCAACCATGACCAAGAGGCGTTTCTCCATCAAGATTTTGCGTTGAACCTTTCTCATGACCGGATAGAAACAGAGATTTTTCATCTATGTCTGAGTTACTCTTTGAACGATTGCCAAAACTTGAGTAAATAAAACTTGGTCGTCGTAGAAATGATCCAAAACTCGGGGCAGTAGCAATTGTGTAAGAATCTGTAGTCTCTCTAACAACAATAGAACCATGCAGATGCAGTAGTAAGTTTTCAAAGTAAAGGCAAACAAACAAAAGAAAAAGAAAATGGTGAAAGAAGATTATACTTGTAACTTTGAGGCCATTGGTTGGAAGTGAAAGAGTGAGGTTGAAATGCATGGTTACCATCATCATCCTCGTCGTAATTATCATCACTGCTACCACTGTCTGTCTCCTCTACCTTTACAGTTTCGATATCATGTTCCTCTTCTACATCCTCCTCGTTAAACATAAACTCAATGTCTTTCTCCTCTCTCTCTTTATTGCTGCTAGCCATGGTTTTTCTCAACAAAAACTGAAAGAGAAGACAACAAAGTGAGTCCTATAATAATGCACATATGTATTTATTACTCGTTCTCTTCCAAAACTACTCTTTTCCACACAAAAAAAAATGTTATTGTCATAAAATATTATATTTTATAATGTAGAAATTAAAAAATACAAGACACAGTTAAAAAAACAGTAACTATTAGTACGTTGTCATTTTAAACTGGAGGGACCGATAGCGATATTATACTTATAAAATTGTTGATGATTCGACAATGGCAACATGTGAGTGGGACATAAACATGTGACAGTAGAGAAAAGACCAATGAAAGGAAAATGAGAAGACAGTGAGTGGATGTTATCGTATATGAAATCATAGAAATTATCCAGAATAGGGATGAGATGAAGATGGCAGAACAAGATTGGAAGTACGCACAACGTGGCACTTGCCGTGTTCTAATTGTTTTGATTCATTGGATCTATGTCACAGCTTGGTTACTTACACATACTATCTCGAGAGTATCTCTACATCAAATAATGTTATTTCAAATTTTGTTTTATGTTTAGGTGGATCATTTATAACTAATATTTTATAATTTATCATGATACTACTTAATAAACAATCAATTTACCAACTGACCCCTTAAAAAATTAATTAATTTTTTCCCTTATAGTTATTTGATTTGTTTCAAATTAAATATTTCATTCAAGTTTTACATATTTTTTTAAGAAAATGTTTAATTAGTTTGATTTCCACAATAAAATGAATATTATTTATTAAAAGTTAGGATCACATGGACCTTTAAAATACAAGGGCATCAAAATTATTTTTTTATAAATTATAAATTTAAAATAAATATATAAGTCTTATTTGTTTAACTTAATATGTAATATAAATTAATTAGTGTAATGATAAATAAGTTTATTTTTGATTCAAAAGTCAATGGTTCGACTCTAATATCTATATTTTTACTATTTAAATATATTATTTTATTAAAAGAAAATGTTAAAATGTGATTTTGTTGGAACAAAAGATTCAAGAAAGATGAATATTGTGAAAAATAAGAAGAAGAAGAAGAAGAAGAAGAAGAAGAAGAGAGAGAGAGAGAGAGAGAGAGAGAGGAGAGAGAGAGAGAGAGAGAGGAGAGAGGAGAGAGACGAGAGAGAGAGAGAGAGAGAGAGAGAGAGAGAGAGAGAGAGAGAGAGAGAGAGAGAGAGAGAGAGAGAGAGAGAGAGAGAGGAGAGAGGAGAGACGAGAGAGAGAGAGAGAGAGAGAGAGAGAGAGAGAGAGAGAGAGATTGAGTTAGTTAGTGTAACTAACTCTTAAACTGAAACTTTTATTATTATTACCTGCAGTTATGTGGATTACAAAGTAATGACCCTTTATATAGGCAACATGCCCAGACCCACATACAAGCTAAAGCCCAAATAACAACTAACAAGAATTAACCAACTAACACCCCCCCCCCCCTTAATTCATGTTATCAAGACTTCTCATCCCAGTGCCTTTCTTTAACTCTTCGAATCTCACTTTCTTCAGAGGTTTGGTGAATGTGTCAGCTAGTTGCACTTCTGTCTTGTAATGTTCTATTTCAAGCTTCCCTTTGTTTACTTGGTCTCTCAGAAAATGGTACCTTCGTTCAATGTGCTTACTTCAATCATGACACATTGGGTGATTCACAAGATTTATTGCTGACTTGTTATCAATAAATAGCTTCATCTTCGATTTCATTATTCTGAGTTCTTCAAGTAACATTTCGATCCATGCTGCTTGGCGTGCAACATATGATGCAACCACATATTCTGCTTCGCATGAAGACAATGCCACAATGCTTTGCTTCCTCAAACTCCAGGAGATTGTAGCTCTTTCGATCATGAAAATGTACCCTGCAATACTCTTTTTTTCATCTTGATCTCCACTGAAATCCGAGTCAGTGTATCCATGCACTTCAACCTCTGTACTGTTCTTCGATCCTTTTGGCAACAGTTCCCTTGATGTATCTCAACACCCTCTTTACTGTAATGATATGACATTCCTGAGGCTTTTCCATAAATCTGCTCAACAATCCTACACTTTGGCAGATATCTGGTCTAGTATTGCAAAGATACCTCAATGATCTAATGATTTGTTTGTAAAGGGTCAAACTTACAAACTCATCATTCTATTCTTTCTTCAGCTTTGCTCCAGTCTCTAATGGAGTAACAACTGCCTTACAGTTGCTCATATTGAACCTCTTCAATATATCTTGAGCATACTTCACTTGATGCAAGAAAACTCCTCATTCGATGTCTGCCAAATTCCATTCCCAGGAAGTAGGAAAGATTCCCTAAATCATGCATTTCGAATTCCTGCATTAACTTTGACTTTACCTTCATTATCTCGGCTTCATCTGCTCCTGTAATGAGTAAGTCATCAACATAGAAGCATAAAATGATTCCATATGCTCTTTCGACATCATTTACACGCACTCTATGTTCAGAGACACACTTTGTGAACTCTGCTTCTATTAGGAAGCTATCTATCCTTTTATTTCAAGCTCTAGGAGCTTGCTTCAAGCCATAGAGAGCCTTCCTCAATCTGTAAACCTTCGACTCCTGCCCTTTGACATCGAAGCCTGGTGGTTGAGTCACATAGACTTCTTCTTCCAGAGGCCCATTCAAAAATGTTGACTTCACATCAAGTTGGTGCATTTTCCATCCTCTATATTCAGTTATCGAAACAACAATCCTGATTGTTTAGATCCTAGCAATAGGCACATACACTTCATCGAAGTCAATACCTCGTTGTTGTAGAAAACCTCTAGCCACCAGTCTTGCCTTGTACTTTGCAATCTCACCATATGGCCTTCATTTCACCTTGTAGATCCACTTCACATCAATTGGTTTCTTGTTGGTTCTTTCGACAAGCTCCCAAGTGTTGTTCTTCTCAATGGCTCTAAGTTCTTCTTTCATGGCTTCACACCAATTCGAATTGCTCAAGGCTTCACCCAAGTCAATTGGTTCTGCTTCGGCCGTCATCATGGCTTCTTCGATTAAGTCACCATCAACATCTATTATTTGATATGGAAACCTCTCATATCCAGTCAACCTAGTTAACTCAGTTCTTGTTCTTATGGATATTCTTTCATTCTGCACAGGTGGTTCTTCATTTCGACCAGTCAAACTATCACCTTGTTCATTTTGACTTATCGAAGCTTCATCTTCTTCGAACATAGTTTTGATTGTGTCTGATTCTTGTCGAACTGCACTTTGACTCCAATCTCATCCTTTGCTTTCTTCTACAAGAACATCTCTATTGATCACTATTTTATCTTCGATTGGTGAATACAACTTGTATGCACCAGTCAAATGATAACCTATGAGCACCATGACTTCACTTCGATCATCCAGCTTCTTTGTCAATTATTCAGGTACATGCCTGAAATACATTGATCCAAAAATTCTAAGATGACTTACATTTGGCTTCGACCCTGTCCAAGCCTCACGTAGTGTGTTTTCGACCATCTTCTATGTTGAGCATTTATTTAGAATGTATATTATTGTCGAAGCTACTTCAGCCCAAAATCTCTTAGGCATATTCTTAGCTTTCAATATACATCTCGTCATGTTCAGTACACTTCTATTATTTCTCTGAGCGATGCCATTATGCTGAGGCGTATAGGGTGCAACAACCTTATGCTCTATACCTTCCTCATTGCAAAATCTGGCAAATTTTTCTGAAGTATATTCACCACCGCCATTAGTTCTTAACTTTTTCAATTTGCAGCCACTTTGTTTTTCAGCATGCAACTTGAACTTCTTGAATTGTGTGAATACCTAACTCTTCCTTTCAATGAGGTAAATCTACACATGTCTGGTGAATTCATCAATGAAAGTAAGGAAATGCCTGTTACCTCTATTAGAATTTACTTTGAAAGGTCCACACACATATGAATGAACCAGCTCTAGTTTTTGCCTTGATCTTATAGGAAAATCACGTTTGAATTCCTTCCTTGCCTGCTTAGCTTTGCAACATTCTTCACATATCTGCTTTGATTCCTTCACATATGTCAACCCAAGCACCATTTTCTTTTGATTGATCATACATAAACTTTTGAAGTTTAGATGTTAATACATGTGATGCCATAGCCAGTTCTTGTCTTCTTCTGCAGTTGAAGCAAAACATTTGTCATCTGATGTGTTGAGTTTGACTTTGAAGGTTTTTTTCTCTGCCAATGGTGCTTTCATGATTAGCCTCACATCAGCCCTATATACCTTCATCTGATTATTCTCCAACTTCATATTGAATCCTTTTGCAAGTAATTGACCTACACTTATCAAGTTACTTGTCATCGAAGGTACATACAGAACTTCAGTGATAGTAGCCTTTCGACCATCCTTCCTGATAATCAAAATGTCTCATTTACCACCTGATTTGATATGAAAGCCTGGATAGTAGGGTTGTAAGAAGGAACCTGGGTCGTAGGGTTACTTCGATGTGAAAGCCTGGATAGTAGGGCTTGTGGGAAGGAACCTGGATAGTAGGGTTACTTCGAGATAAGTCCGTGTAAAACTTTGGCAGGAACCTGGGTAAGGTTACTTTGGGCTAAGTCTGTGTAAAACTTCAAGAGGAACCTGGGTAAGGTTACTTTGTGATAAGTCCGTGTAAAACTTCAGAAGGAACCTAGGTAAGGTAATTTTGGGATAAGTTCATGTAAAACTTCAGGAGGAACCTGGGTAAGGTTACTTTGTGATAAGTTCGTGTAAAACTTCAGAAGGAACTTGGGTAAGGTTACTTTGTTATAAGTTCGTGTAAAACTTCAGGAGGAACCTGGGTAAGGTTACTTTGTGATAAGTTCGTGTAAAACTTCAGGAGGAACCTGAGTAAGGCTACTTTGGGATAAGTTCGTGTAAAACTTCAGGAGGAACCTAGGTAAGGTTACTTTGGGATAAGTTCGTGTCAAACTTCAGGAGGAACCTGGGTAGAGTTACTTTGTGATAAGTTCGTGTAAAACTTCATTCATAAATGTATGAGAAATGACCCGTGTAAGATTTTTCAGGATAAACCCGTGTGAAGCTGCATTTAGGAGAAACCCGTGTAAGATTGCTTCGTGACGAACCCGTGTAAAGCTGCATTTGATCGTGCAGATAATTACTCTGATTAGTTTCAGGAGCTAATCTTGAACTTGCTGGAAGTTGTTGATGATAACCATCTTTCCTAAAAAGGTACATGATTAATCGTATAGGATGCATGAAATGCATTGTATGATGACATTCTCAAAATAAATGAGACTATGCTGTATGCAATATGTATGCGCACGTTGTGATATATGAACATGAAATGCTATTATGACATATCCGAGTGGGAAAATAAATCCTTGACCGCTGCTGGAGAGTAACGGAAATTGAGTTCCTGACCTTCATAGAAAAAGTGGTTCTTCTACTTCCGCTGGAGACGGTGAACCGGAGATGACTATGCTGGGGATTTGCCCCTTGTTTACGGATATTCTGCCGAGGAGAGACTCTGCTTGAGAACAACTCTGCGGGGGAATAATTCTGTTGGAGAGAGAAGCTTCCATATCTAAAGGGATAAACTCTATCGGGGATTGAGCTCCTGTATTCAGAGAAATAAACTCTGTTCGAGAGAAAACTTTATGACCCGCTTGCGATTATGAAATTCGGTCGGGGAATATAGATGTCGATTCTCTGAAGGAACTTTGCTGGGGAACGTAGCTCCTGTTTGGGGGAGCCGGTGTCAAAGCTTTAGTTGCCTCTACTCTGTGGGGAGTGTAGATGTCATAGGGTCGTATGTTGAGGATACGACAATGACTTCACATCAGGACTTTTCTTCCCCTGTACCTGCTGGAGAAAGTACCCACGGAAGCTTTGTGGATGCTGATTAGGATGATAAGTCTTCTATTGATAAACAAATGATAAGATGATGGGACATAGTCGTAAGCTTCAAATCCCTAACTTTTGCTTGGACCGTCCTTTCGGGTTTTCAGTCCACCTGGATACCCTTTTTTTCTCAAGCCGCCTTTTCAAGTTTTCGACTTGCCGGGTGTACATATCTTTTTTGTTTTTATCCCTAATTTTTGCCCGAACACTTTTGGTTCGCCGGGATGCCCTTATTTTTGCCTAGGCCCGTCAACCTAGCGGGTCTTTGTTCATGCGTAGTATTTTCCGACTATGTCCATGTTCATCGGGTATAGAGAATTGTCACTGTCCATAGTAGTAAGTGTTGCCACACTACCAGAAGATGTTTTTTGATCGTACAGGATTCGTTGCTGGAATTCATGCCCAATGCCCCAAGTGATTCAGATGGAGATCTGTCCCTAGCTATTTGGCATCTTTGAGAGATTCCTTGAATCTTGACTTGACTGCCCCAGATGATGGACAATGATAATGTCGTGCCCCCTTTGTTGGAAGTGTTTTTCCACTTGAGGTGATCCTTTTTATTGAGAAGGTTTTTGTTCACTAGATATTCGTCATGCGAATTTCTCTGATGTTGAACAAATAGTCATATGTAAACAATGTTATTTTAAGAATGTAAATCTTATGTCTGTCTTGAAGTTTGAAAATTCATTTTTTAGTAAAATGAGTTTTTTTTTTGTAAAAGTGTGATGTCAACTCATGATTTATAGCAAACCTTATAGGAGTCAGGATACCTTTTGTAACAATATGCTTTCGAACTAACCCATGCTTCAGCTAGGACTTTTAAGGGTTATAATGTGGCCTGGTTCACGGTTTAAGAAACAAAGGATAAAGGCTCAAATTTTATTTTTACCCACCCGTTCTTCGTGATGTTCTTCGATCCTATGCTCAGTTAATTGTGCATTTAGATCCCGTTTGAGTATTTTCTCTGATATTCCAGTGATGGTTCGGATACTGACAGTTTATTTTGAATAGGCAGTCATTTTTTTGTTGAGGGTTTGTAGGACCTCTTTCTTTTTTATTTTATTATCCCTGTCTTTTTCCTGAACTGTTTCTTTTTGTGATTACAGTCAGCGGGATGCCCCAGTTTTTTCTTAAGTCTCCCTCATAGGTTTTGACTTAATGGGATTTTATTTCGAGAGATAATGACTGCCTGTCTTGACGATTATAGAGAACCATCACCGTATTTTGTTTTGGAAGGACTTCTTTGATGCCATTCATTGTGCACCTAGATTAACTGATAAAACTACCCTGCCCTAGGTTGTGATTAAGGGTTTTAATTTGTGTGAAATAAAAACTCCTACTTCTTTTTGTAATAAGTACCGCTATAAGGTAGGTTCCTTAATTTTGATCTACCCTCCCAAAAGGTGGCTTCCTTAAGGGTTTCATGAATAACACCGGAGGGGAAAGACACAAGGGCCTCCCTTATGTGGAGCCTCTTTACAGACTGAGACTTTCGTCTCAAAGTCGTGAAAGATCTCGTCATGAGATTTTGGGTTAAGGTCGTTACAAAGAGTCATGGGTGATCTTCCAAAGTCCTACTTGTCAAGAGGATATCTCTCGATAAGTATTCCTTTTTTGGAAGTCCGCCGACTCTAGGCGAAGTCGTCACATAAACTCGCAGGGACGATGCACCCCCTAAGCTAATAGACGAACCTTCTTTCTAAGGGTTATTGAAAATATATTTGAGATAGAAAATCCTGCCACGCAGTAAATATATGATGATAAGAGAAATTGACAATAAATAAATGCGATAAAGTAGATAAATTCAATAAGCAAATAAAAATAAAAACCCAAAAATACCTAAACCTACGGTTAAGGAGAGTCCCTAGCAGAGTCGCCAGCTGTTGCGACTGGTTTTTAATCAGAGTCGCCACTATTAGTTTTTATCCTAGGGAAGGGAATCTAACAAAGAACCCTAATTCACAGACATAGATTCTAGGTTTCGGAATTCTTTAGATGAAAGGAAGGTGTTAGACACCTTTCATCTACCTTGTTCACAAGGATACTAGGTTTTAGGTTTGAGTTGGGATAAACGGGGTTTTAAATTTCTCAATAGCTGGACTTTCAGTGTCACCAAGGTATTCGCACAAACAATTCATGAACTCAAAAATAATCGGTGTGAAATCTCGACATGAGACCAACATCAAAATCGTAAATGAAGAAATTTTTGACGTTGTGCTAAAAGAATCGTCTCGATACGATAAAAATAGATCAAGTTATGAATTTTTAAATGGCGAGAAACTTTGGTTCTGACACTGTATTTTCAATAATGCAGAATTTTCCACTGTTCAGTTTGGGTTGTAAGCCATGAAACGAAGTCTTCGGAGCTGAATCTAAACTCGAGCTCTGAAACAAACTTGTAACCAAAATCATTTTTAAAGTTATTCAAAAATAATCTCCTCAATACAATAAAAGTCAAAGAAGTTACGATTTTTACAATATCGAGAAACAGTGAAATAAAAATCTGGTTCAACACAAATATTTCTCTGGGAATTCGCATTTCTGGGGACCTTCCTCAAAGAATCAGTCCTCGACCCGAACATACGGAATAAAGATGACATGAAGAAAGGGTTTTTAGCCCAAAGAACCACTAAAAAATGTCAAATTGAGCGAAAGTTATGAATTTTTGAACGTCTGAAAAATAACGGATCAGCACACCATTTTCACGTATTTTCACGTTTCTTCTCAAATTATCCGCATATTCGGAGATCTTCCTTACCGAGTCAGCGTCCAAACCGAACATATGAATTGAAGACGATATTAAGACGATTTTAAAGACTCAAGAACCACTCCAAAGAATTATTCCAATCAGAAGTTATGGATTTTTAATTACCCGCGAAACGGCGGACCAACAATTAATTTCAGTACACTGTCTTCAAAGAATTAAAATTCTCGGAGGTCTTCTTCACAAAATTGTCCTTCGATATGAACACAAGAAATGATAACAAAATTAAGGCGATCTTAATGCTCGAAAAATAAACTGAAAACACTGAATCGGATGAAACTTACGAATTTCCGAACACTCGAGAAGTAGATAACCAGTCATTAAATTCGAATACCGTTTCAGGGAAATCAAATTCTTTGGGGACTATCTTCATAGAATTGGCTTCCGGACTGAACAGATGAAATGTAGAAAAGAATGAGACGGTTCTGATGCCTAAGGAACCATTTCAAAACAGTATCCCAATTGCAAGTTATGAATTTCTAAGCTCAAACCACCAAAAACTTTATTTATGGTTCGCACCGTCTCAAATCCACTGAAACACTCGATTCTTCTGTAATTCAAGGCGTGTTGAAATAAATGAGAGCTTGACATAATGATGGCTTGATTGATTATTGCTTTGATAGCTTGCAAAACATGCGGGACACGTTTAAACCTTGAAAAACCAGAGTTTTGCCTTATTATACTTTATGGCAGAACAATCTTTATTTGTGTAGCCTTCGGAAAGAAATATATTGATCTTATGACTACTTACTGATTAATGATGCATGCAATGTTATATGACCTAATTAGAGGTATGTACATGAAATATGCAAGATGCATAAGCCAGATGGTCCTTATAAAGGGGTAGGACAAATTTGGGGTATGACAGTTGCCCCTATTTAATCGTCTTAAACCCAAAAGTGTGATTGGCACGAGCCTTTCGAATGTTCGAGGTAGAAGATGATTAAATATCAATGCCGAAAATTTGTTTTGAAAGGATGGTGTGAGCGGGTTATTTATTTTTGTGATATCTGCTGGGGAAATAATTTTTCTATTTTTCTGGTGAAAAAGATTTATAGATGAATTTTGAGTAATGATCGCTCGTAATGTGGTAATGGTGCCAATACAAGGTTCTAAAAAGGATGTTTATTATGTGACATGGTGATTGACAAAATAGGTACAAAAATACGGCATATAAGATCTACGGACGACCTGCAATGCTAGGAAAGTGTGACCTACGGGCGATCTGCTTGGGGAATTAGGCCTGTAGGAGACCTACAAGGACAATTAGATCTACAGACAACCTACGATCTTAAGAGGTGATACCTACAGGGGATCTACTAGGAGACTAGGTCTACGGACAACCTACAAGGAAGGCGAGATCTACGGGCAATCTATAATCCTAAAAATCCTGACCTACGGGAGATCTAATAGGAGAGCGAGGCCTGCAGACTACCTACAAGGAAAACTAGATCTAAGAGAGATCTAACATTCTAAAGTAAGACCTATGAGGGATCTAGTAGAAAACTAGGCCTACAGGCAACCTATAAGGAAGGCTATATCTATGGGGGATCTACGATCCTAAGGTAAGACCTACGAGCGATCTACCCGAAACTAGGCCTACGGACGACCTACGAGGAAATCTAGATCTAACGACTGTTGTACCCCAAAATTTTCCCTCTCATATTTCCCAAGACATTGCAAGAAAAGTCTCCAAGTGGCTCAAGATTGCTCAAGAGTTGGACAGTTAAGCTATCTCCTAAGGCAGTCAACCTCAAATTAGGGTTTTGTGTTGCATCAAGGTCCTTGCATCCAAATGACCTTAAGTGATCCCTAATGTCATAATATGTTCTCAAGGTCAGCCATGTCAAATTTCAAGCCTTGCAGAGGAAGTTTGCTCAGTCAATTGCTCAAAGGGTCCAAAAATCGACTATGCTAGGGCAAAAGTCAAGTGTGGCCTATAAACAGTCAAACTTCAAGATTTTTTGTCAACATTCTCATTTTGAATGATATTTCATCATTTGATCAAGGGTTGATCATGATTCATCAAGGATTGCTCAAAATTCATCAAGACTCAAAAGTTGCTAAATTAGGGTTTTGTAGGAAAAGTCAACTCAACTTTGACCAAGCATAACTTTCTCATACTTTATGAGAAATGACCCATTCAAAGCTAATTTTGAATAGGATTCAATTTCCTATAATCCATATTCATACCACAAGATCAATAAATGCACTCACAAAAAGTTACAAAATTGGACATTATAGGTCATTTTTGGAAGTCAACAAAAACACCTTTTTTGCCAAAGCTTGTAACTTGTGCATGGAATATCAAAATGAGATGATACCAAAAGGTTTGGTTAGAGGACATCTAAAGATTTCTAAAAAGTCCAAGAACACTTCCAAAAGTTCAAAATTGAAGAATTATGCATTGTTGAAGTTGGGCATTTTTGCAAAATTGCCAAAAGTCAACTATCCCCAAAACTTCAAATTTTGTCAAAGGGGCCCATTCTTTTCCACTTGATTTGATCTTGTCACACTACACATGTTTCCTAGCTTCAGCCTTGTGACCATTTATCAATTTTATTATTTAATTTGATTTTTTAATGAATTATTTCATTTTAAATCAATTTAAATCAAATAAAATCCAAGCATTATTTATTTGATCTCTTTTTGGCTATTTCAGGATTGAATCATCATCATCAAGTGTATCAAATTTGTATCATACATTCCATGTGCAAAAAGATTGGATTTTGGACAAAATTGGAAGGTTATCAATGGTGAATCAAATCAAATCCCAAAACATCAATGTGCAAAGATTCAAGACCCAAAAGTTGACCTAATACATTGCAGCATACATATACAATGCAAAGCACACGAATTCAAGGGCTGGAGACTGTAAGAACCTCAAGAACAAAAATTGAAAATTGACCAAAAAGTGTGAAACTGAAATTGTGCATAGAGGCAAATTCAGGGGCAAATCTCAACACTAATCCATTGCTGGACATCCACTGAAGCGAAGCCAACTCAAAACCAATCTCCATACACGCACAAAAGCCCTGTAAGTGTCTCAGAAAAATGCTTTTCGTTTGAAATCGTAGATCCTTATTCTTGCATTTTCTTGCAAAATCTTTGCATATTCATGATTATCATCCAATTTGCAAGCTTTCTGCATTATTTGATTGCATTTATCTGGCCTGTAGCACCATAGCCGAACCTAGGGTTCGTGGTTTGTGTTTTTTGGGTATTTCTTTTACAGGCAAAATCAAGGTCCAAGAATGGTATAGGTTTGTTCAAGAAGCCTAGACGAACATAACCATGGTCTTGGAAGGAATTTTCATGGCTTAGAATCAATTTTTGGAATGTCCTGCGAATTTAGCTGCGGATATAAATCCGCAGGTAAATATCCAGGGTTGAACGAAGAAGATGAAGCGTGGCCCTCCCCCATTGGTTGATTCATAATTTGCGCTTTATTTTTTTTATATTTTCTGATCCATTAACTTGTTTGTCTTATTATTATTAGTTTCCAATATGATAACAATAGAAGTGTGATGGTTGAGTGGCAAAGGCGTTAGTTCAAAATCCAACAGGACCTGGGTTCGAATCCCAGGTCCCCATATGCCTTGTTATTTTTTTCATTTATGTGATCCAGTGCAGATTCAGGTTAAGGGCATACCATACACCATCAAATATCAAAGCACCAGATGGCCCAAGGCCAGATCTGGTGATTCAGGTTGAATGCCCACCATGGGGTTGAGTCAATGGGCGCACATTGAATCATGAAAGTCAACACAGGCCAAGTCAATTGGGCCTTGGGAATTGCTATCAAAACCTCCCAAAAGTAGGCCCAAACCTCTAACTCTCTCTATTTTCTACTTTATTTATTTATTTTGTTTAATTATTTTTCATAATTTAACTAACCAATCAAACTTTTTTTCTTAATAAAATTAAAAACCAAAAAATATTTTATTTATTAAAATTAAATTTCAGCATTTTCTTTTATTAATTTAATTAATTTAGTTTTAATTAGGAATAACTTTAATATTTTTGTAATAATTAAAATTAATTTAGACGATTAGGTTTTTATTAACATTGATCAAATTTTTTATTTCTTTAAATATCAAAAATACAAAAAAAATATTATTTTTATTAATTAATTAATTTATTTATTGATTTAACAATTAACTTAATTTAATTTCTTCCATAAATTCAAAATAACAAAAAAATCTTTTCTTTAATAAACAAAGGGTCAAAACCCTAGAAATCGCCCGATTTAATTTCCTGCACGCGTTCCATTTATCATATTATTGTACTTGTTCCCAAAATGTAATAGCTTAGTAGGACTTTAAACATTTTTACCGCTTTATTTATTTTCCGCATTTTAATTTCAAGGGTTGCTTTTGGCGATGTAAGTACCCGACGCCTTGTAATAGTTAGTTTAATTTCCGCAACTTATAAACTGTTAGATGTTTGATAATAGGGAATGCATGACAAGATTGAACGTTTAAACCTAAAATCAACATAGATCACCACTAACATGTACAGAGATAAAATTAACCGAAACAACACACTCGCACATGCGCACTCTTAGGGTACACCTCACTTGGTTGCCTTCGAACGTGGTCATTAAGTTTAGGAAGTTTTAAAGGTCGCCCTCTTGTCCAAAGATCATAGTTGCCTCGAAACGGTTGCCTCGGAAAAATGATCTAAGACATTAGGGTTACCGCTAAGGCGTTGTAACATTACTTTGGTGAACGCACGTCCCTTAATCGAATTGACCCTTAAAACTCCAACGACGATACTACCTACTCATCAATAGTGGGATAACATTATCTAAAGGACATTAGTACAGATTGATTCCTTTTTCGAGTAGGTAGATGGTTCTTAAGTACTTGCTCTTTCCGAAGATAAAACTTTTCGCACTTACACCTTTCAAACAAAAAAACTTCTTTCAAACCCACAAACACAAAGAAAAGAAAATTTTGAAAATACTATGAGCAAGTACCTAAGAGCCCGTGGATAACCACGGATAGAAAGGGTGCTAACACCTTCCCTTTCTATAATCTACCCCCCAGACCCGAGAAACATCTCGAAAAAGGAATTTTTTTGTGCTTTTTTTCCTTTCCTTGTTGGATAAAATAAAAGACGGTGGCGAATCTTGCTTACCGCGACATTTTGCGAAAACAAACGCAAAACGCGAACCAACATTCCAAAAAAACAGTCAGTTCTCTCCCTCCGCATCACAAAACTGGCGACTCTGCTGGGGAATATTAATAAGTGGGGTGTACCTTAGGATTAGATCATTGTGTTTTCAATTGTTTGCTTTGTATGCTCTATATTTGCGGGCTTGTATCGGAGTTACTATAGATCCTAACCCGGATCTGGGGATACCCTTTAGGTAAGTAGCAATAAACTGTGAGGGAACTGTACGGCGTAGACCAATACGGTTGAAGTAGTAGCTATGTTGGTGTGGCACTTTAGTATGTACCGATATCCCTTGTGTTGGAACGAGGAGAATATGGGTCTACTAAGGGGTCATTAAGCACCAACTGACCTTAGAACCTTTAAATCGACCAGCTTGGCCATAGAACAGTAGCAGTATGCTACACTCATTGAGACTAAACTCTCGCGATGATTTTGGCCGCAAGAAAAGGTTGCTAAACTGGAATTATGACCGATTGAGGGTAGTCAGTGATATTGAGATCCTCTAGAACCCAGTTACTATTTTTAGGACAGGTTTAAACCAACTGAACTGAAAGAGGGTAGTATCTAAGCTCCTTGCCAGCCTGAAATCTAAGGGCTCTCTGTGTGACTTGTGTGCCTTTACTATGTTTGTTATTTGTGGATACTTGTGATGTGCTTTCTATCATGACATCATAACATCATAACATTGCATACATCTTGCATTGGACTAACCTATTTCAAAGACAAGAGGGATTCATCTTTGTTATGTTTTATAGGTCATGATGCCCATGCGTAGGAATACCATCCGGATCAACTTTATCCAGGCTCCCACCATGCTTAAAGAATTGATTGCAAAGATGCCTGATACTACCTCCTTCATCAGAAGACATGGGTATCTTCTCAGTTTGGTTACCTCCAAATTGGACGAGCAGATGATGAGTGTTTTGGTCCATTTCTATAATCCATTGTACCATTGCTTTACTTTCCATGACTACCAGTTGGTTACCACCTTAGAAGAGTTCTCTGATCGGCTCGGTATCTCTATTCTGGAGCAGACCCCGTTCACTGGTTGGGAGAGTATCCTTAGGCCAGAAGAGATTGCTTCAGCCCTTCACATGACCAAGGATGAGGTAATGGCTAATTGGGAGACTAGAAGTGGAGCAAAGGGATTTCTGACTAAGTTCTTGGTTGGTAAGGCTAATCATTTCTGGGATAGTCTAGACTTCAAGGCATTCGAAGATATTCTGGCTCTTCTGATATATGGCTTGGTATTGTTTCCGAATCCTGACTCCTTTGTTGATGTGAATGCGGTGAAAATCTTCATCTCTCATAATCTTGTACCCACTCTCTTGGGTGACATTCTTCATCAGCTTTATGCCCGTACTGCCCGAAAGCGGGGAACCTTGATGTGCTGTGCTCCATTATTGGCGAGGTGGTTTATTTTGCACCTTCCCAAATCAGTGCTGAAGAACAAAGAAGGCATGGGCTGGGCCTATAGGGTTATGTCTCTCTCTCTCATAATGATATCATCTGGACTATCAAGGGTATGGATAAGTTGGCTATTATTGATCGCGGTGGGGAATACCCCAATGTTCCACTGATAGGAACCCATGGAGGAATTTCTTATAATCCATGCTTGGCCTTACGTCAGTTTGGGCGAGCCAGAAGATAAGGACCTCATGAGCTGCTAATACCTAGTATCATCTTTGATTTTCAAGGGGATAACGACGAGCAACGCCGCAGATTCATAAGGGCTTGGGATAGAGTTCACAGATCTGATCCACACGAGTCGGGTCCAAAGACTTCACTTCCGATGGAGCCATATCTCAGATGGGTTCGTATCCGTGCCCAAAAGCTGGGTATGCCGTATGAAGTCGTCCTGCCTATCATTGTTGAAGTTGCTAATGAAGAGGGGGTTCTTCCTACCATCCTCCATCCTTACATGCCCACTGACATTGGGGCACTGAAAAGGTCTTGGATGCAGCTGAGAGAAGAACGGGATGCTTACTGAGAAAATTTTAACGAGCAAGAACGGAAGATCCAGAAGTTGACTAGGCAGCTGGAGAACGAGCAGATTCTCAATGACTATGTCCGCACCGAAAAGAAGAGACCATGGGAGCACTGATTGTCCTTTGTTTATTTCCTTTGCAATTCTATTTACTTTTCAGTATTTCCTTTCTTGTAACGCCTTAAGGGCAATTTGTTGAACAATTTGAATTCCAAGTTTACCTAATAAAAGTGTGTTTCATTTCTTGTTTACAAATTTGAATCCCTCGATTGTCTTTGAAATCATGTCATACGCATTTCATCCCATGCACTTCATAACAGGTACCCATTATAGGTCACTTATCTTCTTTGCTGTTTATTTCAGCACTCATCATGTCTGCTGAACCATCAACTGAGCAAGCAATCAAGGCCCTACAGGCCCAGAATTCCTAATTCCAAGAGTTGTTCATGAATCTAGCTAAGGGTCAGCAAGATCTGAAGACCCTGATTCTGAAAGAGAAGAAGAAGAAGAAGAAGAGGACAGTCCTGTTTAGCACATGTCATAGGTTAGGAAACAGGCTATGAGAGGAAGTTGATTTGACCACCTCATCAGGAGGGAAAGATAGTCAAGAGGAAAGGAGGGCTCCTAGCCCTGTGGTCTCCGACAACAAGATGGATTTCAACGAAGACCAGTATCCTCCTGCTGAGGATAGATACAAGCAACTGGAAGACCGGTTGAGTGCGATGGAAGTTCAGAAGGTGCCTGGTCTTGACTTTGGTGATCTGGGTCTGTCATATGGGATGGTAATCCCCCACAAATTCAAGGCACCAGCCTTTGCTAAGTATGACGGAGTTTCTTGTCCGAAGCTGCACCTCCGGTCATATGTAAGGAAGATTCAGCCATACACCACTGATAAGAACCTATGGATCCACTTCTTTCAAGACAGTCTCTCAGGGACTCAGCTTGAATGGTTTTACCAGTTGGACGGAGCCAGTATCCGCAGTTGGGAAGATTTGGCTACTGCTTTCTACAGGCAGTACCAATACAATTCCGACCTCGCTCCCACGCATACCCAACTCTAGGGCATGTCAATGGGAACGGGTGAAGGATTCAAAGATTATGCTCAGAAGTGGAGGGACCTCGCCGGAAGAGTGCAACCACCCTTAGCTGATCGGGAGCTTGTTGATATGTTTCTGGGGACCTTGTCTGGTCCATTTTTCAACCATCTGATTGGAAGCTCTTCGTCTGGGTTTACAGAGCTAATTATGACCGGTGAGAGGATTGAGGCTGGTACTAAGGCTGGTAAGATACAAAAGGGTGCTTCATCAAGCACCAAGAAAAAGCCTTTTAAGAAAGAGTCCAGTGCTGTCTACAGTTCGAAAAGCCAGAATAGACCTAAACGCCGCCAAGCTGTTAATGCGGTTGTTATTTCAAGACCTGTTGGTGCTCCTCAGCACAACAATCAACAAAAGGCCGAGAGACCTAGAAGGAAATTCACCCAACTCAATATGACTTTGTCTCAGATTCTGCCGCAGTTATTAAAGACCAATCTAGTGATTCCAAGGGAAGCCCCGAAGAATCCGAATACAACATCGCCGAAGTATAACCCTAATGCCCGCTGTGCTTTTCACTTTGATAGTCTGGGGCATAATACAAATGATTGTTGGTCTTTGAAGAATAAGATACAAGACTTAATTGATGCTAAGGAGATTGAGTTCGAGGCGCCCGAAAGACCTAATGTTGTGACTGCTCCTATGCCCAAGCATGGAGTGAATGCTATAGATGAAGACTCGTTGTGGTTTCTATGAACGACATTGTTACCCCTTTGATGACTGTGAAGAAGAACCTTTTGCTAGCCGGTTTATTTCCGGGCTGTGATGAAGGTTTCCGTATGTGTTCTGTTCTACCTATCGGTTGCCATCTTTTGAAATCAGGTGTCCAACGCCTGATGGATAGTAAAGAAATTTTGTTTGAGAAGACTGTTGTTCCCTTAGTTCATACTGAAGAAGTTGATATTATCACCATTTTCGACAATTCTTCCAAGGCTTCCTCGAGAAAGCCTGTTAGAATTACATCTGTTCCAAGAACCACACCATTGATCATCATTGTTCCTGGGCCTATCCCCTACACCTCTGATAAAGTTGTCCTTTGGAATTATGGGCCCGATGTTTATTTTCATGGAGTTAAACAAGAGTTGGATGCTGATACTAACGTCAGCAATATTGTTGGACCTGCTAAAGTCACCCGCAGCGGAAGACTTTTCTCACCCGATATCTCTCCACCAACTGCCCGAAAACCTGTTGTTATTACACCTGCCAGCGTACCAGCTACTATTCCTGTTCAAGTTCCTATTCTTACCCCTGTCGCCGAGTCATCTGACACTCGGGGCAAAGGGATCACCAGTGAGCCTGCCCAGACGGAGGCACCGAAGACGATTACTGTTGAAGCTTCTAAACAAGAGATGGAAGAGATTTTGAAGATCATCAAAAAGAGTGACTACAATATGGTTGAGCAGCTGGGGCAAACCCCGTCCAAGATTTCTATGTTGTCACTGTTGCTATGCTCAGAGGCCCATGCCAAGGCTCTGATTACATTTCTGAAGACTACACACGTACCACAAGAGACATCAGCTGATCAGTTTAAAGATTGCATGGCCAATCTGATTGCCGATAATGGGTTGGGTTTCTCTGACGCCGACTTGACTGCTAAGGGGAAGAATCACAACGATGCCCTGCATGTCTCCATTGAATGCAGGGGCACTACTCTTGCACATGTATTGGTGGATACTGGTTCCTCATTGAACGTTTTGCCTAAGAAAGCTCTAGACCGGTTGGACTGTGAAGGGTTGGAGTTGAAACCAAGCAACATTGTTGTTAGGGCCTTTGATGGGTCTAAAAGGATGGTGCACGAAGAAGTTGATATCCCGATTAAGGTTGGTTCTCAGGTTTTCAACTCTACGTTCTATGTGATGGACATTCAGCCATCTTATTATTGTTTGCTGGGTCGTCCATGGATCCACAAAGCTGGGGTCGTAACCTCAACGCTCCACCAGAAGCTAAAGTACCTGGTCAAAGGGAAGATTGTGACAGTACAAGGAGAGGAAGAGTACATGGTTAGCCACCTTAACTCTTTTCGATACGTAGAGATGGATGGGGAGTTCATTGAGACCCCATTTCAGCATTTTGAAGAGGTTCCCCAGACACTGGCGTCAACTGAGATTGTTGTTGAAGATTCTCCTATGAAGATGGCTTCCTTTAAGGATGCCCGAGTTGTTGTCGAGAAAGGTGGGTGTGCAAATTGGGGCCAACTCCCTAATTTTACACAGAAGTCTAACAAGTTTGGTTTGGGTTTCACTGCAGAAGCTCAAAAGGCTGTTCGGAGTGCACGGATCGGAAGGCCTCCCGTGTTCATCAACAACTCGGGAGTGAATGCCATTGAAGACGATGTGGAAGAGTCTGAGTTCGACAACTGGATCTATCCTACGACCGACGGTGGACCAAGCAACTGGACAGCAAAGGACTTCACCCCTATTTCTTTTGTTACCCAGTAATGAAACTTTTTGTTTTGAATTTGTAACAGACAATGTTTTAAACTTTATGGCCCGGTGTCTTACCCGGGGCACTGTGGTTTCATTTGTGAGGGCTTTGTGTGTGTCATTTTCATATATCATTAATAAAAGCATTGGACGTTTCTTTCATTTCAAATTTTGCGCTCCTTGTTTTTGTTATTGTTATATATTGCAAAACATCTATTTTACACACACTCACATATACAGGTCTACATCCACTCTGGATCTCACTGGTACTGACTCTGCTACTGCCAGTTATGACTTCGAAAGTCCGATCAACTTAGCCGAATACGAAGGTGAAGATGATTGCGAAGTGCCTGGTGAACTTGCAAGACTGTTACTTCAGGAAGAGAGGGCTATACAGCCGCATGAAGAGCCGATGGAATCAGTGAATCTGGGTACAGAGGTAGACAAGAAGGAAGTTAAGATCGGTGTAAATCTGGAGCTTAGTGTGAAGCAATGGTTGATTCAGATGCTACATGACTATGTTGAGATCTTTGCCTGGTCTTACGAAGACATGCCTGGGTTGAATACTGATATTGTGGTTCATTGTCTGCCTACCAAGGAAGATTGTCCTCCAGTGAAACAGAAGGTCCGCCGAATGCGCCCAGAGATGTCTGAGAAAATCAAGGCCGCGGTTATGAAACAGTTCGAAGCCAGTTTTCTAGCAGTGACTTCTTACCCTCAGTGGGTGGCCAACGTGGTTCCTGTGCCAAATAATGATGGTAAGGTCTGAATGTGTGTTGACTATAGGGATTTGAACAGGGCGAGCCCCAAGGATGATTTCCCTCTGCCTCATATCGACATTCTGGTTGACAACACCGCTCAACATAAGGTATTCTCCTTCATGGATGGTTTCTCCGGTTATAATCAGATTAAAATGGCTCCCGAAGACATGGAGAAGACAACATTTGTTACTCAGTGGGGGACCTTTTTCTACAAGGTCATGCCTTTTGGACTGAAAAATGCTGGGGTAACGTATCAACGTGCCATGGTTGCTTTGTTTCATGACATGATCCATCATGATATTGAAGTATATGTCGACGACATGATTGCAAGGTCCCAAACTGAGGAGGAACATCTTGACCACCTTCAGAAGCTGTTTGACAGGTTGAAGTTGTACAAACTGAGATTAAACCCGAACAAGTGCACCTTCGGGGTGAGATCTGGTAAACTGTTGGGTTTCGTTGTAAGCGACAAGGGTATTCAAGTGGATCCTGCAAAGGTGAAAGCCATACAGGAAATGCCAGCTCCCAGAACAGAGAAAGAAGTCAGAGGCTTACTGGGACGATTGAACTACATTTCCCGATTCATCTCGCACCTGACTACTACTTGTGAGCCGATCTTCAAGCTACTGAAGAAAGATCAAGTAGTACATTGGAACGATAAATGCCAGGCCGCTTTTGAAAGGATCAAAGAGTATCTCCAAGAGCCACCTATTCTGATGTCACCAGTTGAAGGGAGACCTTTGATCTTGTACTTGACAGTACTCAACAACTCAATGGGGTGTGTGATGGGTCAGCGTGATGAGTCTGGCCGAAAAGAGCATGTTATTTATTACCTTAGAAAAAAGTTTACCGACTGCAAGACCCGATACTCGTTGCTTGAGAAAACTTGTTGCGCTTTGGCATGGGCTGCTCGCCGGCTGAGAGAGTATATGCTAACTCACACTACTCTATTGATTTCAAAAATGGATCCGATCAAGTATATCTTCGAGAAGCCTGCCTTGTCCGGAAGAATAGCAAGATGGCAGATGATCTTGACTGAGTATGACATCCAGTACATGACCCAAAAGGCAATTAAGGGAAGTGTGTTGGCAGACCATTTGGCACATCAGGAAGTGGATGATTACCAGTCTATGAATTTCGAATTTCCAGATGAGAATATCATGCTAGTAACTGACTGTGAGACACCTGGACCGGATGAAGGACTTGAGGAAGGATCCCGATGGTCTATGTACTTTGATGGAGCTTTGAACGCCTTGGGTAATGGAATTGGCGCTGTGATCATATCTCCTAAAGGCTCTCATACTCTGTTTATCGCTCGATTATGTTTCAACTGCACCAACAATATGGCGGAGTATGAGGCATGCATCATGGGTCTTCGAGCAGCTATTGACCTAAGGATTAAGTTTCTAAGTGTTTTCGAAGATTTCACTCTCGTGATCAGTCAGATCAAAGGCGAGTGGGATACGAAACACCCTAATCTTATTCCTTACAAGGAGTATGTATTGACGTTGCTCCCACATTCGAGGAAATAACCTTTGAACACTTCCCTAGAGAGGAGAATCAGTTGGCGGACACGCTGGCTACGATGACTTCTATGTTCAAAGTCAATTGGGACAATGAGGCTCCCCGGGTTATCATTGAAAGATTAGATGAACCTGCACATTGCTGTGATATTGAGACTGAAGAGGTAACAGAAAAGCCCTGGTTTCATGAGGTGAAGAGGTATCTTGAAACTCAGGAGTACCCCGAGGGTGCATCTGTTAATGATAAAAAGTTTCTAAGAAGGTTCGCGGTGAAGTTCTTCATCAGCAATGGCATTTTTTACAAGCGTAACCATGATTCAACCTTACTGTGATGTGTGGATAAGAACGAGGCAGAAAGGATCATGGCATAATTACATGAAGGTACTTTCGGGACCCATTCCAGTGGACACACCATGGCAAAGAAAATCCTTCGGGCAGAATACTATTGGTCCACTATGGAAGCTGACTGTTATCAGCATTCTCGGACATGTCACAAATGCAAAGTCTATGCTGATAAGGTGCATATACCTCTAGTTCCTCTGAACATCTTGACGGCACCTTGGCCTTTTGCAATGTGGGGCATTGACATGATCGGCGAGATCAGACCTACGGCATCCAACGGGAATCGTTTCATCCTGGTAGCAATTGATTACTTTACGAAGTGGGTTGAAGCAACTTCCTTTGCTACTGTAACCAAGAACGTCGTGGCACGGTTCATTCGGCACAATCTGATATGTCGATATGGTATACCAGAGAGGATCATTACAGACAATGGTACCAATCTCAACAACAAGATGATCACCGAGCTCTGCAAGAAATTCAAGATACAGCATCATAACTCTTCTCCCTACCGGCCGAAGATGAATGGGGCTGTTGAAGCGGCTAATAAGAACATTAAGAAGATTGTGCAGAAGATGACAGTAACATACAAAGACTGACACGAGATGTTACCATTTGCTCTTCATGGGTACCGTACCTCAGCACGGACGTCAACAGGGGCAACACCCTATTCCTTGGTTTATGGCATAGAGGCAGTCTTGCCCATTGAAGTTCAGATACCCTCTCTTCGGATTATGAAGGATGCAAGTTTGAGCGAAGATGACTGGATTCAGACCCGGCTTGATTAGCTGATCCTAATCGACAAAAAGAGACTTACTTCTATTTGTCATGGTCAAACGTACCAAAAACGGATGATCAAGGCATTTAACAAGAAAGTTAGACGACAAGAGTATCAAGTTGGAGATCTGGTAATCAAGCACATTATTCTACCTCAAGGTGATCCCAGGGGCAAATGGGCCCCTACTTACGAAGGGCCATTTGTGGTTAAGAACATTTTCTCAGGAGGAGCTATGATTCTAACCACCATGGATGATGACGACCTTCCTCACCCCGTCAATGCAGACATAGTGAAAATATACTACGCATAATCAAAGACCCGCTAGGTTGACTGGCCTAGGCAAAAATAAGGGCTTTCCGGTGAACCAAAAGGGTTCAGGCAAAAATAAGGGATGAAAATGAAAAACCTGTACACCCGGCAAGTCGAGAACCTGAAAAGGCGGCTTGGGCAAAAAAGGGTATCCCGGTGGACTGAAAACCCGAAAGGGCGGTCCAGGCAAAAATTAGGGATCAAAGCATAACACTATGTCTCATTGGATCACCTTGCACCCAGACTTCGGTATCGACTGTCAAGCTCGGACGACACTAATCAATCTGATATACCTTCAACCAACAACAAAGTGATGAGATGCTTGAGGACATAAAGGCAATAGCAGAGTTGGAACCAAGTGGAATTGTTCACATAGCTGTTTTGTTTAGTCTTTTCACAAATTGTATAAATTATATTTGTTCGGAGGTGTTCTCTTACTAGGACGTCAGCCTCTTGTACAAAAATGCCTATTTTACAGGCTAAACTCCAAAATCAATACGAATTCATTTTCAGACAAATTTCAAACTGTTTTTCCTTTATCTGTTTTGTTTTGCAAAGAACGTCCAATGTTCATTTTTGATATATGCATTTGACATTAATTGCTGCTCATAAATATTTACGGGCGAAACAAAAGACGATTATTGGTAATATCAAAAACAGGGGCAATGAAATTGCCCAAGCTGTATAGTTGCTCTATCCACCAGGTACGACAGTAAATTCAGCTGAAGAATATGGCTAAGGTACTTTAACTCCCCGCAGAGTAAGACGGTAATGGTAGCTCTCCCCCAGCTGAGACTTGCGACTGTGAACGAATCAGCAATGTTCTCCCCAAGCAGAGTTGATCTACCACCAGCACTAAAAAAGGCTTGATATCCCCGGCAATCTTAATATTCCCCGACAAAATACAAGATACCCCCAGTGGAGTTAAAATTTTCCCAACACAGTCTGAAAAAGCTCCCCCAACGGAGTTGAAGCATCATCCCCAGTAGACTCTGGAAGTTTATCCCCAGCGGAGTACAAAACTAAATCTCCCCAGCCGAGTTCAAAGGATCATTCCCAGCAGAATTCACAGGGTTATCCCCAACAAGTCACAACTGAAAGATCATCCCCAACGGAGTTCTTGCCTTTCACAAACAGGAATTCAATCCCCAATAGGATTCAATATCACCAGCAACGATAATTCATCCTGACGGAATTTATCAGTGGAATCCTCAGCAGAGCATCTCTTCCCCACAGAGTAATCTCCTTATCATTTTATTCCCCAACGGAGTTATCCTCTCCGGCAGGTCGATTCTCACAATCATCTTTGTTTGCCATCCCCAGCGGAAACGAAGAATCCAGCTCTATTCTTCAGCAGCTATCCGAGATTTATTTTCCCTGGCTAAAACATTACATTTCCATACATCATGATACATGCATATACGCATCATACCATACAATCTCATTTATGTTGAGAACATCATTTCTTGATCCATATCATGCATTATATATGACTGACCTTTACCTTTCAGGAAAGATGCAGTTAAATTCTCAGCTATGTCAAAGACTTCCTCTGGTTCAATCAAATCGCCGCGAAGATCTTCCTGATTCGTATTTCAGTTGAAGTTATTCCAAGACTTTCGTCTGGTCTAGTTAAATCAATTCGAAGATTTTTCTGATGTCGATCCAGTCAAAGTTAATCCAAAACCTCCTCTGGTCCAGTCAGATCGCCGCGAAGATCTCCCTGATTCGTATTCCAGTTGAAGATATTCCAAGACTTTCGTCTGGTCCAGTTAAATCGATTCGAAGATTTTTCTGATGCCGATCCAGTCAAAGTTAATCCAAGACCTCCTCTGGTTCAGTTAGATCGCCGCGAAGATCTCCCTGATTCGTATTCCAGTTGAAGTTATTCCAAGACTTTCGTCTGGTCCAGTTAAATCGATTCAAAGATTTTTCTGATGCCGATCCAGTCAAAGTTAATCCAAGACCTCCTCTGGCTCAGTTATATCGCCGCGAAGATCTCCCTGATTCGTATTCCAGTTGAAGTTATTCCAAGACTTTCGTCTGGTCCAGTTAAATCGATTCGAAGATTTTTCTGATGCCGATCCAGTCAAAGTTAATCCAAGACCTCCTCTGGTTCAGTTAGATCACTGGGAAGATCTCCCTGATTCGTATTCCAGTTGAATTTTATTCCAAGACTTTCGTCTGGTTCAGTTAAATCGATTCGAAGATTTTTCTGATGCCGATCCAATCAAAGTTAATCCAATACCTCCTCTGGTTCAGTTAGATCGCCGCAAAGATCTACCTGATTCGTATTCCAATTGAAGTTATTCCAAGACTTTCGTTTGGTCCAGTTAAATCGATTCGAAGATTTTTTTGATTCTTATCCAGTCAAAGTTAATCCAAGACCTTCCCTGGTTCAATCAGATCGACGATAAGATATCCTTGATTCATATTCCAGTTGAAGTTCAGACCACCTATCAGCAGTCTCCAAATGGTATCTGTAAGCCCATTCCCGACATCGCCAGGCTGATACTACTTCATGCGAGTGCAAATTTCTGGGCACTCTAGTGTTCAATCATCATCCACCTTCGGATCACGAAAGGCCCGAAAGCCAATCTACATCCTCAGGTTTAAGAAAATTGAACAGGGGCAGTTGTTGTACCCCAAAATTTTCCCTCTCATATTTCTCAAGACATTGCAAGAAAAGTCTCCAAGTGGCTCAAGATTGCTCAAGAGTTGAACAGTTAAGCTATCTCCTAAGGCAGTCAACCTCAAATTAGGGTTTTGTGTTGCATCAAGGTCCTTGCATCCAAATGACCTAAAGTTCTCCCTAATGTCCTAATATGTTCTCAAGGTCATCCATGTCAAATTTCAAGCCTTGCAGAGGAAGTTTTCTCAGTCAATTGCTCAAAGGGTCCAAAAATCGACTATGCTAGGGCAAAAGTCAATTGTGGCCTATAAACAGTCAAACTTTAAGATTTTTTGTCAACATTCTCATTTTGAAGGATATTTCATCATTTGATCAAGGTTTGATCATGATTCATCAAGGATTGCTCAAAATTCATCAAGACTCAAAAGTTGCTAAATTAGGGTTTTGTAGGAAAAGTCAACTCAACTTTGACCAAGCATAACTTTATCATACTTTATGAGAAATGACCCATCCAAAGCTAATTTTGAAGAGGATTCAATTTCCTACAATCCATCTTCATACCCCAAGATCAAGAAATGCACTCACAAAAAGTTACAAAATTGGACATTATAGGTCATTTTTGGAAGTCAACAAAAACACCTTTTTTTTCCAAAGCTTGTAACTTGAGCATGGAATATCAAAATGAGATGATTTATAGGACATCTCAAGATTTTTAAAAAGTCCAATAACACTTCCAAAAGTTCAAAATTGAAGAAGTTATGCATTGTTGAAGTTGGGCATTTTTGCAAAATTGCCAAAAGTCAACTATCCCCAAAACTTCAAATTTTGTCAAAGAGGCTCATTCTTTTCCACTTGATTTGATCTTGTCACACTACACACGTGTCCTGGCTTCAGCCTTGTGACCATTTATCAATTTTATTATTTAATTTGATTTTTTAATTAATTATTTCATTTTAAATCAATTTAAATCAAATAAAATCCAAGCATTGATTATTTGATCTCTTTTTGGCTATTTCAGGATTGAATCATCATCATCAAGTGTATCAAATTCGTATCATACATTCCATGTGCAAAAAGATTGGATTTTGGACAAAATTGGAAGGTTATCAATGGTGAATCAAATCAAATCCCAAAACATCAAGGTGCAAAGATTCAAGACCCAAAAGTTGACCTAATACATTGCAGCATACATATACAATGCAAAGCACACGAATTCAAGGGCTGGAGACTGTAAGAACCTCAAGAACAAAACTTGAAAATTGACCAAAAAGTGTGAAACTGAAATCGTGCATAGAGGCAAATTCAGGGGTAAATCTCAACACTAATTCATTGTTGGACATCCACTGAAGCGAAGCCAACTCAAATCCAATCTCCATACATGCACAAAAGCCCTGTAAGTGTCTCAGAAAAATGCTTTTCGTTTGAAATCGTAGATCCTTATTCTTGCATTTTTCTTGCAAAATCTTTGCATATTCATGATTATCATCCAATTTGCAAGCTTTCTGCATTATTTGATTGCATTTATCTGGCCTGTAGCACCATAGCCGAACCTAGGGTTCGTGGTTTGTGTTTTTTGGGTATTTCTTTTACAGGCAAAATCAAGGTCCAAGAATGGTATAGGTTTGTTCAGGAAGCCTAGACGAATATAACCATGGTCTTGGAAGGAATTTTCGTGGCTTAGAATCAATTTTTGGAATGTCCTGCGAATTTAGCTGCGGATATAAATCCGCAGGTAAATATCCAGGGTTGAACGAAGAAGATGAAGCATGGCCCTCCCCCATTGGTTGATTCATAATTTGCGCTTTATTTTTTTTATATATTTTCTGATCCATTAACTTGTTTGTCTTATTATTATTAGTTTCCAATATGTTAACAATAGAAGCGTGATGGTTGAGTGGTAAAGGCGTTAGTTCAAAATCCAACAGGACCTGGGTTCGAATCCCAGGTCCCCATATGCCTTGTTATTTTTTTCATTTATGTGATCCAGTGCATATTCAGGTTAAGGGCATACCATACACCATCAAATATCAAAGCACCAGATGGCCCAAGGCCAGATCTGGTGATTCAGGTTGAATGTCCACCATGGGGTTGAGTCAATGGGCGCACACTGAATCATGAAAGTCAACACATGCCAAGTCAATTGGGCCTTGGGAATTTCTATCAAAACCTCCCAAAAGCAGGCCCAAACCTCTAACTCTCTCTATTTTCTACTTTTATTTATTTATTTTGTTTAATTATTTTTCATAATTTAACTAACCAATCAAACTTTTTTTCTTAATAAATATAAAAACCAAAAAATATTTTATTTATTAAAATTAAATTTCAGCATTTTATTTTATTAATAATATTAATTTAATTAATTTAGTTTTAATTAGGAATAACTTTAATATTTTTGTAATAATTAAAATTAATTTTGACGATTAAGTTTTTATTAACATTGATCAAATTTTTTATTTCTTTAAATATCAAAAATCCAAAAAAATATTATTTTAATTAATTAATTAATTAATTTATTGATTTAACAATTAACTTAATTTAATTTCTTCCATAAATTCAAAATAACAAAAAAATATTTTCTTTAATACACAAAGGGTCAAAACCCTATAAATCGCCCGATTTAATTTCCCGCACGCGTTCCATTTATCATATTATTGTACTTGTTCCCGGAATGTAATAGCTTAATAGGACTTTAAACATTTTTATCGCTTTACTTATTTTCTGCATTTTAATTTCAAGGGTTGCTTTTGGCGATGTAAATACCCGACGCCTTGTAATAGTTAGTTTAATTTCCGCAATTTAATTTCCGCAACTTATAAACTGTTAGATGTTTGATAATAGGGAATGCATGACAAGATTGAATGTTTAAACCTAAAATCAACATAGATACCCACTAACATGTACAAAGATAAAATTAACCGAAATAACACACTCGCACATGCGCACTCTTAGGGTACACCTCACATGGTTGCCTTTGAACATGGTCATTAAGTATAGGAAGTTTTAGAGGTCGCCCTCTTGTCCAAAGATCATAGTTTCCTCGAAACGGTTGCCTCGGAAAAATGATCTAAGACATTAGGGTTACCGCTAAGGCATCCTAACATTGCTTTGGTGACCGCACGTCCCTTAATCGAATTGACCCTTAAAACTCCAACGACGATGCTACCTACTCATCAATAGTGGGATAGCATTATCTAAAGGACATTAGTACAAATTAATTCCTTTTTCGAGTAGGTAGATGGTTCTTAAGTACTTGCTCTTTCCGAAGATAAAACTTTTCGCACTTACACCTTTCAAACAAAAAAACTTCTTTCAAACCCACAAACACAAAGAAAAGAAAATTTTGAAAACACTATGAGCAAGTACCTAAGAGCCTGTGGATAACCACGGATAGAAAGGGTGCTAACACCTTCCCTTTCTATAATCTACCCCCCGGACCCGAGAAACATATCGAAAAAGGAATTTTTCTGTGCTTTTTTCCTTTCCTTGTTGGATAAAATAAAAGATGATGGCGACTCTTGCTTACCGTGACATTTTACAAAAACAAACGCAAAACATGAACCAACATTCCAAAAAAACAGTCAGTTCTCTCCCACCCCATCACACCGACGATCTAAAATCATAAGGTAAGACATACGAGCGATCTACCAAAAAACTAGGCCTACGGGCGAACTACGAGGAAATCTAAATCTATAGGCGATCTAAAATCCTAAGGTAAGACCTACAAGCGATCTACCAAAAACTAGGCCTACGGGTGACCTACGAGGAAATCTAGATCTACTGGGTGATCTAAAATCCTAAGGTAAGACCTACGAGTGATCTACAAGAGAGCAAGATCTACGGACAATCTAAAATCCTAAAGAAGCGAGACCTACGGGCGATCTGCTAGGGGAACTAGGCCTACATATGGCCTACAAGGAGAGCAAATATCTACGCGTGATCTACAATTCTAGGAGAGAGACCTACAAGCGATCTTCTAGGGAAATCCATATCTATGGGTGATCTAAAATCCTAAGGTAAGACCTACGAGCGATCTACCAGAAAACTAGGCCTACGGGTGACCTATAAGGAAGGCTGGATCTACATGCGATCTATGATCCTAAGAAGCGAGACCTACAGGGGATCTGCTAGGGAAGTCTAGATCTACGGGTGATCCAAAATCCTAATGTGAAATGACACAGACGAGTGTTTGAAAAGCTGACACAGACGAGTGTTTAGAGAGCTGGCACTGACGAGTGTTTGGAGCTGACATAGACGAGTGTTTAAGAAAACTGACACGGACGGGTGTTTAGAAGACTGAAATAGATGAGTGTTTAGGATAACCGACACGGACGAGTGTTTAGAAGACTGATGCAGACGAGTGTTTAAGAAAAATGACACAGGTGAGTGTTTAGAAGACTGACACAGACAAGTGTTTAGGATAACCGACACAAACGAATGTTTAGAAGACTGACACGAATGAGTTTTTAGGAGTACAAGGTACTGACACTGTTAGTTGGGTATCATGATGTAGCAAAAAGCGTTAGTTGGGGATTTTGGGAGCGATATTCTATGTGGAGATGTATTGTTGTTTTGAATGATTTAGATCTTTCGTGCAAGATACCCAATCTAGCTTATGCTTCGTATGCATGTTTGAATTTTTATGGCGTAATGATCCATTCTAATGGATATGCTACGCATTTTGAGGATGCGATGTTATGCAGTGACAACTATATGCAAAGTGCAAAGAAATAAACTTTGTGGGAGATAAGAATAAGCTCATTGGGAACTGTTGCTTGTTTCTCTGAAATACCAATATCAACCAGTGTTGGAAAACTTGTGGTACTAAAGATTATTGGAAACTTCACTAGGGATTGAATTGCTGATGAAGCAAGTTTTCTAGTATGCCATTGAATTCTGAATTGTATCTTTGCTGGGGAGGAAGTGATATGACCTGACTTCTCTACATCCTTGACTGATTAGGAATGGTGGAATTGAACAAGGTTATGTTGGGGAATTTCATGTTGAACATCACTTGGATATCTTCGAATGCCCTAAGTCTGCTTCATGTTGGGGAAATACATCTTTGAACCGCTTGGGGATTAGGAGATGGACATGGATCTCTTTGACTGCCCCGATATCACTTCTCTGTTAGAGATTAGGTGACGATCATCTGTAGGGATTACATATTGAACCACATAGAACTCCTTGAGTTCCCCAAGTTTACTCTACTAGGGAAGTATACGACATGCTTGTGCTGAATCACACGAAGACTCTGAGTGCCCCAAGTTCACACTGCTGCCGGGGAATCATGTTGAACATGTGTGCTGAGCCGCATAAAAATCTTGGGTGCCTCAGTTTACTCTACTACCGGGGAGTATACCTGGAACATCTGAAGGGGATGAGAATAACTTTTGTAATGTTGGTTGGGTTAAGGTGACCATCATGATGCTTTTAGCTCGATTTCTTCGGTAGTTACCTTGCAGGATAAAACTTGCTTGAGTAGCTTTGTAAGTATGGATGAGGGAAAAAATTTTAAACACAAGTAAATGCACATTTGGACACACACAATGGAGCCAAGCACAGATAAAAGAAACATACAACTAACGATGGAAACAAACAGGTGGAAGCACACAAGTAGAGATCAAACAAAGTCATTAATTGGAAACACAAAAGATTGTTAGGAAGTACACCATAATGACACAAAGTGCCTTACAAAAAATGGGTCATAAGCACACAACAACAGAGCATGTCAGTTCAACCATTGGTACTACTGACTGATTCTTCCTCTTCATTGCTTCCTTCAGTTGCATCATTATCTTCTTTAACTTCTTGATCTTCTTCTTCCATATAATCCTTATCCGTCTCTGCCTCTAAATACTTCATGAGTACTTCTAGTTTATTTTTATTTTCAGAGCATCTCTAGATTGTCTAACCCAATTCTTTACATGTGTCCTTGAGTGCAAAAATTATGCCTGCTTTTGAAACTGGACCAACATTGTTCTGAACATGTGATCCTGTAAACAGCTTATAGTGCAAGGATAAAGGGGAATCTCTCTTGCTTATCTCATATGAATCCTTTAAGATCCTAGGATGTTGACTCAGAATTATGCCACAAATTAGTGTAGGAAAAGCAATTGGCATTTTCACAGCATAGGAAAGTGCATGCTTGATGGTTTGCTCAAGTACATAGTTACCAAAATCAAATTTGGTCTTTGTGACAACTATATAGGTGAACTTCCCTAACCCTGCTGTAATAGAGGATGCGTGATTTGTAGGAACCCAATTGGTAGCTCCTATCCTATTTAACATTGCATATTTAACATTTAGCTTGCTCACATAGACCTTCTCTTTCCTTGGCCACTGAGTCACTTGTTTTGTAGTTGTCTCTTTGCATACAGTATCATCAGCGACCTCCACTTCTCCCTTCTCACTTTCATCTCTTCCCATATAACTATTGATAATCTTAGGTGGGAATTCAGCAGTGTCCTATAACAAACACTTTTTTGTACTCATTGCTGCTTGTATTGTCACGATCTCTAGGAATGTTAACTATAAACTCTATTACCAGTGTCACATAAAACTTTCCAAATCCTGTTACATTCTTCATCAAGCCTGCTTCATGAATGAGACTAATTAATTTCTTATAGTCAAGAGAATTATCGTCCAATTCTCTTTCTAAAGACAGTCTCCTTTTGCACACAAACCTCCATTTACCTGCATTTCTAGTAGAGTGGAAAGAGATATTATCAAGTGCCACATCATGTAGATTGAGAGGGATATTCTTTCCTGTAGCCATCTTCGTAGAAGATGCACCAATGTTTTTAACATTTTCTTCAACATCTTCCTCATATTCTGAGTAACTAGATATTGTTTGTTTTCTCTTCAAATATTTTTCTTGCCCCGCAGATGTTTCAACTTTACTTCATCTTTTCTCAGGACCAACGATTGTTCTCTTCTTAAACATTTTATGAACCTTAGTAGAGGTGTCAATAACTTTCCCTTTTCTATTCTTCATCCTCTTGAATATCCCAGGATTCATTCTCCCTGCCATAGATACATCATCAGAATCAAGATCATCAATAATGATCACATCAGGAATTTGACCTTTGCCCATTGCATTGCCTTCTTGATCATCATGTATTTTTACTCCTTTCATGGATTTATTTTTATCAGAGTCTTTAATCGATCTTTTATCTTGAGCACGTTCTGAGGACTCAACGTCGCTTGTTATATTAGGTTTCTGAGTGAAACCTCCATGTTAGGCGAAAGATGTCATAACATCTGGTGAAGCATTAGGGTTAACACCCTAGAAAGCTGAGACCAATCTACAAATGCTATGATCATTTAACCTAGTATTAGTTGTCCTAGGTTTTTCTTCAGAACCTTCTCTGGTGGAAGTGTTAACATTGGGATCAACATCAAAGTTTTTCAATGACCTATTAGTGGTCTCATTCTTCCTAGTTATTTTAGGAATTGGAACAAATTAAGAAGCCTTACCCGTTAAAAGAGTTCTTCTCTCTATTACTATCGTGGTCTTATTCCTTTTATTGGCTGGGGCTACTGGAGGAAGAGAGGCGCATGGAGAAATAGAAGGAGGAGTAACAACAAGAGGAACAACATGGAAAGATTGCATGAATTCCTCTCCAGAACTAGTGCTATCAGAACTTGCCATTTTGAGATTTTACTGGTTTTGGGATGACTGAGAAATGGAAGACCTCACGGAGAGAGTTGAGACCCTTTCTTTTACTGTGAGTGAACAAATATCGTGAAGAAGAGGCTTATATAGGGGATACAATGTTTTTCCTAAATGAGCGTGCATTATTAATTGGAGAGAATAACATCCTTTATATTGGTTTAAACCTAAGAGGCACTTTAAATTTTTTTACCGTTGAGTCTGGATATCCTTGAGATCACATAGTGTTATCGAGACATTTTTTGGGACATTGATCTCTTCAGAATTTTGATGCTTCCAATTCATCAGGGTCACTTTGAATTTATTTTCTTTGGATCTAAAACTCTCTAAACCCTTATCACATTGTTTGTCCATCTTGCTATCAACATTCTGAACCGTTGAACATGAAGAAAAACAGACAACATCTTCAAATACTTTACTTACATAATTTTCAATATTAGTGAGATTATCCTTTCCTTTTCTTCTCTTCCTGATCCTTCCTTTTACAAACTTATTTCTAGATTGAGAAGAGTTCTTAGGGTAGCCATAAAGTCTAAAATAGAAGGGTTTTATATGACCATACTTTCCACAGTAGTGACATATCCAAGGGTGAATATTTACTTTATTTTAGAATTTTTTCCCCTTGAAATGATGTTGAAATATTGAGTCTGACATGTCTCTTTTACCACCAACATTATGTTTTATCATAGAATATTTTCCTTTATCATTCAAGGACTGATAGTTAAAATCTATCCTACTGAAATTTCTGCCTTCTTCATTGATCTGAACAACCTTATTCGGTCCACTAGATCCATTTGACATGTTTTCAAGTTTAGAGTTTATAAATGCTACTTTTTCTTCAAGTTCAGAGTTCATAGCTTGAAGTTTTCCTTTATCCTCCTGAAGTTTATCCATGGCCCCTTTCTGGGCTTCATTTAAATTACACACTTCTTCACTTTTCACACAGAGATCTTTGTAGAGACTTACTAGTTCTTCATAGGTAAGATTTTCATCACAAGAATCTGTATCAGATTCATACCTGCCAGTCATAGCTACATTCTCTGTAGCTTCCACACTTTTAAAATTACTAACCTTTATGATGTCATAAGGAATATTCTGAACACTAGGTTATGATCTTATCTTGTTCAGTAACTAATTAAATGTTTCTTCAAGAAGCATAATTCCTTTTGACATCCCTACCTCAGAGTCAAGAGTACTGGCAATACTCTTGTTCTTTTTCTCAAATATTTCACTCATCTTCAACTCAAATATTTTTGAAGATATTAAATAAGTTCATCCACTTTCATGTTTCTGATGTCTTGAGCCTCCTCAATGGTCGTTACCTTCATGTCAAATTTCCTAGGTAAGGTCCTAAGAATCTTCCTGACCAGTTTTTATTCTGACATTTTTTCTCCAAAGAAACTTGATGTATTAGCAACTTCAATAAGCTTCATATGAAAATTATGAACAGTCTCATTATCATTCATCTTTAGATTTTCAAACATAGAGGCGAGAAGTTGAAGTCTTGATATCTTTACTTTATATGTACCTTCATGAGTTTTCCTGAGAGTTTCCCAAGTATCCTTGGCTACAATACATGTATTAATCAGTCTGAACATATTTTTGTCAACCCCATTGAATAGAGTATTCAAAGCCTTGGAATTTCCAATGGCTTCTTTATCATCATTTTCATCCCACTCCTCTTCAAGTTTTATTATTTCAGTTTCAATCTCATTCCCATCTTTGTCAATAACTTTCATAATAGGATGCTTCCATCCTTTCAAAACAGCCTTCCATGCTTTGTTGTCCATAGATTTCAGAAAAGCTACCATTTTTACTTTCCATCAGTCATACTTTGAACCATTCAACATAGGCGGTCTGTTGTTATATCATTCTTCTTTCTTCGTCACTACTACAAAACACACAAACAACAACGCCCAATTCACCATGATTCTTCCCAACACCGTGGTGATATCTCTAAATCCATGTGCTAACATTTTATTTTATTTTATTATTAAAAATTGTTAGCATATAATAACGGTTGCAACCATAATCGTGGTTATAGAATCCAAGCTTTCTTGGGTTTGAACCTCAGTGCCCTCACATATATTATTCATTTAATGTTAAGGCGTTCCTTTTCTATTTTATGTATTTTTATATCACCATGGTTGGTAACATAAATTGTTATGAGTATATTTATATATAAGCGAATTAACTCTCATCCTTTCACATTAGCGTCGTATCTTTCACAGCAAAACTCTAGAACCCATTTTTTCTCTTCTTCATTATTAGAATTCCTATTCTACAGTATAGCCATCAATCTTGTTACATAAAAGTATTCTTCTTTTTCCTCATTCTCTTGTTTTCGTGTATGTTGTTATGTTTCACATGGTTTTCCTATTAATTTTTTCTTGTTAGATAGTTTATGGTTTTTTTATTGTTGTATGTTATTCTATGAAAAGAAACATAAGAAGTATGAAGATATTGTTTTAACTTAATCCACCTTATATTTCTTTTTCATGGATTCATAAACTAGATGAACCTCATATAGTGATGATATTGGTGGTAGCAAGCGTATAGTATGAGTTGAATAACAATGGAAAAAATACAAGAAGTAAGAAGTCATTGTGGAAACTTCATCCACCTTGTATTTCTTTTTCATTTCTTCACAAACTAGATGAACCTCATAGTTCCACAATTATTTTTAATAAAAGGTGTGTTCTATAAACAACTTAATATATTTTGTGACATTGTATGTTGTTAGTGTTTTGTAGCTAAAACGTATGTTGTTGTTTATTGTGTTACATGTATTTGTTGTGTTTTTATATGATATTTATGTTGACAAATGTTCTCAAAACAAGAACAAAACATTGTTAACTCATAAGGAAAAGGCTTATTGTGACTTAGCGATATTTTGTTCTTTAAATTCTTATACAAGTTGACAGAAAATGAAGTTTAGTTTATTATATACTATGTATATTGTTAGTTTCACTAACCTTTTAATGAAAATGAAATTATTTAAATTGACATAGAAACTTATAATTTGTAAATTAGGATGATTTAGAAACCAACCTATATCAATCAATGTTTTCAGAATTGCATGCATCTTATTCTTCAGATTTTATGTTCCTTAACCCATAATATATGGTTCAATGTCGGTTTCCTACAATACATTGATATCTATTATTCTATTTTACCTCGTCATCATCGCTTATCATCGTGATTGTTAATATCATGATTGGTATGATGATAAGTCATCATAATAATCACGATGATAAGCGACGATGATGAGGTAAGCAATAATAAAAGATATCGACACATTGAAGGAATCCGACCATTGAACTATATATGTCTTAAAGAATATAAAATATGCATGATTCGAAATACAATGGTGTGGTTAAGTTAGTTTTCAAGAATAGTTTAATTTTCAAATTATATAGTTCTTTACCAATTTTAATGATTGTATATCTTCAATGAGGTGTATGGTATAATAGGCAATATGCATTGGTATAAAATAAACTATGGGTACATTCCACAATATTTTTCTACTTTAACTGTGATTTAATGAAACTTATTTGCTGCTGCTAGATTTCGAATCCAGTACCGTATATATCATAATGGTGGATAAGCATGACCATTGTGATATCACGAGCACTTTCCGGTATACTAAACGGTATTAGGATCGTGATTGTTAGTAACAAATTTACAATAACACTCTACACAATAACGCTTAGATTTGCATGATTATATGTATGTTCCACTGTTGTTAAATGGGTTTTTTGTAGCAGTGCCTAGTGCCAGCAAATATATCCCTGAATCTCATCCACTAACCAGAGTAGGGTGTCTGCTCTTGATGCCAATTGAAGTTTTAGCACACACACAATATACGGAGTCAATACTGATGTCTTAACAATACAATGTCACAACATATATTATGACACCTGTTGATAGAACAATAAACAATAACAACAATGTAGAATTATAACTTGCAAAAAGTAAAGGAACACACAAAATTGTTAATCCAGTTCGGTGCAAACTCACCTACTCTGTGGGCTACCAAGCCAGAAAGGAAATCTACTATCAATTGTATCAATTTAGAGTCAAACAATCCTAGTTTACACCCATCACTTAATCCCTACCCAGTAAAACTTCTACCTAGGCACCTCCTAGATATGAGAAATCGCCACCTCACTTCTAATCACCGCAGTGATAAAAGACCTACCCTAATCCAATTGGAATTCTATAATCAAGTCATGACCACAGTGGCTCGAAACCAAATAAGAAGAACACACTTTCAAATTACAAATACTTAGTTTGCTTAAAATCTTCCCTAAGTAAAATACTCAACTCTTGCTTACAAGCTTCGAGGAGAACAATAACTTGATGAATGAGTAACTATCAGTCAACTCAAATGCATCAAAGATACATGAGGACGTACAAACAAAAAAATAAACTCCTTGAAGAACCTTCAAAACCTAGACTAAGAAAATTTGGCTTCCCATTATTTTTACAAAGTCTTAATGAATTTAGGTCTAGGTAGTTTTGATAAATAAACTTTAGCAATCCTTGGGCCTTGCATCGCGTCCAAATATTCCTTGTTTCCTAATCTGAAGGCTGCACCAATCTGTGCAGGAAAATCTCCATGAATCTTGGAACAAGCACAAGGTTTTCTAAATTGTTCAATCAACCAATTATAGCAACATGTGTACAACTAGAGATATTATTTGTTCTAGATTTATAATTCTTGACATGTGATAAATCACTGAGATAAAAAGAACTTAAACCTCGTAGAATCAATTAAAGATCTGTCAAGAATAAACAACTTGAACTGATGTTGGAACCGAATGTTACAACAACTGCCAGAACACCTCCTTTTAAATAATCATGACCAACATGTTTAAAACAATTGATTTAACATCAAGCTGCAAACCATGTTTTAGCAAAAATAATGCAAATCCAATGAACATGGTACTTACAAGTCATTTCTTTGAATTATTAACTTAGGAGTAGATAAAAACTTGTTGTGAGAGATCCAACATAAAGTGTATTTCTTAATAAAAACGGTTGAATGAGTAGGATAGAGATATTCACTCACCTAGCTTTCTTAGCGATAAGGAACTGCAACTATTGAGATTTCAGAATACAAATAGATGTATGCTAGGGTTATAAGTGAGACTTAGAGATTTGTCCCACTGACCTTTCTATGCATGCTTTGATGTTGTAGAAATACACCACAAGATCACTCTGGCCTCACCTGTCACAACATTGCACATCATCACACATATTTATTTCTATAATATTAATGGATCATGGCTTAACTCGTTTACTCTTGATATATTTCCACTCTCTCTTTACACTATTTCATCTCTATTTTAGGTGAAAACAATGAACATAACACACCATATATTATTTCTCTCTTTTCTCATGCTTAAACTAAAATATAGTCAATTGTAAAATCAACCTAAGTAACTACATCACTCCCTGTTCGATACTCTTATCTTTATGACTTGCTTCAATCAAACATACATGTATACGTGCATTTGACACCTATTATCAAACCAACATGTTTTTAGCGTTGTTGTCGGGGAGTGTTTTTGTTACATTTATGATTTTTTTATTATTTACTATTATTTGTCTATTTTTAAAGAATTTAAGCCTTTAATGTTTGCTGAAATTTGGTGTCACGACAGGTTTTTAGCTATTGCATGCACTGGTCATTAAGCTCAGTTTACAGTGGATATCTTGAACTAGAAAGAACTCTCAGGACTCTAAGAAGACATCAACTTACTAGACATCCACCTGGGAACCCTACACTTGTTAATTTGGAAAAATTAGGGGACCTAGATATACCAGTGCAAGAAGAAGAAGAAGAAGAAGAGGCAGACTCTGTCATTGCTGATAACGACATTATTGGAATTTCCAATGATAGGGCTCGTAACATTAAAGACTATGCAATGTTTGATCCTAATTCCAGTACTCGGGCTCTCCTAACGAAGATCCTCAATCTCACTTAAGACAGTTCCTGGATGTTTCTAGTAATTTAAAGATTCCTGGCGTGATCGATGATGCCTTTTGGTTAAGGCTATTTTTGTATTAGCTAAGGGATAGATCCAGAGTTGGTTAAATTCCTTGGAACCTAATTCATTTCCTCGTGGAATGATCTGAATGAGAAGTTCTTAGCTAAGTATTTTCCTCCTTCTAAGAATGCAAAGAAGAGAAATGAAATTACGTCATTTAGGCAAGGAGATGAAGAATATTTATTTGATGCTTGGGAAAGATTTAAAGAGTTATTTAGACAATGTCTTCACCATGGCATACACATATGTATCCAACTTATGGATTGATTCCTTCTTCAAGGAATATACTAGATGCCTCAAGTGGTAGAGCTCTTTTGTTTAAGTCTTATGGAGAAGGTTATATATTGATTGAGAGTATTACAACCAACACATATCAATGGCCAGTCACAAGAGATACTGTTAATTCAACTCAAAAGAAACCTACTGAAGTTTATGAGGTCACTAAGACAAAAACTCTTACTGCTCAGGTGGCTCAGATCCACCAGATGATTAAGAAAATGATGCCTCATAAAGTGACAAAGCCTGAGCCAATAAAGGTTGTTAATGGCACGCTTGCAGTTGCATGTCTGTATTGTGGAGGACCCCGTTTGTTTGAAGAATGTTCTGCAAATATTGCTTCTATCAACTATGTTGGCAATAATAACAACAACATATACAATAATCCTTACAGCAACACATGTAATCCTGGATGGCGCAACCATCCCATTTTTTCTTCAAGTAATAACAAAAATAAATCTAAGCCTCAACCAACTCAAGCACCAGAAGTTCCACCTGGTTTTGCTACACCTAATTATGTTGTGGAAAATCATGGCAACAACCAGTTGGATAAAATTTTGAAGTCCTTCATTCAAGAGACCAAGAACCAGTTTCAAGCATAAGGAGTGAGCATAAAAAATCTAGAGAATCGAGTGGGGAAAATTTCTAAAGCTTTGAGTTCAAGAAACATGTGTGCACTCCCAATCCCTACTGAAACTCTAGCTACAACATCTGGAGTTAAGAATGTTGAAACATGTCAGGCCATCAAGTTGAGAAGCTGGAAAGAATGTGAAGGACATGTACCAAGAAACAAAGAGTCAAGTGGAGAACTGTTTGTCCTTGAAAATTTTGAAGATAAAGAAAATTTCAATGAGGAATCATTCTCATTTAGACAACATGAAGATAATGTTGAAAAATATGTTACTGGCATGACTTCCAATTTAGAAAAATAGCCAGAAGTCGTGCCTGAAATTGATAGAGTCTAGAAGTTTGTTCAATGAAGATCTCCACCTCCTTTTCCTCAAAGGATTGGGAAGGCTAAAAAGGAACAACAATTTGGCAAGTTCATGGAAATTTTAAAGCAACTTCACATCAATATACCTTTTATTGAAGTTATTTAACAGATGCTAAATTACTGAAAGTTTATGAAGGATGTACTCACCAAGAGGAAGAGCGTGGGAGATTTTGCAACTATTGCACTCACTTAAGAGTGTAGTTAGTTAGTTCAAGGCAAGCTCCCTCCAAAGTTGAAAGACCCTGGAAGTTTCACCATCCCTTGTACAATTGGAGACATTTTCTGCGGAAGACCACTATATGATCATGGGGCTAGCATAAATATTATGCCCTTATCTATCTTCAAGAAGCTAGGGACAGGAGTTACCATGCCTACAACTATCACTCTACAATTGGCATATAGAAGTATTTGCTATCCTCAAGGTAAGATAGAAGATGTATTGGTAAGTACTGACAAGCTTGTATTCCCTATTGATTTCATTATTTATGGATTTTTATGCGGATGAAGAGAATCCCATTCTGTTGGGAATATATTTCCTTGCTACGGGAAGAACCTTGATTGATGTAGAAAGAGGAGAACTTACCATGAGAGTTAATGAACATCAAGTTATGTTCAATGTCCTTAATGCTCTGTAGTACCCCGAGGAAGATGTAGTTGAATGTTCCATGATCTCTAGTTGGGAAGGAATGATTCACAAAAATATACTTAAGTCAAGCAATATGTTGGAGCAAGAATTATGAAAGTTGGAAAAGGAAGAAGTCTAACATGATGGAATCATTTATGGACCCTTAAGCAAACAATGTATTGAAGAAGAACCCCTGGAGATGTTGGAGTTTTCCACTATATTACAGAAGCACAACTCACCTTTAGTAGAAGTTACCCCTGACTTAGAACTTAAGCAACTACCTGCTCACTCACAATATGCCTATTTGGAGACAAGATAGAAGTTGCTTGTGATTGTTGCTATAGATTTGGCTAAAGAACACAAGAGTCAACTGCTTGAAATTCTGAAGAAACATAAGAAAGCTAATGCTTGGAAAATCTCTGATATAAAAGGTATCGGTCCCACAGTTTACATGCATAGAATATTACTATAGGAGAGTTCCAAGAATAATATTGAAAGTCAAAGAAGACTACACCCAATCATGAAAGAAGTGGTAAAAAAGGAGATTATAAAGTGGTTAGATGCTGGGATAATATATCCTATCTCTGATAGTGTGTGGGTGACCCATATTCGATGTGTGCCAAAGAAAGCAGACATGACAGTGGTCAACAATGAGAAAGATGAACTAATCTTACTAGAATAGTCACCGGATGGAGAATTTGTATGGATTATAGGAAGCTAAACAAAGCTATGGGGAATGACCATTTCCCTTTGCCATTTATTGATCACATGTCATATATATTGGCTGGAAAGGAGTACTATTACTTCTTGGATGGATATTCGAGCTACAATCAAATAGACATTGCCCCTGAAGACTAGAGAGACTTCTTTAAGTTTGAGAAAGACATGTTTGAATGTAAGTTGAAACTCAACCAATGGAACTATAATGAAGAGCTTGTTCCAATATTTCCTAATCAAATATTGGGAGAGTTGGAGGATGAAGATGATCAGAAAAAGGGTGAAGAGAAGAGCAAGTTGAAGAAAAAGGGGAAAAAGCGGGTAAAATCTGGATTTGTTGGAGTTCCAGGAGCGTTAACCTCTAGCGTGCCTAGGGATGACTCGCCTGAGAAACCAAAGAAGAGACTAAGGAAGGCTGGTGTCATACCCCAAATTTACCCGTCCTATTTCTAACAGTCAAATTACTTTCAAACTTGGTTTTTTATAAATTTCTTTGGTTTATTTACACAATATTTTGGGTCTTATATATATTTTCAATTTATTTTGCTTATTTACAAATATATAATAATTTACTTTAAATTATTTATTTTTTTTAATATCAAATATTTCCTCATCCTTCGTATGTTTTCAAATGTCTTTTAATTTCGAATAAATAAATTGACACAATTAATAAGAAAGTGATGTTTTCAAGTATAAGGTCATAAGTTCGAATCTCACATTCCTTATCATTTGACATTTTTTCTATTTATTTTAAACTTCTTTGTTATCTTTACATTATTTAAAAAAAAATCATATTTTTTACTATTTATTTTTAATTTTCGTTTTTCTATTTTAGGTATATTTTAAATATAATATTTTTCCATTTTATTCAATTTTAATGCAAAAATAACTAAAAATTCATATAAAATATAAAAACAACAAAGTCACGTGATTTGTCATTTTCTGATTGATCATATATTGACAAAATTGATTTCTGATTGGTCAGAATTTATCGATTTACTGACCAAGATAGAATCATAAACTTTAAACTTTTTATTTATTCTGGATGATTTCTTTTTTTGGTGTTTTAACCTAACTTTTCGGTCTATAAATAGTCCTCTATTTTGAAGATTCAATACATCAACAATTAATCAACAATATCCACGAATTCTACAATTTCACTCACTCACATCCACTTCATTTTTCAAAATTTCTTCTCAAAATTATTAGTGTTACTTTTTATTTTTGACCAATAATTAATCTATGTAATTCTTTTTAAATCAACAAAATTCACTCACGTATCAACAATTTTCACTCTTCACAAAAATTCTCATTCACTCACGCTCATACATATTTTTTTCACCCACATACAATTTATAACAAATTTTTTCTAATAAATCTTTTATTTCAATTTTAATTTCAACCATATGATAACTTTTCTGTTGGTTATTATATTATTTTTTTCTGATGATTACATTGATCTTCACCTTTTTTCCAATATCTTTTCTGTTACACCAAGAATTTTTTCAACACAATTACACGGTTCATAGACCACACATTAGGATTACCGGCCATGACTCCCGCCGGCGAATTCTCCGCCTCAACAACAACCCAACCGCACGGCCAGACCAACACGTCGCCGTTAGCGAGCTCCTGCAACCCGCCTCCTCTTTCGCACAACAACCGTCATCTTCCCTTTAGTCTGCACCTTGAATAGTAAGAGCTTTTTCATTTCTTGATTCGAACTGAATATTTCTTGATGCGTTTTTTTAAATTCTGTTTATTTATTTATTACTTCTATTATTATGGTTTAATTTTAGAGTTAATTTGATTTAATTTTTAAATGGATTTTAAGCCCATATTTTAATTTAACCTTAATACTACCCATTCTTCTTTTCAGCCCCTATGATTAAGTTTAGTTTAGTCAACTATTTTAGTAGTTTAATTGAGGTACTTTTATAGTTTTTTTATTTATTACTAGTTCATTAGATCAATTTAGTTTACTTTTCTTTAATCAGTTTTTTATTATTATCAATTTTGGTTATTAAAAAAATATAGAAAAATTGATTTTACCGGATCAGACTTGAACCGTCACGACTGACTCCGAGTTGAGGTTGAACGAGATGGGGGGTACCGACAAGGCACTCCGATGCTAAAGTAAGTGGCAGTACGAGCAGGCAAGAAAGTGTGTGTATGGTAAAAGAATGAATACCTGACCCTCTGGGAACAAAGGATATTTATAGCCCTCAACGCTGGGCCAAGGTCCTTTCATTGAGTCGGGCAGGTTTGACCCAATGAAGGAACTGACAGGTTCTACGTGTGAAGTGGGGACCCGCACGTGGCCTCCTTCTTGGGTGTTCTGCGAGAAGTACGGACGGACGAGGACGCGGTCTTTTCGGAATCCAGGTGATGGTGTAATGGTCATAGTCTGCCCTACGAGGGGCGCTCGAGCTGAGGTCGAGCTGGACTGTATGAAGTCGAGGATGTCGTGCTCACGGATAGTGGCGGACACGGCTGTAGCCTCTTGGTCGGCGCGACCCCCCTGCAAAGCCATTTGGATTGGGCCTTCATCCTTGCTCTTGGGCCAGCCCGGCCCAGTCCAGAACAGGAGCCCCCCAAGTCGTGGTTCCTGGAGTAGGAGTCATGACTTGATCTTAGTTCGCATCCGTCACGAGGTCCCGTGCTCGGACAAGAGATTTAGTTCCCCGTGGTCACTCGAAGAGTTTCCCCGGCGTCGCGCTCGTGGGATAATTCCTTTCGAGGAGTGCTCGGGGACTCTCGACGGGTTGTGTTCGTTGAGCACACGAGGCATCCCTTGGGAACCGTGCCGCCACCCTATTGAAGGTAGGGTCATTATTGCCTAGGGGAGCTATGCGTCGAGGAGGGAAGTTCGTGGTTCCCCGGGGTGACGTTTTGTATTCCACGTCATCCCTATAAATAGGGTCCTTGGGCCCCAGAACATGTTTTTCCTCTTCGCGCTTCTCCTCCTTCCTCTGCCTCCGCTGTTGCTGTTTTTTCCAGATTTTTATCGGATCGCCGTGCTCTCCGCCGCTGATTCTCTTTTCCTCCGTCGTATCTCTTTCCTGATTTCAAGTAAGCGTCTTGTCCCTTTTGTTTTTCCTCTGTGGTATATGATGTTTCCCATTGTTTTGTACGTTAGAGACTGTGCGTCTGGGATTAGCCCCGGTAAATTCGTGTTTTCGCTCGGCAAATCCATGTTTATGCCCGACGAACGCATGTTTGTGCTCGGTAAGCACATAGTTTAGGTATGTGACTCTTAGTGCTGCCCGGGATTTTCATGATTCAGGGCGCCTAATTCGTGATAGTGCCCGGTAAATTCATAGCTCTAGTTTTAGGATTTATGATATCGCTCGCCATGTCCATAGCCTAGGTCGACATATTCGTGACTGGCCGGGATGCTGGCATATTTAGGCAATCTGTAGGAATACTTGTCGTGGTATCTTGGCGTCGGGGAGGTGACTCCACTCTTTTGTTCGAAACTTCAACTTTTAATCGTGTGTGGAGTGTGACTCGGTTTGTCGTGCCCTTCTTCCCATCAGTTATAGCGAGCGTGTGGATTTGCTCCCCAATTGACCGGTTTCCTGTGCTTTGTAGGTAACAATGGCGGATGAACCGTGTTCCTCGGGGCGCAATGAGGTGGAAGATCAAAGTGTCGAGGAGAATGTGAATTTGGTCGATACCATCGACGATCCTCTGCTGGAGTGGGTGGGCGCCGAGCCTAGAGGGATTGCTTCTGCTTATAGTCGGTGTAGTCGGAGTGCGTATACTATCGTCGAGCAGGGCGGTAGTCAGCCCGGTTTTCAGAAAAACTTCGTTGTCACCAGACCGACTCTTACCGCGCGGATCTGCTCGGAGTTCCCCGAGTACGGTTTTCCCATGTATGAGATCGCTTTTAAGGACCTCGGACTAAAGCTCCCCTTTAGTGATTTTCAGGTCGGGGTCTTTAGTCATCTGGAACTGGCCCCGTCGCAGCTTCACCCCAACTCGATTGCTTTCATCCGGGCGTTCGAACTGACGTGTCGCTTTTTAAGGATTGGGGCGAACATACCTCTCTTTTTCAGAGTCTTCCACTTACAGCGCCAGTCCCGGGGAGGTAGGCATAGTTGGGTTTCCCTGAAACAGTCGAAGAGACTGTTCAGGATGTATATGCATTCTGTCCGGGGGTTCAAGGACAAATGGTACATCGTGCGACCGGTTACCAAAACGTGTCTAGAGTCTGTATACGAGGAAGAAACGGTGGTGACCGATGATCACGGGGAGGCTCTTCTAGACGACGAGGGACGCCCGGTGTTGGGGCGTGTGGCCAAGTTTCCTTTGCATTGGACCTCGCGTCACTACGAGCACGGCACCGGGCACTACCATACGCCCGCGGGTGGGATGAGCATCGAAGATGAGGAGGCCTATGGTACCCTCTGCAAATATGTTGATAGTTTCTTCCCTGCCCGGTGGGCCACGAGGGAGGGAAAGGATATTCTCGACAAAGATGGTTATCCGACCTTTGAGGCCCAGCCTATCGATACGAAGGCGCTCGTGGAGTGCCAGTCCTTCGGGCAGGCCGCGAACCTGCTAGGTTATTATTTTTTTCCTTGTTTGAATTTCTTCGCTTGTTATTTGCTCGTCACTAACCCGGGATTCTTTTATGCAGGTCTCATGGCTGGACGAAAGGAGAGGCTCCTGAAGCTGACACAGGATAAGAAAGTCAACAAGAGAGTGGTGCGAGCTCCTCATGATTTGTATTGACTTCTTCGACGTAGGTGTCGGGAGGTCGGAGAACGCTCGACACTTGTCGGGGTTGGCTTCGATTCCTCTTTCTGTTAGGTAGAATCCGAGGAATTTTCCTGCCTTGACTCCGAACGTGCATTTCTCGGGGTTGAATCTCATTTTACTTTGTCTTGCTTGGGCAAAGACTTCCTTGAGGTATGCTGCATGGTCGGTGTCTGCTCTGGATTTGACGATCATGTCGTCCATGTAAAACTCGAGCATATCCCCAATCTGCTTGTGAAAAACCCTGTTCATCATGCGTTGGTAAGTTGCCCCGGCGTTTTTTAGTCCAAAGGGCATTACGTTGTAGTAATAGTTGCCCGAGCTGGTCATGAAAGCCGTGCAGTGTTTGTCGCCCACGGCCATCGGGATTTGGTTATAGCCCGAGTAAGCATCCATGAACGACAACGTTTTGTAATCGGCCGAGTTGTCGACCAGCATGTCTATGTTCGGTAAAGGGAAAGCATCTTTCGGGCAAGCCCGGTTGAGATCGGTATAGTCAACACACATCCTCCATTTTCCATTATTCTTTTTAACAAGTACAACGTTCGACAGCCATGTGGAATACCGGGCTTCAGAAATAAAATTCGCCTCTAGGAGGTCTTTTACAGCTTTTTCAGCAGCCTCCGTTTTCTCTGGAGACTGCATACGCCTACGTTGTACTACGGCCCTAGCGGCATGATCTATGGCGAGGTGGTGACAGGCGACCTCTGGGTCGAGTCCGGGCATCTCCGTGGCGCTCCAGGAGAACATGTCAGCATTCTCGCGCAAGCAGGCTTTGATTTGCTTCCTTGCCAGGTCGGGGAGATCCTTGCCAATCTTTACTCCTTTGCTCGGGTCTGTGCCGAGGGGGACGAGCTCAAAATCCCCGTCCGGTATTGGTCAGAGTGGAACTTGCTCGCCGTTGGGAGGTTCGTCCTGATCGAAACGGGTGTCCAGAGCTATAGAGTCGACCTTTGGTGGAGCTTTCTGGACTTCTTCCTTGGCGGACTCTTGCTTGTCGGGCTCCTGTCACATCGTCGCTGGTCTTTTGGCGGGCCTTATCCCTACGTCGACAGTGTCGCGTCCCTTAGATGCAGCGTTGAAACACCTCCGAGCAGCGGCTAGGTCTCCCTGGATAGTAGCTACCCGTGCCCTTTTGGTGTAGAATTTCATCTTCAGGTGGACGGTGGAGGGCACCGCTGTCAGCTCTTCCAGTGTTGGTCTTCCCAGGATGCAGTTGTAGAGGGACGGGCAGTCGATGACGAGGAAGCGTACTTTGACCTGTCTTGTCGTTGTTCCCTCGCCGAATGTAACCAGGAGCTCGACATATACCCAAGGTTTGGAGGTCGAGCCATTGAAACCCTATAAGTCTGATCCTACATATGGCGAGAGATGTGAGTCGTCCAGCTGCAGAGTTCGGAACAATTGGCTGTACATTACGTCGATGGAACTTCCTTCGTCGACGAGGATGCGATGCACATCGAAGTTGGCCATTCTTGCCCTTATCAGCAAGGGGATGACCGCGTTGGGGGCTCCCCCGGGGAGCTCTTCTAGGTAGAAGGTGATGGGTTCTGACTTGCCCTTCACCCTTTCAAATGTCACTGTTTGCGGGGGTGCCGCGTCGACCAGCTCATCCAGCTTCCTCTTAGCCGAATTAATGGTCAAGTCGTTGAATCCTCCGTCGTTGATAACCATGGCGGAGGGGAAATATTCCCACCTGCTGTGTGTTGTGAGCGGCTCCCGCAGGTGTTCGGGGACGTCGAAGTCCTCGGGTCTGGTCACGGAGAAGGCGGTCTGGATGGGGACCGACTCGTCAGATGGTCGGGCGTCTTCCTCCGGCTCTCCTGTCTCCCGGGCGTCACGACGAGGAGCGTCGTTTCGCCGGTATTGTGCGAGCCTTCCTCCCTTGATGAGGGTTTCGATGGCGTCCTTGAGGTGGACGCAATCTTCAGTCAGATGACCATGGCTCCTATGGTATTGACAATACTTGTTCTTGTCTGCTCCGGGCTTGGCGGGAGCAGGTCGGGGACGTTTGACGCCGCCGTCCTTGAAGTCCGTGCTGGCACACTCCGCTAAAATGCGCTCGTGGGAAGCTGTGAGCGGAGTGTACTCGGTAAAACGCCCCGAGGCTCCCCTTTGCTCTCGGACTTCCTGGGGTCTGTCCTCTTTTCTTTTCTCCCCGGTTCGCCGAGGAGGAGCTTCCTGGCGCGGGTTACTATTGGACCCGCGAGTCCTGGTGTCTCGGACTCTGTTGGCCGCTTCTCTCTCCTCATAATCCATGTACACCCGGGCCTTTTCGAGGAGGGCATCAAATGTTCTAGGTGGCTCAATGCCCACGACCTTTCTGAATTCTGTGCCGGGGAGGAGCCCCCTCTCCAGCAAATATCTCTTCATATGGTCCGTGTAGGGGACCTGTATGGCTTCGCGGTTGAAGCGATTGATGAACTCTCTCAAGGCTTCATCCTGTCTCTGGATGATGGCCTCGAGAGCCGCCTCGGTCTTTGGGTGTCGCCGAGATGCTGTGAATGAACTAATGAACTGGTTCTTTAGGTTCCGCCACGAGGTGATTGACCCCAGGGCGAGTCCTTTGTACCAGTCCATTGCCGCCTTCCTGAGGGTCGTGGGGAACAGCCGGCATTTGATTGGCCCCTCGATGTTGTGATAGTGCAGCATAGCCTCGAACCCGTCTATGTGGTCGACCGGGTCCGCGACTCCATCGTATTCCTTCAAGTGTGGAGGCTTCTCCATGCCCGGGGGGATGGGCGCCTCCATGATAGCTTGCGACAGGGGACCGCGGGGGTCATCCTCGTCGCTCCGCTCCGGGGACAGAGATGGGGACCTGTAATACTGTCGGGCACGACGGTCCTGGTCGTGCTGGGCATCTCTCGAGCGTGGTGCTTGTTGGTTGATTCTTCCACGCCCGTCTCCGGAGTGTCTTCTTTCCTGTCTCGCGGGGGCGTGGCTGCATCCTCCGGCTTCGATGATGGGCTGCCTCTCCAAAGGGGGCCGTCTCCCCGTTGGGCGGGGCGACGGGCTTCGAGAGGTATCCCTGTAATGTCTCCGCAGGGGAGACGGGAAATGAACTTCAGTCACTCGAGGAGGTGGAGTCTGGGGCCTCCGGTGCCTCCTCGGGGGTCTTCAATCGTCTTCAACTGCCCTCAATCTTTCCCCTTGGGCGAAGATGAGGTAGTTTGTCTGATTGATCGCTGCGAACAGCGCTCGGGTTGTGGCATCTGCCCCGGCGGGGACGGGGACTTCCTGAAACTGTGCGGCTCGATAGTTCGGGAGAGCCGCATCGTCTTCTTCGAGTGGCGGAGGGACCTAGGAGGATGAAGCGGTAGCTCCGTCGCGGTGGGTTGAAGGCTCGGGGGCAGTTGACACAGGGATGGTGTTATGACCGGGGTTACCGGCGTTATCAAGGTGTCCATTTTTATCCGCGAGGCCGTTGTTGGTGTCGACGACGTGAACATTTTGTTCATCGCGAACTTGGTCATCCATGACGGTGGTAGTTGAGTTGAGCTTTGGTCTTTGAGTTTTTGCAAGACGGGGAAGCTAGTTTCCCACAGACGGCGCCACTGATCTTACCAGATCAGACTTGGACCGTCACGACTGACTCCGAGCTGAGGTTGAACGAGATGGGGGGGGGTACCGGCAAGACACTCCGATGCTAAAGTAAGTGGCAGTACGAGCAGGCAAGAAAGTGTGTGTATGGTAAAAGAATGAATACCTGACCCTCTGGGAATAGAGGGTATTTATAGCCCCCAGCGCTGGGCCAAGGTCCCTTCATTGGGCCAGGCAGGTTTGGCCCAATGAAGGAACTGCCAGGTTCTACGTGTGTAGTGGGGACCCGCACGTGGTCTCCTTCCTGGGTGTTCTGCGAGAAGTACGGACGGACGAGGACACGGTCTTTTCGGAATCCAGGTGATGGTGTAATGGTCATAGTCTGCCCTACGAGGGGCGCTCGAGCTGAGGTCGAGCTGGACTGTATGAAGTCGAGGTTGTCGTGCTCGCGGATAGTGGCGGACACGGCTGTAGCCTCTTGGTCGGCGCGACCCCCCTGCAAAGCCATTTGGATTGGGCCTTCATCCTTGCTCTTGGGCCAGCCCGGCCCAGTCCAGAACAAAAATGTTGCCTATTTGTTAGGTCATGTATATTAGCCGTATTTAAATTTATTAGTTATTAGATTTTTAGGGTATTTTCTTTAATTAACAAAAAGATTTAAAAAAATGGTTTTTATTGGGAAATAGCTAATTTGTGCATACTTTGGGTTTCCTTCCACGATTTATTTAACCATATCGTTCTTGTAAATAAAAATCATTCAAATACGTAAGATCAAATACATTTGTAAATCAAAAATAATTTTAATATTTACACAAATAAAAGAATTTTATATTTTTAAGTAATTAGTGGGTTGGTTTAACGCCTTATTAATTAATTAGTCAAATCAAAACACTTAAAGCTCACCAAACAAACAAAAATCAATTTCTTCGTCCCATACTATTTAATTATGATAAAGATTAACTATTTATCAATCAAAATAAATTTCTTTGCCCCACACGATTTAATTCTAATAAAGATCAATTCTTTATCAATCAACAAATTTAAAACAGCTAACCAACAAAAAAAATCTTTTTCTATTAACATAATCAAATTCAAGATGTTTTCAATAAGGGATTGTCCGGTGTCTTTCTATATGAACACAAAAACATCGCCTACCATCACTCAATTTCCAAATTCAGACAAGTTCTAAATCATTCGAAAGCAACTTAACACAATCCTATAAAAACACTAACCAACCACCTTCGAACTACAAATGACTCCGATTTCTTCGCAAGAGGATACATAGGCACACAGTTCAAAAACCAATGCGAGTTCACTAACTTAAAAAACATATTTTCCCCGTCTCTTCTCCTCTATATGATAATATGAATAAATAAATAAATATAAGTCCTAGAGTTAAAAATGACCCCCCTTGATTACAAGGGAGGTAAATGGTACATAACACCTTCCCTTTATCTAACCAACTTGCGAACCTATTAATCTCTAAACAATTAGGGTTTTTCTGTTCCTTTCCCGTCCTTAGGAAAAATAAGTAGTGGTAGCGACTCTTTATTTTTTTCGATTACGACAACTAGGAAGCAGACCCCAAAGAAGAAATGAGGTGTGTCTGCAAAGGACATCTCTAAGAAAAATGAAAAAGAAGTTGATGAGAAGATAGAGGAACGAGAAGTTAATAAGACCCTGAATGAATTGGTGCGTTAAGCGGCTAAGGATAAAAAGGAACTCAGAGCTGAAGCGTCTGAAAAGGCGAACCCTAAAAAGAAAAAGGTTGTTGAAATAATGGTTGAAAAAGTAGTGGAGGAAGCTATTAATGAGGAGGTGATTGGTGAAGAGATGAAGACAAAAAATTGGTGTAAACTGAGAGTGATGAAGAAGAGAAGGGAGATGTTGATGAAGAAATGCATGAACAAGATGACATGACTGGTGACGACTCTGATGAAGAGGCGATGACTTAAAAAGTTAAATCTAAAATTAAGGTTGTGGAGCTGGAACAAAGAGAGACTGAAACAAAAAAGGTTGAGGTGGAAGTAGGAGTGGAAAATGAGGAGGGAGGAGAATTTGAAGATTCATCAAAAAGCTCACACAAATTAGAGCAATCTAATGAATCCAAGGTAGAGAAGTGTAAAGACATGACACCTATGGTCACTCAATAAAAAAATGAAGAAACCTGCAAGAGTCAACACTCCTTACCCAGCCAAGAAGATCAAGAAAAAAGCCTCCCCTACTAAGCCAAAAGTTAAGCCCAAGTATCCTCTCAAGAAGGTTCTGGTTAAGTCATCAATGGTGCAAACGACTATCACGGTGAATTCGTCTCTAAGACACCCAAAACTGCTATTAAGAAGTCATCCCTCATAGAGTATACCTTGATGGAGGCTCGAAAGAAGCAAAAATAAGTCCCCGTCAGAAAAAGCAGTAGGCTCAAAGCTTAGTTGTTAAGCTTGAGTCAGCCACAGGCATGCCCCATCCCTTCTGCTAACAGTGAGGACATTATCCTTACTATAAGTGTCGCAGGAGTGGTGGAAAAGTCGTGACCCTGGCTGAAACCATATCATATCAATCATATCTTGATGATTAAGTATTTTTAGTTTGTTTTGATTAAGCTTTTATTATTTTTTTATTGTTTCTCTTAAACAACCTTTTGTTTTTGTTGGCTGCTCGCAGCCTTTTGATTAATGAAATATTTCCATTTTTGTATTACTTTAATTAGTTTTTCTAATTCATTTTTATGCTAAAAAATATAATAAAAATACGGGAACAAACTGATGGTAACCCCTTTCAGACATACAACCTTAGGAAAACTTAGAGAGAAATCTATTGGGACTTTAACAATGATGAAAACAAAGTCTTGAGGAGGATCTATTGCAGTAATATTTTGTTACAAAGGACCCTTGTCGTGACTTAAGTAGTCTGAAAAGTAGGCAGCCTCTTGATAAGGTTGAATTGTTTTTTAGTATTGAAAAGGAACTAGCTGTAAGGTTTAGTTAGGGTGGTTAGCACATCCATTATAGGACTTGAATACACTGAACACATTTCATATGCTTGATAAATAAATAAACTAAAATGTGTAATAAAATTAGTCAAAGAGCACTTCTCAATAAGTTCTTGTGCCTGAAAGTGGAGGAACAACTCATGTGCCTGAAACTGGAGGAACAAGTTTTTAAATAAGTTCTTGTTCCCGAAACTTGAGGAACAATAGTTGTCTTCACCATTAGTAACAGGTTGGAGTCATTACAAGTGAGATTTTGTCAGGTGAAAAGGTGGAGCAAATAAAAAACTTTTCTTTTTGAATAAATGCATGTGTGATCCTAGGTGTAAAAATATGAAAATAAGAAGACAAAACCCCATGATGAAGTTGAAAATTGAGTTTTTGGACCATAGGGCAAAGCAACCAAAATTAAATTTAGGCTGGCTAACTTGACAGAAGAGTTCCATCGTGACAGGGTGCATCAGTGGTGTAAAGAACACACACTCAATTATGATTGAGCCTCAAGACTGAGTTGTGCCATCTTTTGGGACAAGTCCCTTAAGATAATTTTTTAGTTTTGAAAGAGGTAAGTTCTGTTGAAAAAAGGGTGGTTGCTAGAAGAAAGTTATCTCTGTCTTTTCCTCTCGCATCACCTGAGGACAGATAATGGTTCAAGTTAGGGGGTGTGTTAACCTATATTTTGTGAGTTACTACATGCTTTTATCTTTCTTTAGTTAGTAGTTTAATTTATCTTTAGTTGTTAATTTACTACATTTTAGTTAATTTTACAAGTTTAGTTTGGAGCATAATAGGTGCTCCCTTTTGTTATTTAATATGTTTTTGTGTAAATAAAAGTTAGGATTGTCAAGCTGAGGCAAGACTGCAGTGGTCTGCTACAAGGAACACAAGCTGAGAAAATAAGATGGATTTAGAGAAAAGGGAAAATCAATAACGTAATCAGTTGGCTTCAAGGAATATCATATAAGGAAGAATAAATTGGAGGGAATATTTGCTGAGCTGAAATTAGAAAAACATTTGAATTCAAAGTATAAGGTTTCAAGGCGCTAGAAGATAAAATAATAGTACAAAGGTACACTGAGCAGTCTGCGTAGTGCCTCATGCACCTCCTGTGGCAGTCTCCCATATTACACATTGTCCCCCACCAATGTCTCCTTGTACTCGGTTTCTTGTTAGCTAAGCAGAAGGAACATAATGATGGCGTTAAGTTCTACATGGGCTTGATGTGATTTCCTTGTATTAGGCCCATGATTCAATGCATCATCAAACCCTAGATCAAGTCTATAAATAGGATCTTGATGAGATTGAGATGGGAGTTCAGCATTTCAAAGAGAAAATACAGAAGATGCTAAGTGTGAGGAAAATGGAGAGTAGAAAGAGTTTCTTCTTCTCACCCAGTCTTGTACCAGTTGCTGAGTCTTGGCGCAACTAGAGTCATCTCTTGCAGATTATCCATCTCTAGAAGTCTCCAAGTCACTCTTAGGTTTACATATCCTTTTTATTATTTATATAGAGCCATTCCTTCTGAGAACCATGCTTGTAGTCTCTATTCGGTTCATTATGAGCTAAATATTTTGTAGTTGAGAAATGTGAAATTAATATTAAGTTATTTTTACGCTATATGATGTCTGGTTAAATGACTTGTTTTATTATATGTTAACATGTTATAAGTCTATTTCTTTGAATAATCAACTTAGGAATAAATAATAGCTTGTTGTTGTGAGAGATCCAACAACAAATGGATTTTTTAATAAAAATGGTTGAACGAGTAGGATAGAGATATTCACTCACCTAGCTTGCTTAGAGATAAAGAGTTGCAACTATTGAGGATTTCATAATACAAGTAGACGTATGTTAGGGTTATAAATGAGACTTAGAGATTTGTTCCCTTGCCCTTACTATGAATGCTTTGATGTGGTAGAACTACACCATAAGACCACTCCGACCTCACCTGTCACGACACTGCACATCATCACACATATTTACTTCGATAATATTAATGAATCATGGGTCAACTCATTTACTCTTGATATATTTCCACTCCCTCTCTTTACACTATTTCAGCTCTACTTTAGGTGAAAACAATAAACATAACACACCACATATTATTTATCTCTATGCTCATGCTTAAAACTCAAATATAGTCAATTGCAAATTAACCTAAGTAATTACATCACTCCCTGTGGGTTTGACACTCATATATTTATCACTTAATGCAATTAAACATACATGTATACTTGCATGTGACACCTATTATCAAACCAACATCGTCCCCAACGAGTTATGTCTCCCCGACAAACTCTTTTTTTTCTCCATCTGAATTAAAGATGTAGTTTATCTAGGCAGAGTTCGGTCTCCCGTAGACTTTTTCCCTCAAAGTCTTATCTTTACATGCATATCATAAGCATTTTTGCGGTATCTTAGGGCCAAAAATTGGGTCTTTTTGTATTTAAGTATCTTCAATCTCATCGATATGAGGAGTTTCAATCTTCATATCTTTGAATAGAAGAAACTTAAATAGGGGTGTCTGTCATACCCTAAGTTTTACCCCTAAGATTCCACCTATCATCATTTGCATTTCATCAAGATCACAAGCATAATATCATCCTAACCTTTGGGTTTGTCTTGAGAGAGATCACTAAGCATCATTTTGTTTCTTTTTGCCTTAATGCTTTTATGCTTTACTAACCCTTAATCAAATACAAAAATATGTCTTGCTTTGTTTTCTTTTTGAGCAAAGTGGGGTTCTCCAATCAAAGGATCAAGAGTGGTTGCTAAATTAGGGTTTTGGTTCTCAAGCTCAAGGTTTGGTCAAAAAATGGTCCATTAAAGCTTATTCTTCAAGGAATGACATATAATCTTAGGCCATATTCATCTCAAGCTCCATTCAACATTGTTTGATCAAGAGAAGTTCAAATTTGATGGATGTTTTCAAGATTATTCAACTTTACCTCAATGCCATTTCCAGCTCAAGCATCCTTTTGAGTTGGTTCTTTTTGCATTTGATTCCTTGCCATGAGAGGAACATTTGGCATAAAGAAATTTAGAAACGCGTGAGTGGATTACATTTTGCCTAAGCTTGAACATGGCATTACGGACTTTGTTCCAAACCGTTACCTATAATTTGGTAATGATGCAAATCTTCAATTGGAACCACCAAATCATGTGTAACTTCGTTCCTTATTGCAAAGAGCATCATACACAACACAAAATGACTTGGTTCCACTCCAAAACTCACAAATTCCATGTTTTATTTCACACTGTTTGCAAAAGCAAAATATTTGACTTGGTTGGCACAATTGGAGAAGGATTTTGCATGTACCATGAGCTCACTATATCTCCTATAAATAGAGCATCATTCTTCATTCGAAATAAAGCTTCGAGAGCCAAATAAACCCTACTATTTTCATTCATGAAACCTCTCAAAAACAAGAAACCCTAAGTTCAAATTCTCTTTATTTCAACTTCAATTCTCAACCCAGACACTTTCATCGGCCTCCTCTAAAGCTGTTTGAAGCACCTTGCAAGCACCAATTAAAGTTCACCATTTTCAAACTGTGAAGCTTAGTTTGGAAATGTAGCTACGAGTTCTTATTCCACTCAAACGAGTTACCATTCTCTTCGTCTTGTTCCATTAATTGAAAACCCTCACTCACCTTTGATTTATTCACCGTGTTCATCATTTAATTTTTCTTTGAGTAAGCTAGGTTTTTTGTATATTTCTGCGAATTCTCTCGGCTCAGAGTAAATTATTTGCTCTGATGCAGAGAGACATAAACAATGACATAAGATGAAGCTTGCATGTTTGGTGTTTGAGCTGAAATATCAGAGTTTATGAACTTGTAAAATTGGAAGGCTAGAGGTTGAAGATGTCTGAATGCGCGCGTTTTGGTGCCGATATTCAAATTCGTCCAATCAGCGCATGACACCTATCTAGTCGCTGGTTTTAATTTGATTTAAATTGATTTTTAATATTTTAAAATTCTCTGATTTATTTCTCATAGCTCCTTTGACCTTTTTTACTCCAATTTTTTTTCCAGAAATCACTAAAAATATTTCTATCACGTATTTTTTCTTCTTCAAAATTTAAAGGTTATGCTTAGCTTTTTTTGATTTTTTTTCTCTTTGTTTTGATTTTAATTTACTTCTAACAATTAATTCTTTATCATTTTGAAGTATTTTTTAGTCAAACTTTTGATATCTTGATCCTTGAAGTTTTTTCTGTTTTTCTCAATTTTTTGTGGCTTTTTATTTTTTATTTTGATGCATCATTTGAATTTTATCTTAAATTTCAATTATTAGACCATTTAAAATCATTTTTAAATTCAATTTAAATATTAATTAGTTTTTTTTTTACGATTAATGGTTATGACTTTTGGTTGACTTGGTCAATATTGGTTGATTGAAGTTTCATCTTATTCAATTGACTTTGGATTGGTTCTTGATGAACTTTCGTCATTACAAATCTATTATTAAATGATCATTTGATATTTTTTCATTCTTTGGATTTATGATAATTTTGTCTCAACGTGTCATGAAAAAGATTGGTTGAAGTGATGATCCAATCCCTCTGGTTATATGCTTGATCAATTCTCCATTTGTATCTACTTCAACTTCTTCTTTTGTTTTGACTTGTGTTACATGTTTTAGGAGAATGACTCTTTGTATAATTTCTCTACATGTATGATACATAAATTTCTATTACCCGGTCTCATATGGTTTTGACTTCTACATAAGTCCAATTATAATTGCTTAACATAGCGCTAAATTATCCCGAATTGGTTGATTAACTTCAAACACTAACACGGACTCCATATTATTGTGCTAAATTTTACCTTATGCACTTTACAATAATTTCATTTAATTTTATGACATTTATGTTTCAAGCCATTTACATTTCAAGTCATTTAAATTCATCTTTGCTTTTATCTTTTGTTATCTTGTGCTTTATTTCCTAAAAAGACCAAAAAATTTAATAAGTACAAAACCCTAAAAAACGTAATCTTGATATTTGGACTTTGTGTTACTATTCTATGCTTGGAGACTTTGGTCTATCGTTCTTAGATCTAGGGTTTATTTCTTATGCTTTATATGTTTGCATCAGAGACCTTGGAAGTCATATGCACTATTGACCATCAAACTCAACTTCGCTTTGAACTTTGGTTATCTTCATCAGATACTTTGTTGGTTTATCTAAGACTTGGCTTTTGTCCTAAGAACTTTGACTTTGATTATTTTCATATAGATTATTGGATTTTCATTTGTGCTTGCTTTCTTGTGGCTTAATCCAAAGGGAAAGGAAATACTAAGTTTGACTCATGTCAATTGCTTGCTTCATCCTGGTTAACTCACTTGCACACACAAAGGCTTTCTCCTGGGCTACCTTATAATGAGACCATTTATTTCTTGTCATTTACTTTATACTTTAGGATAGTCTCTCCATCTCCTTCCATTCTTAAATTTTCAAAATCTTCTCTCTTTTTCAAAACCTTCTTGTTTTAAACTTAAAACTACTTTCAAAACAAACCTTGACTTTGTCAAGTGATTTTCAAATATTTTTCTCAATAAAATGCTAAAATAATTAATCATATCAAAATCATTTCAAAAGGCTCTAAAAGATACAAATATCATCAAATCAATTTTGTGCTCTTGCACTTCTTTTTTCTTTTCAAACCTTTTTAAAAGATTAGACATAAGTCATCTTCTTATAGTGATGTAAATCTCATGTTCCCATAGTATGATTGAGAGTTTGGTTCACATTTTCCACTTGAATGTTGAGACATGATTGTTGATTATATCCCATATAAAGTTCTCCATCCAGATGATGTAAATGTTCACTTTATCATACTTGTGGGTGATAAGTTGAGTTTTCCACTTGGAAATGACTAAATGTCTTTTCATTAAAATCAACCAAACAAACACCTCTTTGTTCTTTTTTTTACAAGAACTACGGGGTTCTGACTACTTCATTACACATGGAGGGTACGTAGGCAAGAGACTCTCAAAGTCTTGGCGAACCAAAATAATAAAAAAAATATTTCTCATCTCTCCAATCTTTTTTGCAAACAACCGTTTTAGCCTAACACAAATTTTCAAGAAGTTCCTACAAACTACCGTAGATGTGAGGGGTGTTAATACCTTCCCCTTACATAACCAACACCCATACCTAAATCTTTCGTTTTTTGGGTTTTATCAATATTTTTCATTCCTTTGGATACAAGAAAGTTCGGTGGCAACTCTTTCTTATTATTTTTTGCGAGTTAAGTTACTCAATAGCTTAATCTAAATTCACCTACTACGACACCAGCGTTTGAAGTGACATCCCTCAAACTTGAACGATTTTCAAGAGACATATGTCATTAAAGTACCAATAATTTCTTCAGTAGCCATGGTAGTTTAGAAACATCTTGAAATTATTTTTTCCCGATTTTGTAAAAATGGTCACTGAAGAAATTATCAGGTCGAGTCACGGACTAGGTCGCTTTCTTTAAGATGTTTTACAACATTTCCCAAAATTGTGCAAGGTAGACGACTAACCATGTCTCCTCTAAGATAAGACAACCCAATTCCATATTGTATACTTATTACTTGTACGTTAGGTAATCGGTCTAGAAATACACCTTATTATAGAACAAGGACTAGTCGATGATGGTATAAATACCAATTATAGTATCTAGTGAATACATGTCGTACATCTTGTGAAAACTAAAATTGTGTTCTCTGAATAACAAGATGTCATATACAATGTTGTAACAATGAGTATGACAAGTGTAATTCATAACTAGCAGGAGAAATGCAGTAAATAATATAACTTAGGAATTAGTAACCCAGTTTGGTGCAAAGCTACCAACGTCTAGAGGGGGTTAACCTAATGAAAATAAATTCACTCTTAATAATCAGAAATATAAATTGGTCTGATTTGAACTCTCCTAATTCAATGCCTTTTTTCCTAATACTACTTGTGAACTTAGATCCAGGACGCCCCATGAATCAGAGACCCCTCTCACTTTCACCCAAACACTCTTCCAAGTGTTTGGACATTTACAAAGGATAACGAATTATGGAGCAATATTACAACTCAAATACTCTATTCTCCTAACTTAGAAGAAATGTGCAGGAGTAGAGTATTACACAAAACAAAACACAAGACTCAAAACAAATAAACACACCTAGCTTAGTTATGCAAGGCCTGAATCTTTATAAAGGAGAATTCCTCCTTAAATAGAAACAATTGTATACCTGCAAAAAGCCCATTAGTGTTTAGGTCTTGAACATTATTTAATTTACCAAAGGCGCAAGAAACCAATATTTAATTATGTTGATTAAAAATGTTTGATGGATTAAAACCTGAACATATCATAATACTTTAAATTTAATCTTACTAAAAGTGATTATGAGAAAAACTTCTTTATTCCAAAGAACGCATAAAAGATTAAAAAAACCTGATTAAATATGAAAAGTGTTAGTACCACGGTTTTAGGATTGGTATAATTTTGTTAAAAACATGGTGTGCAACATGATGTTATAGAAGAAGTTCTAACATGTTGGTCAGATTCATTTGAAGGCAAATTTTCTAACAAATGTTGTAACATCATGTATCAAAATATCAGTATAGGCCGTATTTATCTCACTGATTTTTTGCAGGTTAAGAATTTTCAATCTAGAACATTTCATTTATCTCAAGCAGTACACAAGTTTCCGAAATTGGACTTTGAGACAATTTAGGAAATATTGTGTTTTGTTCCATGATTTAAGTATATCTTTATGCACAAATTGATGTAGCCCTCAGCGTTTACAACAAGGAATATCTGGGCGAAGATTCAAGCCCCATGGATTATTGAGGAGTATTTAAATAAATTACCTAGACCTACATTCGTTAAGAACTTTGTAAAAAAAGTAAGGGGAAGCCTGATTTTCTTAGTCTTAGGGTTAAAGGGTTCTTCAAGGGAGTTTTTGTGTTTGTACGTTCTCATGTATCTTTTGATGCATTCGAGTTGATTGATTGTTACTGGTTTATCAAGTTATTGTTCTCCTCTAAGCTTTTAAGAAAAGAGTTATGTATTTTTCTTAGTGAAGCTTTTAAGCAAGCTAAGTATTTTTGGAAGAGTAATCTTTTTGTTTTTTGTTTCTTGAGACATTCCCTGGGATTGGGATTGTTTGATATCACTGCGGTGATTGAGAGTGAGGGGGGTTCTCCTATCAAGGATGTTTCTAGGTAGAAGTTTCACTGGCTAGTGATTAAATGATCAGTTGTAAATTATGATTGTTTAGGATTAGAATTGATACTATTGATAGTGGATTTCCTTCCTGGATTGGTAGCCCCCAGAGTAGGTGAGTTGCATTGAACTACGTTAACAATTCTTTGTATTGTTTTACCTTCTGCATTTAAATTATGCATTTAAATTCTGTTTAGTTTTTATTTTGGTAAAAGTTTTGTCAATTAGCAGATGTCATAACATCTGTTGTGACATTGTGCTTATGTGTTGAGACATAAGTTTTGACATCTTTATTGCAGTGCCAAAATTTGAATTGGTATAAGAGCAGGCAACCTGTTATGGACAACAAAGCTCTAGAAAAAATTTTCTTTTTGGTACTATGGACAACAAAGGGGAACATTGCGACATACCACTATGTTGGATTGTGGACATTATGTCTTCTGGAAGGTTAGAATGAAAGCTTTTTTCAAAGCCAAGGATGGAAAATCTTGGAAGGTTATGATGAAAGGATTAAATCATCCTGTTGTGAAGGACAAGGATAAGAATGAATCTTAGAAGTAAGAGGAGGACTAGTCCAAAAGGAAAATGAGTTATATCAAAATTCATCAAATTTACTTAAGATTTCATCATTTTTCATCTGATTTTCTGCAGATTTATATTTGCTTCAAATTTCATCAGTTTTTTTATTTCATCATATTTTATTTAAATTTATTCTCACTTAAAATTTCATCATATTTTCTTCAGTCTTATGATTTCTTCAGATTTCATCATATCTTTTTCATATTTATGTTTAAGTCATATTTAATCATATTTTCTTAAGATTTACATTGTCTTCAAATTTCATCATAATTAATCACAGTTTCTTCTAATTTATGTTCACTTCCAATTTCATTAAATTTTCTTCAAATTTCATCTGATTTCCTACAGATTTTTGTTTACATCAAGTTTCATCAATTTTTTTTTATTTCATCCGATTTTCTTCAGATTTATATAGACCTCAAATTTCATGAGTATTTCATCAGATTTTTGTTCACTTGAAATTTAATCAGACTTTGTTTAGATTTAATCAGATTTTCATATTTAGGTTCCACTAAATTTCTCCAAATTTCATCAAATTTTCTTTTGATTTTCTATACATTTATGTTCACTTCATTATTCATCAGATTTCACCATATTTTTTTAGACTTATGTATTTACTTCAAACTTCATAAGATTTTCTTCTGATTTAGGTTTATATCCAAAGTCATTAAATTTACTTAAGATTTCATCATTTTTCCTCATATTTTCTGCAGATTTATATTTTCTTCAAATTTCATCAGTTTTTTTATTTCATCAAATTTTCTTTAAATTTATTCTCACTTAAAATTTCATCAGGTTTTCTTCAGTCTTATGATTTCTTCAGATTTCATCATATCTTTTTCATATTTATGTTTAAGTCAGATTTAATCATATTCTCTTAAGATTTACATTCTCTTCAAATTTCATCATAATTCATCAAAGTTTCTTCTAATTTATGTTCACTTCCAATTTCATTAAATTTTCTTGAAATTTCATCTGATTTCCTAAAGATTTTTCTTTACATCAAGTTTCATCAATTTTTTTTATTTCATCAGATTTTCTTCAGATTTATATAAACCTCAAATTTCATGAGTATTTCATCAGATTTTTGTTCACTTCAAATTTTGTCAGACTTTGTTCAGATTTAATCAGATTTTCAGATTTAGGTTCCACTCAATTTCTTCAAATTTCATCAAATTTTCTTTTGATTTTCTATACATTTATGTTCACTTCATAATTCATCAGATTTCACCAAATTATTTAGGACTTATGCATTTACTTCAAGCTTCATAAGATTTTCTTCAAATTTAGGTTTATATCAAAATTCATCAAATTTACTTAAGATTTCATCATTTTTCATCAGGACTTCTGCAGATTTATATTTGCTTCAAATTTCATCAGTTTTTTTTATTTCATCACATTTTCTTTAAATTTATTATCACTTAAATTTCATCAGATTTTCTTCAGACTTATGATTACCTCAGATTTCATAATATTTTTCTTCAGATTTATGCTTAAGTCAGATGTAATCATATTTTCTTAAGAATTACATTCTCTTCAAATTTCATTAGATTTTCATCATAATTCATCACAGTTTCTTCAAATTTATGTTCACTTCAAATTTCATCTGATATCCTACAGATTTTTGTTTACATCAAGTTTTATCAGTTTTTTTATTTCATCCGATTTTCTTCAGATTCATATAGACCTCAAATTTCATGAGTATTTCATCAGATTTTTGTTCACTTTAAATTTCGTCAGACTTTGTTCAGATTTAATCAGATTTTCAGATTTAGGTTCCACTCAATTTCATCAAATTTTCTTTTGATTTTCTTAACATTATGTTCACTTTATATTTCATCAGATTTCACCATATTTTTATAGACTTATGTATTTACTTCAAGGTTCATAAGATTTTCTTCAGATTTAGGTTTATAACAAAATTCATCAAATTTACTTAAGATTTCTCCAGTTTTCATCAGATTTTCTGCAGATTTATATTTGCTTCAAATTTCATAGTTTTTTTTTATTTCATCATATTTTCTTTAAATTTATTCTCACTTAAAATTTCATCAGATTTTCTTCAGACTTACGATTATTTCATATTTCATCATATTTTCTTTAGATTTATGCTTAAGTCAGATTTAATCATATTTTCTTAAGATTTACATTCTCTACAAATTTCATCATAATTCATCACAGTTTCTTCAAATTTATGTTCACTTCAAATTTCATTAAATTTTCTTCAAATTTCATCTGATATCCTACAGATTTTTGTTTACATCAAGTTTTATCAGTTTTTTTATTTCATCCGATTTTATTCGGATTTATATAGACCTCAAATTTCATCAGATTTTTGTTCACTTGAAATTTCGTCAGACTTTGTTTAGATTTAATAAGATTTTCAGATTTAGGTTCCACTCAATTTCATCAAATTTTCTTTTGATTTTCTTAACATTTATTTTCACTTCATAATTTATCAGATTTCACCATATTTTTATAGACTTATGTATTACTTCAAGGTTCATAAGATTTTCTTCAGATTTAGTTATATATAAAAATTCATCAAATTTACTTAAGATTTCATCATTTTTCATAAGATTTTATGCAGATTTATATTTGCTTCAAATTTCATCAGTTTTTTTTTATTTCATCATATTTTCTTTAAATTTATTCTCACTTAAAATTTCATCAGATTTTCTTCAGACTTACGATTATTTCAGATTTCATCATCATATTTTCTTCAGATTTATGCTTAAGTCAGATTTAATCATATTTTCTTAAGATTTACATTCTCTACAAATTTCATCATAATTCATCACAGTTTCTTCAAATTTATGTTCACTTCAAATTTCATTAAATTTTCTTCAAATTTCATTTGATATCCTCTAGATTTTTGTTTACATCAAGTTTTATCAGTTTTTTTATTTCATCCGATTTTCTTCGGATTTATATAGACCTCAAATTTCATCAGATTTTTATTCACTTCAAATTTCGTCAGACTTTGTTCAGATTTAATCAGATTTTAAGATTTAGGTTCCACTCAATTTCATCAAATTTTCTTTTGATTTTCTTAACATTTATTTTAAATTCATTATTCACCAGATTTCACCATATTTTTATAGACTTATGTATTACTTGAAGGTTCATAAGATTTTCTTCAGATTTAGGTTTATATAAAAATTGATCAAATTTACTTAGGATTTCATCATTTTTCATCAGATTTTCTGCAGATTTATATTTGCTTAAAATTTCATCAGTTTTTTTATTTCATCATATTTTTTTTAAATTCATTCTCACCTAAAATTTCATCAGATTTTCTTCAGACTTATGATTACTTCATATTTCATCATATTTTCTTCAGATTTATGCTTAAGTCAGATTTAATCATATTTTCTTAAGATTTACATTCTCTACAAATTTCATCAGATATTCATCATAATTCATCACAGTTTCTTCAAATTTATGTTCACTTCAAATTTCATTAAATTTTCTTCATATTTCATCTGACATCCTAAAGATTTTTGTTTACATCAAAATTTATCAGTTTTTTTTATTTCATCCGATTTTCTTCAGATTTATATAGTCCTCAAATTTCTTGAGTATTTCATCAGATTTTTGTTCACTTCAAATTTCGTCAGACTTTATTCATATTTAATCAGATTTTCAGATTTAGGTTCCACTCATTTTCAACAAATTTCATCAAATTTTCTTTTGATTTTCTTAACATTATGTTCACTTCATAATTCATCAGATTTCACCATATTTTTTTAGACTTTTGTATTTAATTCAAGCTTCATAAGATTTTCTTCAGATTTAGGTTTATATAAAAATTCATCAAATTTACTAAAGATTTCATCATTTTTCATCAGATTTTCTGCAGATTTATATTTGCTTCAAATTTCATCAGTTTTTTTTTTTATTTCATCATATTTTCTTTAAATTTATTCTCACTTAAAATTTCATCAGATTTTCTTCAGACTTATGATTACTTAAAATTTCATCATATTTTCTTTAGATTTATGCTTATGTCAGATTTAATCATATTTTCTTAAGATTTACATTCTCTACAAATTTCATCATATTTTCATCATAATTCATCACAGTTTCTTAAAATTTATGTTTACTTCAAATTTCATTAAATTTTCTTCAAATTTCATCTGATATCCTACAGATTTTTGTTTACATCAAGTTTTGGCAGTTTTTTTTTTATTTCATCCGATTTTCATCAGATTTATATAGACCTCAAATTTCATGAGTATTTCATCAGATTTTTGTTCACTTCAAATTTCGTCAGACTTTGATCAGATTAAATCAGATTTTCAGATTTAGGTTCCTCTCAATTTCATCAAATTTTCTTTTGATTTTTTTAACATTTATGTTCACTTCATATTTCATCAGATTTCACCATATTTTTATAGACTTATGTATTTACTTCAAGGTTCATAAGATTTTCTTCAGATTTAGTTTTATATCAAAATTCATCAAATTTACTTAAGATTTCTCCATTTTTCATCAGATTTTCTGCAGATTTATATTTGCTTCAAATTTCATCAGTTTTTTTATTTCATCATATTTTCTTTAAATTTATTCTCACTTAAAATTTCATCAGATTTTCTTCAGACCTACGATTATTTTATATTTCATCATATTTTCTTCAGATTTACGCTTAAGTCAGATTTAATCATATTTTCTTAAGATTTACATTCTCTACAAATTTCATCATAATTCATCACACTTTCTTCAAATTTATGTTCACTTCAAATTTCATTAAATTTTCTTCAAATTTCATCTGATATCCTACAGATTTTGTTTACATCAAGTTTTATCAGTTTTTTCATTTCATCCGATTTTCTTCAGATTTATATAGACCTCAAATTTCATCAGATTTTTGTTCATTTCAAATTTCGTCAGACTTTGTTCAGATTTAATCAGATTTTTAGATTTTGGTTCCACTCAATTTCATCAAATTTTCTTTTGATTTTCTTAACATTTATTTTCACTTCATAATTCATCAGATTTCACCATATTTTTATAGACTTATGTATTACTTCAAGGTTCATAAGATTTTCTTCAGATTTAGGTTTATATAAAAATTCATCAAATTTACTTAAGATTTCATCATTTTTCATCAGATTTTCTGCAGATTTATTTTTGCTTCAAATTTCATCAATTTTTTTATTTCATCATATTTTCTTTAAATTTATTCTCACTTAAAGTTTCATCAGATTTTCTTCAGACTTATGATTACTTCAGATTTCATCATATTTTCTTCAGATTTATGCTTAAGTCAGATTTAATCATATTTTCTTAAGATTTACATTCTCTTCAAATTTAATCAAATTTTCATCATAATTCATCACAGTTTCTTCAAATTTCATCTGATATCCTATAGATTTTCTTTTACATCAAGTTTTATCATTTATTTTATTTCATCGGATTTTCTTTAGATTTATATAGACCTCAAATTTCATGAGTATTTCATCATATTTTTGTTCACTTCAAATTTCGTCAGACTTTATTCAGATTTAATCAGATTTTCAGATTTAGGTTCCACTCTATTTCATTAAATTTTCTTTTGATTTTCTTAACATTTATTTTCACTTCATAATTCATCAGATTTCTCCATATTTTTATAGACTTATGTATTACTTCAAGGTTCATAAGATTTTCTTCAGATTTAGGTTTATATCAAAATTCATCAAATTTACTTAAGATTTTATCATTTTTCATCAGTTTTTCTACAGATTTATATTTGCTTCAAATTTCCTCAGTTTTTTTATTTAATCATATTTTTCTTTAAATTTATTCTTACTTAAAATTTCATCAGATTTTCTTCAGACTTATGATTACTTCATATTTCATCATATTTTCTTCAGATTTATACTTAAGTCAGATTTTATCATATTTTCTTAAGATTTACATTCTCTTCAAATTTCATCATATTTTCATCATAATTCATCACAGTTTCTTAAAATTTATGTTCACTTCAAATTTCATTAAATTTTCTTCAAATTTCACCTGACATCCTACAGATTTTTGTGTTCATCAAGTTTTATCAGTTTTTTTTTTATTTCTATCGATTTTCTTCAGATTTATATAGACCTCAAATTTCATGAGTATTTCATCAGATTTTTGTTCACTTCAAATTTCGTCATACTTTGTTCAAATTTAATCAGATTTTCAGATTTAGGTTCCACTCATTTTCAACAAATTTCATCAAATTTTCTTTTGATTTTCTTAACATTATGTTCACTTCATAATTCATCAGATTTCACCATATTTTTTTAGACTTTTGTATTTAATTCAAGCTTCATAAGATTTTCTTCAGATTTAGGTTTATATAAAAATTCATCAAATTTACTAAAGATTTTATCATTTTTCATCAGATTTTCTGCAGATTTATATTTGCTTCAAATTTAATCAGTTTTTTTTTATTTCATCATATTTTCTTTAAATTTATTCTCACTTAAAATTTCATCAGATTTTCTTCAGACTTATGATTACTTCAAATTTCATCATATTTTCTTTAGATTTATGCTTAAGTCAGATTTAATCATGTTTTCTTAAGATTTACATTCTCTACAAATTTCATCATATTTTCATCATAATTCATCACAGTTTCTTAAAATTTATGTTTACTTCAAATTTCATTAAATTTTCTTCAAATTTCATCTGATATCCTACAGATTTTTGTTTACATCAAGTTTTGGCAGTTTTTTTTATTTCATCCAATTTTCATCAGATTTATATAGACCTCAAATTTCATGAGTATTTCATCAGATTTTTGTTCACTTCAAATTTCGTCAGACTTTGATCAGATTAAATCAGATTTTCAGATTTAGGTTCCTCTCAATTTCATCAAATTTCATCAAATTTTCTTTTGATTTTTTTAACATTTATGTTCACTTCATATTTCATCAGATTTCACCATATTTTTATAGACTTATGTATTTACTTCAAGGTTCATAAGATTTTATTTAGATTTAGTTTTATATCAAAATTTATCAAATTTACTTAGGATTTCTCCCTTTTTCATCAGATTTTCTGCAGATTTATATTTGCTTCAAATTTCATCCGTTATTTTATTTCATCATATTTTCTTTAAATTTATTCTCACTTAAAATTTCATCAGATTTTCTTCAGACTTACGATTATTTCATATTTCATCATATTTTCTTCAGATTTACGCTTAAGTCAGATTTAATCATATTTTCTTAAGATTTACATTCTCTACAAATTTCATCATAATTCAATACAGTTTCTTCAAATTTATGTTCACTTCAAATTTCATTAAATTTTCTTCAAATTTCATCTGATATCCTACAGATTTTTGTTTACATCAAGTTTTATCAGTTTTTTTATTTCATCCGATTTTCTTCAGATTTATATAGACCTCAAATTTCATCAGATTTTTGTTCATTTCAAATTTCGTCAGACTTTGTTCAGATTTAATCAGATTTTCAGATTTTGGTTCCACTCAATTTCATCAAATTTTCTTTTGATTTTCTTAACATTTATTTTCACTTCATAATTCATCAGATTTCACCATATTTTTATAGACTTATGTATTACTTCAAGGTTCATAAGATTTTCTTCAGATTTAGGTTTATATAAAAATTCATCAAATTTACTTAAGATTTCATCATTTTTCATCAGATTTTCTGCAGATTTATTTTTGCTTCAAATTTCATCAATTTTTTTATTTCATCATATTTTCCTTAAATTTATTCTCACTTAAAGTTTCATCAGATTTTCTTCAGACTTATGATTACTTCAGATTTCATCATATTTTCTTCAGATTTATGCTTAAGTCAGATTTAATCATATTTTCTTAAGATTTACATTCTCTTCAAATTTAATCAAATTTTCATCATAATTCATCACAGTTTCTTCAAATTTCATCTGATATCCTATAGATTTTCTTTTACATCAAGTTTTATCATTTATTTTATTTCATCGGATTTTCTTTAGATTTATATAGACCTCAAATTTCATGAGTATTTCATCATATTTTTGTTCACTTCAAATTTCGTCAGACTTTATTCAGATTTAATCAGATTTTCAGATTTAGGTTCCACTCAATTTCATTAAATTTTCTTTTGATTTTCTTAACATTTATTTTCACTTCATAATTCATCAGATTTCTCCATATTTTTATAGACTTATGTATTACTTCAAGGTTCATAAGATTTTCTTCAGATTTAGGTTTATATCAAAATTCATCAAATTTACTTAAGATTTTATCATTTTTCATCAGTTTTTCTACAGATTTATATTTGCTTCAAATTTCCTCAGTTTTTTTATTTAATCATATTTTTCTTTAAATTTATTCTTACTTAAAATTTCATCAGATTTTCTTCAGACTTATGATTACTTCATATTTCATCATATTTTCTTCAGATTTATACTTAAGTCAGATTTAATCATATTTTCTTAAGATTTACATTCTCTTCAAATTTCATCATATTTTCATCATAATTCATCACAGTTTCTTAAAATTTATGTTCACTTCAAATTTCATTAAATTTTCTTCAAATTTCACCTGACATCCTACAGATTTTTGTGTTCATCAAGTTTTATCAGTTTTTTTTATATTTCTATCGATTTTCTTCAGATTTATATAGACCTCAAATTTCATGAGTATTTCATCAGATTTTTGTTCACTTCAAATTTCGTCATACTTTGTTCAAATTTAATCAGATTTTCAGATTTAGGTTCCACTCATTTTCAACAAATTTCATCAAATTTTCTTTTGATTTTCTTAACATTATGTTCACTTCATAATTCATCAGATTTCACCATATTTTTTTAGACTTTTGTATTTAATTCAAGCTTCATAAGATTTTCTTCAGATTTAGGTTTATATAAAAATTCATCAAATTTACTAAAGATTTTATCATTTTTCATCAGATTTTCTGCAGATTTATATTTGCTTCAAATTTAATCAGTTTTTTTTTATTTCATCATATTTTCTTTAAATTTATTCTCACTTAAAATTTCATCAGATTTTCTTCAGACTTATGATTACTTCAAATTTCATCATATTTTCTTTAGATTTATGCTTAAGTCAGATTTAATCAAGTTTTCTTAAGATTTACATTCTCTACAAATTTCATCATATTTTCATCATAATTCATCACAGTTTCTTAAAATTTATGTTTACTTCAAATTTCATTAAATTTTCTTCAAATTTCATCTGATATCCTACAGATTTTTGTTTACATCAAGTTTTGGCAGTTTTTTTTATTTCATCCAATTTTCATCAGATTTATATAGACCTCAAATTTCATGAGTATTTCATCAGATTTTTGTTCACTTCAAATTTCGTCAGACTTTGATCAGATTAAATCAGATTTTCAGATTTAGGTTCCTCTCAATTTCATCAAATTTCATCAAATTTTCTTTTGATTTTTTTAACATTTATGTTCACTTCATATTTCATCAGATTTCACCATATTTTTATAGACTTATGTATTTACTTCAAGGTTCATAAGATTTTATTTAGATTTAGTTTTATATCAAAATTTATCAAATTTACTTAGGATTTCTCCCTTTTTCATCAGATTTTCTGCAGATTTATATTTGCTTCAAATTTCATCAGTTTTTTTATTTCATCATATTTTCTTTAAATTTATTCTCACTTAAAATTTCATCAGATTTTCTTCAGACTTACGATTATTTCATATTTCATCATATTTTCTTCAGATTTACGCTTAAGTCAGATTTAATCATATTTTCTTAAGATTTACATTCTCTTCAAATTTCATCATAATTCATTACAGTTTCTTCAAATTTATGTTCACTTCAAATTTCATTAAATTTTCTTCAAATTTCATCTGATATCCTACAGATTTTTGTTTACATCAAGTTTTATCAGTTTTTTTATTTCATCCGATTTTCTTCAGATTTATATAGACCTCAAATTTCATCAGATTTTTGTTCATTTCAAATTTCGTCAGACTTTGTTCAGATTTAATCAGATTTTCAGATTTAGGTTCCACTCAATTTCATCAAATTTTCTTTTGATTTTCTTAACATTTATTTTCACTTCATAATTCATCAGATTTCACCATATTTTTATAGACTTATGTATTACTTCAAGGTTCATAAGATTTTCTTCATATTTAGGTTTATATAAAAATTCATCAAATTTACTTAAGATTTCATCATTTTTCATCAGATTTTCTGCAGATTTATATTTGCTTCAAATTTCATCATATTTTCTTTAAATTTATTCTCACTTAAAATTTCATCAGATTTTCTTCAGACTTATGATTACTTTAGATTTCATCATATTTTCTTCAGATTTATGCTTAAGTCAGATTTAATCATATTTTCTTAAGATTTACATTCTCTTCAAATTTAATCAAATTTTCATCATAATTCATCACAGTTTCTTCAAATTTCATTCTGATATCCTATAGATTTTTGTTTACATCAAGTTTTATCATTTTTTTTACTTCATCCGATTTTCTTTAGATTTATATAGACCTCAAATTTCATGAGTATTTCATCATATTTTTGTTCACTTCAAATTTCGTCAGACTTTATTCAGATTTAATCAGATTTTCAGATTTAGGTTCCACTCAATTTCATTAAATTTTCTTTTGATTTTCTTAACATTTATTTTCACTTCATAATTCATCAGATTTCTCCATATTTTTATAGACTTATGTATTACTTCAAGGTTCATAAGATTTTCTTCAGATTTAGGTTTATATCAAAATTCATCAAATTTACTTAAGATTTTATCATTTTTCATCAGTTTTTCTACAGATTTATATTTGCTTCAAATTTCCTCAGTTTTTTTATTTAATCATATTTTTCTTTAAATTTATTCTTACTTAAAATTTCATCAGATTTTCTTCAGACTTATGATTACTTCATATTTCATCATATTTTCTTCAGATTTATACTTAAGTCAGATTTAATCATATTTTCTTAAGATTTACATTCTCTTCAAATTTCATCATATTTTCATCATAATTCATCACAGTTTCTTAAAATTTATGTTCACTTCAAATTTCATTAAATTTTCTTCAAATTTCACCTGACATCCTACAGATTTTTGTGTTCATCAAGTTTTATCAGTTTTTTTTTATATTTCTATCGATTTTCTTCAGATTTATATAGACCTCAAATTTCATGAGTATTTCATCAGATTTTTGTTCACTTCAAATTTCGTCATACTTTGTTCAAATTTAATCAGATTTTCAGATTTAGGTTCCACTCATTTTCAACAAATTTCATCAAATTTTCTTTTGATTTTCTTAACATTATGTTCACTTCATAATTCATCAGATTTCACCATATTTTTTTAGACTTTTGTATTTAATTCAAGCTTCATAAGATTTTCTTCAGATTTAGGTTTATATAAAAATTCATCAAATTTACTAAAGATTTTATCATTTTTCATCAGATTTTCTGCAGATTTATATTTGCTTCAAATTTAATCAGTTTTTTTTTATTTCATCATATTTTCTTTAAATTTATTCTCACTTAAAATTTCATCAGATTTTCTTCAGACTTATGATTACTTCAAATTTCATCATATTTTCTTTAGATTTATGCTTAAGTCAGATTTAATCATGTTTTCTTAAGATTTACATTCTCTACAAATTTCATCATATTTTCATCATAATTCATCACAGTTTCTTAAAATTTATGTTTACTTCAAATTTCATTAAATTTTCTTCAAATTTCATCTGATATCCTACAGATTTTTGTTTACATCAAGTTTTGGCAGTTTTTTTTTATTTCATCCAATTTTCATCAGATTTATATAGACCTCAAATTTCATGAGTATTTCATCAGATTTTTGTTCACTTCAAATTTCGTCAGACTTTGATCAGATTAAATCAGATTTTCAGATTTAGGTTCCTCTCAATTTCATCAAATTTCATCAAATTTTCTTTTGATTTTTTTAACATTTATGTTCACTTCATATTTCATCAGATTTCACCATATTTTTATAGACTTATGTATTTACTTCAAGGTTCATAAGATTTTATTTAGATTTAGTTTTATATCAAAATTTATCAAATTTACTTAGGATTTCTCCCTTTTTCATCAGATTTTCTGCAGATTTATATTTGCTTCAAATTTCATCAGTTTTTTTATTTCATCATATTTTCTTTAAATTTATTCTCACTTAAAATTTCATCAGATTTTCTTCAGACTTACGATTATTTCATATTTCATCATATTTTCTTCAGATTTACGCTTAAGTCAGATTTAATCATATTTTCTTAAGATTTACATTCTCTACAAATTTCATCATAATTCATTACAGTTTCTTCAAATTTATGTTCACTTCAAATTTCATTAAATTTTCTTCAAATATCATCTGATATCCTACAGATTTTTGTTTACATCAAGTTTTATCAGTTTTTTTATTTCATCCGATTTTCTTAAGATTTATATAGACCTCAAATTTCATCAGATTTTTGTTCATTTCAAATTTCGTCAGACTTTGTTCAGATTTAATCAGATTTTCAGATTTAGGTTCCACTCAATTTCCTCAAATTTTCTTTTGATTTTCTTAACATTTATTTTCACTTCATAATTCATCAGATTTCACCATATTTTTATAGACTTATGTATTACTTCAAGGTTCATAAGATTTTCTTCATATTTAGGTTTATATAAAAATTCATCAAATTTACTTAAGATTTCATCATTTTTCATCAGATTTTCTGCAGATTTATATTTGCTTCAAATTTCATCATATTTTCTTTAAATTTATTCTCACTTAAAATTTCATCAGATTTTCTTCAGACTTATGATTACTTTAGATTTCATCATATTTTCTTCAGATTTATGCTTAAGTCAGATTTAATCATATTTTCTTAAGATTTACATTCTCTTCAAATTTAATCAAATTTTCATCATAATTCATCACAGTTTCTTCAAATTTCATCTGATATCCTATAGATTTTTGTTTACATCAAGTTTTATCATTTTTTTTATTTCATCCGATTTTCTTTAGATTTATATAGACCTCAAATTTCATGAGTATTTCATCATATTTTTGTTCACTTCAAATTTCGTCAGACTTTACTCAGATTTAATCAGATTTTCAGATTTAGGTTCCACTCAATTTCATTAAATTTTCTTTTGATTTTCTTAACATTTATTTTCACTTCATAATTCATCAGATTTCACCATATTTTTATAGACTTATGTATTACTTTAAGGTTCATAAGATTTTCTTCAGATTTAGGTTTATATCAAAATTCATCAAATTTACTTAAGATTTTATCATTTTTCATCATATTTTCTACAGATTTATATTTGCTTCAAATTTCCTCAGTTTTTTTATTTAATCATATTTTTCTTTAAATTTGTTCTTACTTAAAATTTCATCAGATTTTCTTCAGACTTATGATTACTTCAGATTTCATCATATTTTCTTCAGATTTATACTTAAGTCAGATTTATTCATATTTTCTTAAGATTTACATTCTCTTCAAATTTCATCATATTTTCATCATAATTCATCACAGTTTCTTAAAATTTATGTTCACTTCAAATTTCATTAATTTTTCTTCAAATTTCACCTGACATCCTACAGATTTTTGTGTACATCAAGTTTTATCAGTTTTTTTTTTAATTTCAACCGATTTTCTTCAGATTTATATAGACCTCAAATTTCATGAGTATTTCATCAGATTTTTGTTCACTTCAAATTTCGTCATACTTTGTTCAAATTTAATCAGATTTTCAGATTTAGGTTCCACTCATTTTCAACAAATTTCATCAAATTTTCTTTTGATTTTCTTAACATTATATTCACTTCATAATTCATCAGATTTCACCATATTTTGTTAGAATTATGTATTTACTTCAAGCTTCATATGATTTTCTTCAGATTTAGGTTTATTTCAAAATTCATCAAATTTACTTAAGATTTCATCATTTTTCATCATATTTTCTGCAGATTTATATTTGCTTCAAATTTCATCAGTTTTTTTTATTTCATCATATTTTCTTTAAATTTATTCTCACTTAAAATTTCATCATTTTTTCTTCATACTTATGATTACTTCAGATTTCATCATATTTTCTTCAGATTTAGGCTTAAGTCAGATTTAATCATATTTTCTTAAGATTTACATTCTCTTCAAAATTCATCAGATTTTAATCATAATTCATCATAGTCTCTACAAATTTATGTTCGCTTCAAATTTCATTAAATTTTTCTTCAAATTTCATCTGATATCCTACAGTTTTTTGTTTACATCAAGTTTCATCACTTTTTTTTTATTTCATCCGATTTTCTTCAGATTTATATAGACCTCAAATTTCATGAGTTTTTCATCAGATTTTTGTTCACTTCAAATTTCGTCAGACTTTATTCAGATTTAATCAGATTTTCAGATTTAGGTTCCACTCATTTTCATCAAATTTCATCAAATTTTCTTTTGATTTTCTTAACATTTATCTTCACTTCATAATTCATCAGATTTCACCATATTTTTATAGGTTTATGTATTTACTTCAAGGTTCATAAGATTTTCTTCAGATTTAGGGTTATATCAAAATTCATCAAATTTACTTAAGATTTCTCCATTTTTCATCAGATTTTCTGCAGATTTATATTTGCTTCAAATTTCATCAATTTTTTCATTTCATCATATTTTCTTTAAATTTATTCTCACTTAAAAAAATTCATCAGATTTTCTTCAGACTTATGATTACTTCAGATTTCATCACATTTTCTTCCGATTTATGCTTAAGTCAGATTTAATCATATTTTCTTAAGATTTACATTCTCTTCAAATTTCATCAGATTTTCATCATAATTCATCACAGTTTCTTCAAATTTATGTTCACTTCAAATTTCATTAACTTTTCTTCAAATTTCATCTGATATCCTACATATTTTTGTTTACATCAAGTTTCATTAGTTTTTTTTATTTCATCCGGTTTTCTTCAGATTTATATAGACCTCAAATTTCATGAGTTTTTCATCAGATTTTTGTTAACTTCAAATTTTATCAGACTTTGTTCAAATTTAATCAGATTTTCAGATTTAGGTTCCACTCATTTTCAACAAATTTTATCAAATTTTCTTTTAATTTTCTAAACATTATGTTCACTTCATAATTCATCAGATTTCACCATATTTTTTTAGACTTATGTATTTACTTCAAGCTTCATAATATTTTCTTCAGATTTAGGTTTATATAAAAATTAATCAAATTTACTTAAGATTTCATCATTTTTCATTAGATTTTCTACAGACTTAGATTTGCTTCAAATTTCATCATATTTTCTTTAAATTTATTCTCACTTAAAATTTCATCAGATTTTCTTCAGACTTATGATTACTTCAGATTTCATCATATTTTCTTCAGATTTATGCTTAAGTCAGATTTAATCATATTTTCTTAAGATTTTCATTCTCTTCAAATTTCATCAGATATTCTTCATAATTCATCACAGTTTCTTCAAATTTAGGTTCACTTCAAATTTCATCTTATATGCTACAGATTTTTGCTTACATCATCAAGTTTCATAAGTTTTTTTTATTTCATCCGAATTTCTTCAGATTTATATAGACCTAAAATTTCATGAATATTTCATCAGATTTTTGTTCACTTCAAATTTCTCCAGACTTTGTTGAGATTTAATGACATTTTCACATTTAGGTTCCACTCAATTTCAACAAATTTCATCAAATTTTATTTTGATTTTCTTAACATTTATGTTCACTTCATAATTCATCAGATTTCACCATATTTTTATAGACATATGTATTTAATTCAAGGTTCATAAGATTTTCTTCAGATTTAGGTTTATATTAAAATTCATCGAATTTAATTAAGATTTCTCCATTTTTCATCAGATTTCCTGCAGATTTATATTTGCTTCAAATTTCATAAGTTTTTTTATTTCATCATATTTTCTTTAAATTTATTCTCACTTAAAATTTCATCAGATTTTCTTCAGACTTATTCTTACTTCAGATTTCATCATATTTTCTTCAAATTTATGCTTAAGTCAGATATAATCATATTTTCTTAAGATTTACATTCTCTTCAAATTTCATCAGATTTTCATCATAATTCATCATAGTCTCTACAAATTTATGTTCACTTCAAATTTCATTAAATTTTTCTTCAAATTTCATATGATATCCTATAGTTTTTTTGTTTACATCAAGTTTCATCAGTTTTTTTTTCATCCGATTTTCTTCAGATTTATATAGACCTCAAATTTCATGAGTTTTTCATCAGATTTTTGTTCACTTCAAATTTCTTCAGATTTTATTCAGATTTAATCAGATTTTCAGATTTAGGTTCCACTCATTTTCATCAAATTTCATAATATTTTCTTTTGATTTTCTTAACATTTATCTTCACTTCATAATTCATCAGATTTCACCATATTTTTATAGACTTATGTCTTTACTTCAAGGTTCATAAGATTTTCTTCAGATTTAGGGTTATATCAAAATTCATCAAATTTACTTAAGATTTCTCCATTTTTCATCAGATTTTCTGCAGATTTATATTTGCTTCAAATTTCATCAATTTTTTTATTTCATCATATTTTCTTTAAATTTATTCTCACTTAAAAATTCGTCAGATTTTCTTCAGACTTATGATTACTTCAGATTTCATCATATTTTCTTCAGATTTATGCTTAAGTCAGATTTAATCATATTTTCTTAAGATTTACATTCTCTTCAAATTTCATCAGATTTTCATCATAATTCATCACAGTTTCTTCAAATTTATGTTCACTTCAAATTTCATTAACTTTTCTTCAAATTTCATCTGATATCCTACAGATTTTTGTTTACATCAAGTTTCATTAGTTTTTTTTATTTCATCCGATTTTCTTCAGATTTATATAGACCTCAAATTTCATGAGTTTTTCATCAGATTTTTGTTAACTTCAAATTTTATCAGACTTTGTTCAAATTTAATCAGATTTTCAGATTTAGGTTCCACTCATTTTCAACAAATTTTATCAAATTTTCTTTTGATTTTCTAAACATTATGTTCACTTCATAATCCATCAGATTTCACCATATTTTTTTAGACTTATTATTTACTTCAAGCTTCATAATATTTTCTTCAGATTTAGGTTTATATAAAAATTCATCAAATTTACTTAAGATTTCATCATTTTTCATCAGATTTTCTACAGATTTAGATTTGCTTCAAATTTCATCATATTTTCTTTAAATTTATTCTCACTTAAAATTTCATCAGATTTTATTCAGACTTATGATTACTTCAGATTTCATCATATTTTCTTCAGATTTATGCTTAAGTCAGATTTAATCATATTTTCTTAAGATTTACATTCTCTTCAAATTTCATCAGATATTCATCATAATTCATCACAGTTTCTTCAAATTTAGGTTCACTTCAAATTTCATCTTATATGCTACAGATTTTTGCTTACATCATCAAGTTTCATCAGTTTTTTTTATTTCATCCGAATTTCTTCAGATTTATATAGACCTAAAACTTCATGAATATTTCATCAGATTTTTGTTCACTTCAAATTTCTCCAGACTTTGTTGAGATTTAATGACATTTTCACATTTAGGTTCCACTCAATTTCAACAAATTTCATCAAATTTTCTTTTGATTTTCTTAACATTTATGTTCACTTCATAATTCATCAGATTTCACCATATATTTATAGACTTATGTATTTAATTCAAGGTTCATAAGATTTTCTTCAGATTTAGGTTTATGTCAAAATTCATCAAATTTACTTAAGATTTCTCCATTTTTCATCAGATTTTCTGCAGATTTATATTTGCTTCAAATTTCATAAGTTTTTTTATTTCATCGTATTTTCTTTAAATTTATTCTCACTTAAAATTTCATCAGATTTTCTTCAGACTTATTCTTACTTCAGATTTCATCATATTTTCTTCAAATTTATGCTTAAGTCAGATATAATCATATTTTCTTAAGATTTACATTCTCTTCAAATTTCATCAGATTTTCATCATAATTCATCACAGTTTCTTCAAATTTAGGTTCACTTAAAATTTCATCTTATATATCCTACAGATTTTTCTTTACATCAAGTTTCATCAGTTTTTTTTATTTCATCCGATTTTCTTCAGATTTATATAGACCTAAAATTTCATGAGTATTTCATCAGATTTTTGTTCACTTCAAATTTCGTCAGACTTTGTTCAGATTTAATCAGATTTTCAGATTTAGGTTCCACTCAATTTCATCAAATATCATATAATTTTCTTTTGATTTTCTTAACATTTATGTTCACTTCATAATTCATCAGATTTCACCATATTTTTATAGACTTATGTATTTACTTCAAGGTTCATAAGATTTTCTTCAGATTTAGGTTTATATCAAAATTCATCAAATTTACTTAAGATTTCTCCATTTTTCATCAGATTTTCTGCAGATTTATATTTGCTTCAAATTTCATCAGTTTTTTTATTTCATCATATTTTCATTAAATTTATTCTCACTTAAAATTTCATCATTTTTTCTTCAGACTTATGATTACTTCAGATTTCATCATATTTTCTTCAGATTTATGCTTAAGTCAGATTTAATCATATTTTCTTAAGATTTACATTCTCTTCAAATTTCATCAGATTTTCATCATAATTCATCATAGTCTCTACAAATTAATGTTCGCTTCAAATTTCATTAAATTTTTCTTCAAATTTCATCTGATATCCTATAGATTTTTGTTTACATCAAGTTTCATCACTTTTTTTTTATTTCATCCGATTTTCTTCAGATTTATATATACCTCAAATTTCATGAGTTTTTCATCAGATTTTTGTTCACTTCAAATGTCGTCAGACTTTATTCAGATTTAATCAGATTTTCGGATTTAGGTTCCACTCATTTTCATCAAATTTCATGAAATTTTCTTTTGATTTTTTTAACATTTATCTTCACTTCATAATTCATCAGATTTCACCATATTTTTATAGGTTTATGTATTTACTTCAAGGTTCATAAGATTTTCTTCAGATTTAGGGTTATATCAAAATTCATCAAATTTACTTAAGATTTCTCCATTTTTCATCAGATTTTCTGCAGATTTATATTTGCTTCAAATTTCATCAATTTTTTTATTTCATCATATTTTCTTTAAATTTATTCTCACTTAAAAAAATTCATCAGATTTTCTTCAGACTTATGATTACTTCAGATTTTCTTCAGACTTATGATTACTTCAGATTTCATCACATTTTCTTCCGATTTATGCTTAAGTCAGATTTAATCATATTTTCTTAAGATTTACATTCTCTTCAAATTTCATCAGATTTTCATCATAATTCATCACAGTTTCTTCAAATTTATGTTCACTTCAAATTTCATTAACTTTTCTTCAAATTTCATCTGATATCCTACATATTTTTGTTTACATCAAGTTTCATTAGTTTTTTTTATTTCATCCGGTTTTCTTCAGATTTATATAGACCTCAAATTTCATGAGTTTTTCATCAGATTTTTGTTAACTTCAAATTTTATCAGACTTTGTTCAAATTTAATCAGATTTTCAGATTTAGGTTCCACTCATTTTCAACAAATTTTATCAAATTTTCTTTTAATTTTCTAAACATTATGTTCACTTCATAATTCATCAGATTTCACCATATTTTTTTAGACTTATGTATTTACTTCAAGCTTCATAATATTTTCTTCAGATTTAGGTTTATATAAAAATTAATCAAATTTACTTAAGATTTCATCATTTTTCATTAGATTTTCTACAGACTTAGATTTGCTTCAAATTTCATCATATTTTCTTTAAATTTATTCTCACTTAAAATTTCATCAGATTTTCTTCAGACTTATGATTACTTCAGATTTCATCATATTTTCTTCAGATTTATGCTTAAGTCAGATTTAATCATATTTTCTTAAGATTTTCATTCTCTTCAAATTTCATCAGATATTCTTCATAATTCATCACAGTTTCTTCAAATTTAGGTTCACTTCAAATTTCATCTTATATGCTACAGATTTTTGCTTACATCATCAAGTTTCATAAGTTTTTTTTATTTCATCCGAATTTCTTCAGATTTATATAGACCTAAAATTTCATGAATATTTCATCAGATTTTTGTTCACTTCAAATTTCTCCAGACTTTGTTGAGATTTAATGACATTTTCACATTTAGGTTCCACTCAATTTCAACAAATTTCATCAAATTTTATTTTGATTTTCTTAACATTTATGTTCACTTCATAATTCATCAGATTTCACCATATTTTTATAGACATATGTATTTAATTCAAGGTTCATAAGATTTTCTTCAGATTTAGGTTTATATTAAAATTCATCGAATTTAATTAAGATTTCTCCATTTTTCATCAGATTTCCTGCAGATTTATATTTGCTTCAAATTTCATAAGTTTTTTTATTTCATCATATTTTCTTTAAATTTATTCTCACTTAAAATTTCATCAGATTTTCTTCAGACTTATTCTTACTTCAGATTTCATCATATTTTCTTCAAATTTATGCTTAAGTCAGATATAATCATATTTTCTTAAGATTTACATTCTCTTCAAATTTCATCAGATTTTCATCATAATTCATCATAGTCTCTACAAATTTATGTTCACTTCAAATTTCATTAAATTTTTCTTCAAATTTCATATGATATCCTATAGTTTTTTTGTTTACATCAAGTTTCATCAGTTTTTTTTTCATCCGATTTTCTTCAGATTTATATAGACCTCAAATTTCATGAGTTTTTCATCAGATTTTTGTTCACTTCAAATTTCTTCAGATTTTATTCAGATTTAATCAGATTTTCAGATTTAGGTTCCACTCATTTTCATCAAATTTCATAATATTTTCTTTTGATTTTCTTAACATTTATCTTCACTTCATAATTCATCAGATTTCACCATATTTTTATAGACTTATGTCTTTACTTCAAGGTTCATAAGATTTTCTTCAGATTTAGGGTTATATCAAAATTCATCAAATTTACTTAAGATTTCTCCATTTTTCATCAGATTTTCTGCAGATTTATATTTGCTTCAAATTTCATCAATTTTTTTATTTCATCATATTTTCTTTAAATTTATTCTCACTTAAAAAAATTCATCAGATTTTCTTCAGACTTATGATTACATCAGATTTTCTTCATACTTATGATTACTTTAGATTTCATCAAATTTTCTTCAGATTTATGCTTAAGTCCTATTTAATCATATTTTCTTAAGATTTACATTCTCTTCAAATTTCATCAGATTTTCATCATAATTCATCACCGTTTCTTCAAATTTATGTTCACTTCAAATTTCATTAACTTTTCTTCAAATTTCATCTGATATCCTACAGATTTTTGTTTACATCAAGTTTCATTAGTTTTTTTTATTTCATCCGATTTTCTTCAGATTTATATAGACCTCAAATTTCATGAGTTTTTCATCAGATTTTTGTTAACTTCAAATTTCGTCAGACTTTGTTCAAATTTAATCAGATTTTCAGATTTAGGTTCCACTCATTTTCAACAAATTTTATCAAACTTTCTTTTGATTTTCTAAACATTGTGTTCACTTCATAATTCATCAGATTTCACCATATTTTTTTAGACTTTTACTTCAAGCTTCATAAGATTTTCTTCAGATTTAGGTTTATATAAAAATTCATCAAATTTACTTAAGATTTCATCATTTTTCATCAGATTTTCTGCAGATTTATATTTGCTTCAAATTTCATCATATTTTCTTTAAATTTATTCTCACTTAAAATTTCATCAGATTTTCTTCAGACTTATGATTACTTCAGATTTCATTATATGTTCTTCAGATTTATGCTTAAGTCAGATTTAATCATATTTTCTTAAGATTTACATTCTCTTCAAATTTCATCAGATATTCATCATAATTCATCACCGTTTCTTCAAATTTAGGTTCACTTCAAATTTCATCTTATATCCTACAGATTTTTGCTTACATCTTGTTTCATCAGTTTTTTTTATTTCATCCGAATTTCTTCAGATTTATATACACCTAAAATTTCATAAATATTTCATCAAATTTTTTTTCACTCCAAATTTCGCCAGACTTTGTTTAGATTTAATCACATTTTCAGATTTAGGATCCACTCAATTTCAACAAATTTCATCAAATTTTCTTTTGATTTTCTTAACATTTATGTTCACTTCATAATTCATCAGATTTCAACATATTTTTATAGACTTATGTATTTAATTCAAGGTTCATAAGATTTTCTTCAGATTTAGGTTTATATCAAAATTCATCAAATTTACTTAAGATTTCTCCATTTTTCATCAGATTTTCTGCAGATTTATATTTGCTTCAAATTTCATCTGTTTTTTTATTTCATCATATTTTCTTTAAATTTATTCTCACTTAAAATTTCATCAGATTTTCTTCAGACTTATTCTTACTTCAGATTTCATCATATTTTCTTCAAATTTATGCTTAAGTCAGATTTAATCATATTTTCTTAAGATTTACATTCTCTTCAAATTTCATCAGATTTTCATCATAATTCATCACAGTTTCTTCAAATTTAGGTTCACATCAAATTTCATCTTATATCCTACAGATTTTTTTTTTACGTCAAGTTACATCAGTTTTTTTATTTCATCCGATTTTCTTCAGATTTATATAGACCTAAAATTTCATGAGTATTTCATCTAATTTTTGTTCAGTTCAAATTTCGTCAGACTTTGTTCAGATTTAATCAGATTTTCAGATTAAGGTTCCACTCAATTTCATCAAATATCATATAATTTTCTTTTGATTTTCTTAACATTTATAATTCATCAGATTTCACCATATTTTTATAGATTTATGTATTTACTTCAAGGTTCATAAGATTTTCTTTAGATTTAGGTTTATATAAAAATTCATCAAATTTACTTAAGATTTCTCCATTTTTCATCAGATTTTCTGCAGATTTATATTTGCTTCAAATTTCATCAGTTTTTTTATTTCATCATATTTTCTTTAAATTTATTCTCACTTAAAATTTCATCAGTTTTTCTTCAGACTTATGATTACTTCAGATTTCATCATATTTTCTTCAGATTTATGCTTAAGTCAGATTTAATCATATTTTCTTAAGATTTACATTCTCTTCAAATTTCATCAGATTTTCATCATAATTCATCACCGTTTCTTCAAATTTATGTTCACTTCAAATTTCATTAACTTTTCTTCAAATTTCATCTGATATCCTACAGATTTTTGTTTACATCAAGTTTCATTAGTTTTTTTTATTTCATCCGATTTTCTTCAGATTTATATAGACCTTAAATTTCATGAGATTTTCATCAGATTTTTGTTCACTTCAAATTTCGTCAGACTTTATTCAGATTTAATCAAATTTTCAGATTTAGGTTCCACTCATTTTCATCAAATTTCATCAAATTTTCTTTTGATTTTCTTAACAATATGTTCAGTTCATAATTCATCAGATTTCACCATATTTTTTTAGACTTATGTATTTTCTTTAAGCTTCATAAGATTTTCTTCAGATTTAGGTTTATATAAAAATTCATCGAATTTACTTAAGATTTAATCAGATATTCTGCAGATTTATATTTGCTTCAAATTTCATCATCATTTTTTATTTCATCATATTTTCTTTAAATTTATTCTCACTTAAAATTACATCGGATTTTCTTCATACTTATGATTACTTTAGATTTCATCATATTTTCTTCAGATTTACGCTTAAGTCCGATTTAATCATATTTTCTTAAGATTTACATTCTCTTCAAATTTCATCAGATTTTCATCATAATTTATCACCGTTTCTTCAAATTTATGTTCACTTCAAATTTCATTAACTTTTCTTCAAATTTCATCTGATATCCTACAGATTTTTGTTTACATCAAGTTTCATTAGTTTTTTTTATTTCATCTGATTTTCTTCAGATTTATATAGACCTCAAATTTCATGAGTTTTTCATCAGATTTTTGTTAACTTCAAATTTCGTCAGACTTTGTTCAAATTTAATCAGATTTTCAGATTTAGGTTCCACTCATTTTAAACAAATTTTATCAAATTTTCTTTTGATTTTCTAAACATTATGTTCACTTCATAATTCATCAGATTTCACCATATTTTTTTAGACTTATGTATTTACTTCAAGCTTCATAAGATTTTCTTCAGATTTAGGTTTATATAAAAATTCATCAAATTTATTTAAGATTTCATCATATTTCATCAGGTTTTCTGCAGATTTATATTTGCTTCAAATTTCATCATATTTTCTTTAAATTTATTCTCACTTAAAATTTCATCAGATTTTCTTCAGACTTATGATTACTTCAGATTTCATCATATTTTCTTCAGATTTATGCTTAAGTCAGATTTAATCATATTTTCTTAAGATTTACGTTCTCTTCAAATTTCATCAGATATTCATCATAATTCATCACAATTTCTTCAAATTTAGGTTCACTTCAAATTTCATCTTTTATCCTACAGATTTTTTCTTACATCAAGTTTCATCAGTTTTTTTTATTTCATTCGAATTTCTTCAGATTTATATACACCTAAAATTTCATGAATATTTCATCAGATTTTTGTTCACTTCAAATTTCGCCAGACTTTGTTTAGATTTAATCACATTTTCAGATTTAGGTTCCACTCAATTTCAACAAATTTCATCAAATTTTCTTTTGATTTTCTTAACATTTATGTTCACTTCATAATTCATCAGATTTCAACATATGTTTATAGACTTATGTATTTAATTCAAGGTTCATAAGATTTTCTTTAGATTTAGGTTTATATCAAAATTCATCAAATTTACTTAAGATTTCTCAATTTTTCATCAGATTTTCTGGAGATTTATATTTGCTTCAAATTTCATCAGTTTTTTTATTTCATCATATTTTCTTTAAATTTATTCTCACTTAAAATTTCATCAGTTTTTCTTCAGACTTATGATTACTTCAGATTTCATCATATTTTCTTCAGATTTATGCTTAAGTCAGATTTAATCATATTTTCTTAAGATTTACATTCTCTTCAAATTTCATCAGATATTCATCATAATTCATCACAGTTTCTTCAAATTTAGGTTCACTTCAAATTTCATCTTATATCCTACAGATATTTTCTTACATCAAGTTTCATCAGTTTTTTTTATTTCATCCGAATTTCTTCAGATTTATATACACCTAAAATTTCATGAATATTTCATCAGATTTTTGTTCACTTCAAATTTCGCCAGACTTTGTTTAGATTTAATCACATTTTCAGATTTAGGTTCCACTCAATTTCAACAAATTTCATCAAATTTTCTTTTGATTTTCTTAACATTTATGTTCACTTCATAATTCATCAGATTTCAACATATTTTTATAGACTTATGTATTTAATTCAAGGTTCATAAGATTTTCTTTAGATTTAGGTTTATATCAAAATTCATCAAATTTACTTAAGATTTCTCCATTTTTCATCAGATTTTCTGCAGATTTATATTTGCTTCAAATTTCATCAGTTTTTTTATTTCATCATATTTTCTTTAAATTTATTCTCACTTAAAATTTCATCAGTTTTTCTTCAGACTTATGATTACTTCAGATTTCATCACATTTTCTTCAGATTTATGCTTAAGTCAGATTTAATCATATTTTCTTAAGATTTACATTCTCATCAAATTTCATCAGATTTTCATCATAATTCATCACAGTTTCTTCAAATTTATGTTCGCTTCAAATTTCATAAAATTTTATTCAAATTTCATCTGATATCCTACAGATTTTTGTTTACATCAAGTTTCATTAGTTTTTTTTTTATATCATCCGATTTTCTTCAGATTTATATAGACCTCAAATTTCATGAGTTTTTCATCAGATTTTTGTTAACTTCAAATTTCGTCAGACTTTGTTCAAATTTAATCAGATTTTCAGATTTAGGTTCCACTCATTTTCAACAAATTTTATCAAATTTTCTTTTGATTTTCTAAACATTATGATCACTTCATAATTCATCAGATTTCACCATATTTTTTTAGACTTATGTATTTACTTCAAGCTTCATAAGAATTTCTTCAGATTTAGGTTTATATAAAAATTCATCAAATTTACTTAAGATTTCATCATTTTTCATCAGATTTTCTACAGATTTATATTTGCTTCAAATTTTATCATATTTTCTTTAAATTTATTCTCACTTAAAATTTCATCAGATTTTCTTCAGACTTATGATTACTTCAGATTTCATCATATTTTCTTCAGATTTATGCTTAAGTCAGATTTAATCATATTTTCTTAAGATTTGCATTCTCTTCAAATTTCATCAGATATTCATTATATTTCATCACAGTTTCTTCAAATTTAGGTTCACTTCAAATTTCATCTTATATCCTACAGATTTTTGCTTACATCAAGTTTCATCAGTTTTTTTTTTATTTCATCCGAATTTCTTCAGATTTATATACACCTAAAATTTCATGAATATTTCATCAGATTTTTGTTCACTTCAAATTTCGCCAGACTTTGTTTAGATTTAATCACATTTTCAGATTTAGGTTCCACTCAATTTCAACAAATTTCATCAAATTTTCTTTTGATTTTCTTAACATTTATGTTCACTTCATAATTCATCAGATTTCAACATATTTTTATAGACTTATGTATTTAATTCAAGGTTCATAAGATTTTCTTCAGATTTAGGTTTATATCAAAATTCATCAAATTTACTTAAGATTTCTCCATTTTTCATCAGATTTTCTGCAGATTTATATTTGCTTCAAATTTCATCAGTTTTTTAATTTCATCATATTTTCTTTAAATTTATTCTCACTTAAAATTTCATCAGATTTTCTTCAGACTTATTCTTACTTCAGATTTCATCATATTTTCTTCAAATTTATGCTTAATTCAGATTTAATCATATTTTCTTAAGATTTACATTCTCTTAAAATTTCATCAGATTTTCATCATAATTCATCATAGTTTCTTCAAATTTAGGTTCACGTCAAATTTCATCTTATATCCTACAGATTTTTGTTTACGTCAAGTTACATCAATTTTTTTATTTCATCCGATTTTCTTCAGATTTATATAGACCTAAAATTTCATGAGTATTTCATCTAATTTTTGTTCAGTTCAAATTTCGTCAGACTTTGTTCAGATTTAATCAGATTTTCAGATTTAGGTTCCACTCAATTTCATCAAATATCATATAATTTTCTTTTGATTTTCTTAACATTTATGTTCACTTTATAATTCATCAGATTTCACCATATTTTTATAGACTTATGTATTTACTTCAAGCTTCGTAAGATTTTCTTCAGATTTAGGTTTATATAAAAATTCATCAAATTTACTTAAGATTTCATCATTTTTCATCAGATTTTCTACAGATTTATATTTGCTTCAAATTTTATCATATTTTCTTTAAATTTATTCTCACTTAAAATTTCATCAGATTTTCTTCAGACTTATGATTACTTCAGATTTCATCATATTTTCTTCAGATTTATGCTTAAGTCAGATTTAATCATATTTTCTTAAGATTTACATTCTCTTCAAATTTGATCAGATATTCATCATATTTCATCACAGTTTCTTAAAATTTAGGTTCACTTCAAATTTCATCTTATATCCTACAGATTTTTTCTTACATCAAGTTTCATCAGTTTTTTTTTATTTCATCCGAATTTCTTCAGATTTATATACACCTATAATTTCATGAATATTTCATCAGATTTTTGTTCACTTCAAATTTCGCCAGACTTTGTTTAGATTTAATCACATTTTCAGATTTAGGTTCCACTCAATTTCAACAAATTTCATCAAATTTTCTTTTGATTTTCTTAACATTTATGTTCACTTCATAATTCATCAAATTTCAACATATTTTTATAGACTTATGTATTTCATTCAAGGTTCATAAGATTTTCTTCAGATTTAGATTTATATCAAAATTCATCAAATTTACTTAAGATTTCTCCATTTTTCATCAGATTTTCTGCAGATTTATATTTGCTTCAAATTTCATCAGTTTTTTAATTTCATCATATTTTCTTTAAATTTATTCTCACTTAAAATTTCATCAGATTTTCTTCAGACTTATTCTTACTTCAGATTTCATCATATTTTCTTCAAATTTATGCTTAAGTCAGATTTAATCATATTTTCTTAAGATTTACATTCTCTTAAAATTTCATCAGATTTTCATCATAATTCATCACAGTTTCTTCAAATTTAGGTTCACGTCAAATTTCATCTTATATCCTACAGATTTTTGTTTACGTCAAGTTACATCAATTTTTTTATTTCATCCGATTTTCTTCAGATTTATATAGACCTAAAATTTCATGAGTATTTCATCTAATTTTTGTTCAGTTCAAATTACGTCAGACTTTGTTCAGATTTAATCAGATTTTCAGATTTAGGTTCCACTCAATTTCATCAAATATCATATAATTTTCTTTTGATTTTCTTAACATTTATGTTCACTTTATAATTCATCAGATTTCACCATATTTTTATAGACTTATGTATTTACTTCAAGGTTCATAAGATTTTCTTCAGATTTAGGTTTATATCAAAATTCATCAAATTTACTTAAGATTTCTCCATTTTTCATCAGATTTTCTGCAGATTTATATTTGCTTCAAATTTCAACAGTTTTTTTATTTCATCATATTTTCTTTAAATTTATTCTCACTTAAAATTTCATCAGTTTTTCTTCAGACTTATGATTACTTCAGATTTCATCATATTTTCTTCAGATTTATGCTTAAGTCAGATTTAATCATATTTTCTTAAGATTTACATTCTCTTCAAATTTCATCAGATTTTCATCATAATTCATCACCGTTTCTTCAAATTTATGTTCACTTCAAATTTCATTAACTTTTCTTCAAATTTCATCTGATATCCTACAGATTTTTGTTTACATCAAGTTTCATTAGTTTTTTTTATTTCATCCGATTTTCTTCAGATTTATATAGACCTTAAATTTCATGAGATTTACATCAGATTTTTGTTCACTTCAAATTTCGTCAGACTTTGTTCAAATTTAATCAGATTTTCAGATTTAGGTTCCACTCATTTTCAACAAATTTTATCAATTTTTCTTTTGATTTTCTAAACATTATGTTCACTTCATAATTCATCAGATTTCACCATATTTTTTTAGACTTATGTATTTTCTTTAAGCTTCATAAGATTTTCTTCAGATTTAGGTTTATATAAAAATTCATCGAATTTACTTAAGATTTAATCAGATTTTCTGCAGATTTATATTTGCTTCAAATTTCATCATCATTTTTTATTTCATCATATTTTCTTTAAATTTATTCTCACTTAAAATTACATCGGATTTTCTTCATACTTATGATTACTTTAGATTTCATCATATTTTCTTCAGATTTATGCTTAAGTCCAATTTAATCATATTTTCTTAAGATTTACATTCTCTTCAAATTTCATCAGATTTTCATCATAATTCATCACCGTTTCTTCAAATTTATGTTCACTTCAAATTTCATTAACTTTTCTTCAAATTTCATCTGATATCCTACAGATTTTTGTTTACATCAAGTTTCATTAGTTTTTTTTATTTCATCCGATTTTCTTCAGATTTATATAGACCTCAAATTTCATGAGTTTTTCATCAGATTTTTGTTAACTACAAATTTCGTCAGACTTTGTTCAAATTTAATCAGATTTTCAGATTTAGGTTCCACTCATTTTAAACAAATTTTATCAAATTTTCTTTTGATTTTCTAAACATTATGTTCACTTCATAATTCATCAGATTTCACCATATTTTTTTAGACTTATGTATTTACTTCAAGCTTCATAAGATTTTCTTCAGATTTAGGTTTATATAAAAATTCATCAAATTTATTTAAGATTTCATCATATTTCATCAGATTTTCTGCAGATTTATATTTGCTTCAAATTTCATCATATTTTCTTTAAATTTATTCTCACTTAAAATTTCTTCAGATTTTCTTCAGACTTATGATTACTTCAGATTTCATCATATTTTCTTCAGATTTATGCTTAAGTCAGATTTAATCATATTTTCTTAAGATTTACATTCTCTTCAAATTTCATCAGATATTCATCATAATTCATCACAGTTTCTTCAAATTTAGGTTCACTTCAAATTTCATCTTATATCCTACAAATTTTTTCTTACATCAAGTTTCATCAGTTTTTTTTATTTCATCCGAATTTCTTCAGATTTATATACACCTAAAATTTCATGAATATTTCATCAGATTTTTGTTCACTTCAAATTTCGCCAGACTTTGTTTAGATTTAATCACATTTTTAGATTTAGGTTCCACTCAATTTCAACAAATTTCATCCAATTTTCTTTTGATTTTCTTAACATTTATGTTCACTTCATAATTCATCAGATTTCAACATATTTTTATAGACTTATGTATTTAATTCAAGGTTCATAAGATTTTCTTCAGATTTAGGTTTATATCAAAATTCATCAAATTTACTTAAGATTTCTACATTTTTCATCAGATTTTCTGCAGATTTATATTTGCTTCAAATTTCATCAGTTTTTTTATTTCATCATATTTTCTTTAAATTTATTCTCACTTAAAATTTCATCAGTTTTTCTTCAGACTTATGATTACTTCAGATTTCATCATATTTTCTTCAGATTTATGCTTAAGTCAGATTTAATCATATTTTCTTAAGATTTACATTCTCTTCAAATTTCATCAGATTTTCATCATAATTCATCACCGTTTCTTCAAATTTATGTTCACTTCAAATTTCATTAACTTTTCTTCAAATTTCATCTGATATCCTACAGATTTTTGTTTACATCAAGTTTCATTAGTTTTTTTTATTTCATCCGATTTTCTTCAGATTTATATAGACCTTAAATTTCATGAGATTTACATCAGATTTTTGTTCACTTCAAATTTCGTCAGACTTTGTTCAAATTTAATCAGATTTTCAGATTTAGGTTCCACTCATTTTCAACAAATTTTATCAATTTTTCTTTTGATTTTCTAAACATTATGTTCACTTCATAATTCATCAGATTTCACCATATTTTTTTAGACTTATGTATTTTCTTTAAGCTTCATAAGATTTTCTTCAGATTTAGGTTTATATAAAAATTCATCGAATTTACTTAAGATTTAATCAGATTTTCTGCAGATTTATATTTGCTTCAAATTTCATCATCATTTTTTATTTCATCATATTTTCTTTAAATTTATTCTCACTTAAAATTACATCGGATTTTCTTCATACTTATGATTACTTTAGATTTCATCATATTTTCTTCAGATTTATGCTTAAGTCCAATTTAATCATATTTTCTTAAGATTTACATTCTCTTCAAATTTCATCAGATTTTCATCATAATTCATCACCGTTTCTTCAAATTTATGTTCACTTCAAATTTCATTAACTTTTCTTCAAATTTCATCTGATATCCTACAGATTTTTGTTTACATCAAGTTTCATTAGTTTTTTTTATTTCATCCGATTTTCTTCAGATTTATATAGACCTCAAATTTCATGAGTTTTTCATCAGATTTTTGTTAACTACAAATTTCGTCAGACTTTGTTCAAATTTAATCAGATTTTCAGATTTAGGTTCCACTCATTTTAAACAAATTTTATCAAATTTTCTTTTGATTTTCTAAACATTATGTTCACTTCATAATTCATCAGATTTCACCATATTTTTTTAGACTTATGTATTTACTTCAAGCTTCATAAGATTTTCTTCAGATTTAGGTTTATATAAAAATTCATCAAATTTATTTAAGATTTCATCATATTTCATCAGATTTTCTGCAGATTTATATTTGCTTCAAATTTCATCATATTTTCTTTAAATTTATTCTCACTTAAAATTTCTTCAGATTTTCTTCAGACTTATGATTACTTCAGATTTCATCATATTTTCTTCAGATTTATGCTTAAGTCAGATTTAATCATATTTTCTTAAGATTTACATTCTCTTCAAATTTCATCAGATATTCATCATAATTCATCACAGTTTCTTCAAATTTAGGTTCACTTCAAATTTCATCTTATATCCTACAAATTTTTTCTTACATCAAGTTTCATCAGTTTTTTTTATTTCATCCGAATTTCTTCAGATTTATATACACCTAAAATTTCATGAATATTTCATCAGATTTTTGTTCACTTCAAATTTCGCCAGACTTTGTTTAGATTTAATCACATTTTTAGATTTAGGTTCCACTCAATTTCAACAAATTTCATCCAATTTTCTTTTGATTTTCTTAACATTTATGTTCACTTCATAATTCATCAGATTTCAACATATTTTTATAGACTTATGTATTTAATTCAAGGTTCATAAGATTTTCTTCAGATTTAGGTTTATATCAAAATTCATCAAATTTACTTAAGATTTCTACATTTTTCATCAGATTTTCTGCAGATTTATATTTGCTTCAAATTTCATCAGTTTTTTTATTTCATCATATTTTCTTTAAATTTATTCTCACTTAAAATTTCATCAGTTTTTCTTCAGACTTATGATTACTTCAGATTTCATCATATTTTCTTCAGATTTATGCTTAAGTCAGATTTAATCATATTTTCTTAAGATTTACATTCTCTTCAAATTTCATCAGATTTTCATCATAATTCATCACAGTTTCTTCAAATTTATGTTCGCTTCAAATTTCATAAAATTTTCTTCAAATTTCATCTGATATCCTACAGATTTTTGTTTACATTAAGTTTCATTAGTTTTTTTTTATTTCATCCGATTTTCTTCAGATTTATATAGACCTCAAATTTCATGAGGTTTTCATCAGATTTTTGTTAACTTCAAATTTCGTCAGACTTTGTTCAAATTTAATCAGATTTTCAGATTTAGGTTCCACTCATTTTCAACAAATTTTATCAAATTTTCTTTTGATTTTCTAAACATTATGATCACTTCATAATTCATCAGATTTCACCATATTTTTTTAGACTTATGTATTTACTTCAAGCTTCATAAGATTTTCTTCAGATTTAGGTTTATATAAAAATTCATCAAATTTACTTAAGATTTCATCATTTTTCATCAGATTTTCTACAGATTTATATTTGCTTCAAATTATATCATATTTTCTTTAAATTTATTCTCACTTAAAATTTCATCAGATTTTCTTCAGACTTATGATTACTTCAGATTTCATCATATTTTCTTCAGATTTATGCATAAGTCAGATTTAATCATATTTTCTTAAGATTTACATTCTCTTCAAATTTCATCAGATATTCATCATAATTCATCACAGTTTCTTCAAATTTAGGTTCACTTCAAATTTCATCTTATATCCTACAGATTTTTTCTTACATCAAGTTTCATCAGTTTTTTTTATTTCATCCGAATTTCTTCAGATTTATATACACCTAAAATTTCATGAATATTTCATCAGATTTTTGTTCACTTCAAATTTCGCCAGACTTTGTTTAGATTTAATCACATTTTCAGATTTAGGTTCCACTCAATTTCAACAAATTTCATCAAATTTTCTTTTGATTTTCTTAACATTTATGTTCACTTCATAATTCATCAGATTTCAACATATTTTTATAGACTTATGTATTTAATTCAAGGTTCATAAGATTTTCTTCAGATTTAGGTTTATATCAAAATTCATCAAATTTACTTAAGATTTCTCCATTTTTCATCAGATTTTCTGCAGATTTATATTTGCTTCAAATTTCATCAGTTTTTTTATTTCATCATATTTTCTTTAAATTTATTCTCACTTAAAATTTCATCAGTTTTTCTTCAGACTTATGATTACTTCAGATTTCATCATATTTTCTTCAAATTTATGCTTAAGTCAGATTTAATCATATTTTCTTTAGATTTACATTCTCTTCAAATTTCATCAGATTTTCATCATAATTCATCACAGTTTCTTCAAATTTATGTTCGCTTCAAATTTCATAAAATTTTCTTCAAATTTCATCTGATATCCTACAGATTTTTGTTTACATCAAGTTTCATTAGTTTTTTTTTATTTCATCCTATTTTCTTCAGATTTATATAGACCTCAAATTTCATGAGTTTTTCATCAGATTTTTGTTAACTTCAAATTTCGTCAGACTTTGTTCAAATTTAATCAGATTTTCAGATTTAGGTTCCACTCATTTTCAACAAATTTTATCAAATTTTCTTTTGATTTTCTAAACATTATGATCACTTCATAATTCATCAGATTTCACCATATTTTTTTAGACTTATGTATTTACTTCAAGCTTCATAAGATTTTCTTCAAATTTAGGTTTATATAAAAATTCATCAAATTTACTTAAGATTTCATCATTTTTCATCAGATTTTCTACAGATTTATATTTGCTTCAAATTTTATCATATTTTCTTTAAATTTATTCTCACTTAAAATTTCATCAGATTTTCTTCAGACTTATGATTACTTCAGATTTCATCATATTTTCTTCAGATTTATGCTTAAGTCAGATTTAATCATATTTTCTTAAGATTTACATTCTCTTCAAATTTCATCAGATATTCATCATATTTCATCACAGTTTCTTCAAATTTAGGTTCACTTCAAATTTCATCTTATATCCTACAGATTTTTGCTTACATCAAGTTTCATCAGTTTTTTTTATTTCATCCGAATTTCTTCAGATTTATATACACCTAAAATTTCATGAATATTTCATCAGATTTTTGTTCACTTCAAATTTCGCCAGACTTTGTTTTGATTTAATCACATTTTCAGATTTAGGTTCCACTCAATTTCAACAAATTTCATCAAATTTTCTTTTGATTTTCTTAACATTTATGTTCACTTCATAATTCATCAGATTTCAACATATTTTTATAGACTTATGTATTTAATTCAAGGTTCATAAGATTTTCTTCAGATTTAGGTTTATATCAAAATTCATCAAATTTACTTAAGATTTCTCCATTTTTCATCAGATTTTCTGCAGATTTATATTTGCTTCAAATTTCATCAGTTTTTTTATTTCATCATATTTTCTTTAAATTTATTCTCACTTAAAATTTCATCAGTTTTTCTTCAGACTTATGATTACTTCAGATTTCATCATATTTTCTAAAAATTTATGCTTAAGTCAGATTTAATCATATTTTCTTAAGATTTACATTCTCTTCAAATTTCATCAGATTTTCATCATAATTCATCACAGTTTCTTCAAATTTATGTTCGCTTCAAATTTCATAAAATTTTCTTCAAATTTCATCTAATATCCTACAGATTTTTGTTTACATCAAGTTTCATTAGTTTTTTTTTATTTCATCCTATTTTCTTCAGATTTATATAGACCTCAAATTTCATGAGTTTTTCATCAGATTTTTGTTAACTTCAAATCTCGTCAGACTTTGTTCAAATTTAATCAGATTTTCAGATTTAGGTTCCACTCATTTTCAACAAATTTTATCAAATTTTCTTTTGATTTTCTAAACATTATGATCACTTCATAATTCATCAGATTTCACCATATTTTTTTAGACTTATGTATTTACTTCAAGCTTCATAAGATTTTCTTCAAATTTAGGTTTATATAAAAATTCATCAAATTTACTTAAGATTTCATCATTTTTCATCAGATTTTCTACAGATTTATATTTGCTTCAAATTTTATCATATTTTCTTTAAATTTATTCTCACTTAAAATTTCATCAGATTTTCTTCAGACTTATGATTACTTCAGATTTCATCATATTTTCTTCAGATTTATGCTTAAGTCAGATTTAATCATATTTTCTTAAGATTTACATTCTCTTCAAATTTCATCAGATATTCATCATATTTCCTCACAGTTTCTTCAAATTTAGGTTCACGTCAAATTTCATCTTATATTCTACAGATTTTTGTTTACGTCAAGTTTCATAAGTTTTTTTTATTTCATCCGATTTTCTTCAGATTTATATAGACCTAAAATTTCATGAGTATTTCATCAGATTTTTGTTCAGTTCGAATTTCGTCAGACTTTGTTCAGATTTAATCAGATTTTCAGATTTAGGTTCCACTCAATTTCATCAAATATCATATAAGTTTCTTTTGATTTTCTTAACATTTATGTTCACTTCATAATTCATCAGATTTCACCATATTTTTATAGACTTATGTATTTACTTCAAGGTTCGTAAGATTTTCTTCAGATTTAGGTTTCTATCAAAATTCATCAAATTTACTTAAGATTTCTCCATTTTTCATCAGATTTTCTGCAGGTTTATATTTGCTTCAAATTTCATCATATTTTCTTTAAATTTATTCTCACTTAAAATTTCATCAGATTTTCTTCAGACTTATGATTACTTCAGATTTCATCATATTTTCTTCAGATTTATGCTTAAGTCAGATTTAATCATATTTTCTTAAGATTTACATTCTCTTCAAATTTCATCAGATATTCATCATAATTCATCACAGTTTCTTCAAATTTAGGTTTACTTCAAATTTCATTTATATCCTACAGATTTTTGCTTACATCAAATTTCATCAGTTTTTTTTATTTCATCCGAATTTCTTCAGATTTATATAGACCTAAAATTTCATGAATATTTCATCAGATTTTTGTTCGCTTCAAATTTCGCCAGACTTTGTTTAGATTTAATCACATTTTCAGATTTAGGTTCCACTCAATTTCAACAAATTTCATCAAATTTTCTTTTGATTTTCTTAACATTTATGTTCACTTCATAATTCATCAGATTTCAACATATTTTTATAGACTTATGTATTTAATTCAAGGTTCATAAGATTTTCTTCAGATTTAGGTTTATATCAAAATTCATCAAATTTACTTAAGATTTCTCCATTTTTCATCAGATTTTCTGCAGATTTATATTTGCTTCAAATTTCATCAGTTTTTTTATTTCATCATATTTTCTTTAAATTTATTCTCACTTAAAATTTCATCAGATTTTCTTCAGACTTATTCTTACTTCAGATTTCATCATATTTTCTTCAAATTTATGCTAAAGTCAGATTTAATCATATTTTCTTAAGATTTACATTCTCTTCAAATTTCATCAGATTTTCATCATAATTCATCACAGTTTCTTCAAATTTAGGTTCACGTCAAATTTCATCTTATATCCTACATATTTTTGTTTACGTCAAGTTTCATCAGTTTTTTTTTATTTCATCCGATTTTCTTCAGATTTATATAGACCTCAAATTTCATGAGTATTTCATCAGATTTTTGTTCAGTTCGAATTTCGTCAGACTTTGTTCAGATTTAATCAGATTTTCAGATGTAGGTTCCACTCAATTTCATCAAATTTCATCAAATTTTCTTTTGATTTTCTTAACATTTATTTTCACTTCATAATTCATCAGATTTCACCATATTTTTTTAGACTTATGTATTTACTTCAAGCTTCATAAGATTTTCTTCAAATTTAGGTTTATATAAAAATTCATCAAATTTACTTAAGATTTCTCCATTTTTCATCAGATTTTCTGCAGATTTATATTTGCTTCAAATTTCATCATATTTTCTTTAAATTTATTCTCACTTAAAATTTCATCAGATTTTCTTCAGACTTATGATTACTTCAGATTTCATCATATTTTCTTCAGATTTATGCTTAAGTCAGATTTAATCATATTTTCTTAAGATTTACATTCTCTTCAAATTTCATCAGATATTCATCATAATTCATCACAGTTTCTTCAAATTTAGGTTTACTTCAAATTTCATCTTATATCCTACAGATTTTTGCTTACATCAACTTTCATCAGTTTTTTTTATTTCATCCGAATTTCTTCAGATTTATATAGACCTAAAATTTCATGAATATTTCATCAGATTTTTGTTCACTTCAAATTTCGCCAGACTTTGTTTAGATTTAATCACATTTCCAGATTTAGGTTCCACTCAATTTCAACAAATTTCATCAAATTTTCTTTTGATTTTCTTAACATTTATGTTCACTTCATAATTCATCAGATTTCAACATATTTTTATATACTTATGTATTTAATTCAAGGTTCATAAGATTTTCTTCAGATTTAGGTTTATATCAAAATTCATCAAATTTACTTAAGATTTCTCCATTTTTCATCAGATTTTCTGCAGATTTATATTTGCTTCAAATTTCATCAGTTTTTTTATTTCATCATATTTTCTTTAAATTTATTCTCACTTAAAATTTCATCAGATTTTCTTCGGACTTATTCTTACTTCAGATTTCATCATATTTTCTTCAAATTTATGCTAAAGTCAGAATTAATCATATTTTCTTAAGATTTACATTCTCTTCAAATTTCATCAGATTTTCATCATAATTCATCACAGTTTCTTCAAATTTAGGTTCACGTCAAATTTCATCTTATATCCTACATATTTTTGTTTACGTCAAGTTTCATCAGTTTTTTTTTATTTCATCCGATTTTCTTCAGATTTATATAGACCTCAAATTTCATGAGTATTTCATCAGATTTTTGTTCACTTCAAATTTCATCAGACTTTTTTCAGATTTAATCAGATTTTCAGATGTAGGTTCCACTCAATTTCAACAAATTTCATCAAATTTTCTTTTGATTTTCTTAACATTTATTTTCACTTCATAATTCATCAGATTTCACCATATTTTTATAGACTTATGTATTTATTTCAAGGTTCATAAAATTTTCTTCAGATTTAGGTTTATATCAAAATTCATCAAATTTACTTAAGATTTCTCCATTTTTCATCAGATTTTCTGCAGATTTATATTTGCTTCAAATTTCATCATATTTTCTTTAAATTTATTCTCACTTAAAATTTCATCAGATTTTCTTCAGACTTATGATTACTTCAGATTTCATCATATTTTCTTCAGATTTATGCTTAAGTCAGATTTAATCATATTTTCTTAAGATTTATATTCTCTTCAAATTTCATCAGATATTCATCATAATTCATCACAGTTTCTTCAAATTTAGGTTTACTTCAAATTTCATCTTATATCCTACAGATTTTTGCTTACATCAACTTTCATCAGTTTTTTTTATTTCATCCGAATTTCTTCAGATTTATATAGACCTAAAGTTTCATGAATATTTCATCAGATTTTTGTTCACTTCAAATTTCGCCAGACTTTGTTTAGATTTAATCACATTTTCAGATTTAGGTTCCACTCAATTTCAACAAATTTCATCAAATTTTCTTTTGATTTTCTTAACATTTATGTTCACTTCATAATTCATCAGATTTCAACATATTTTTATAGACTTATGTATTTAATTCAAGGTTCATAAGATTTTCTTCAGATTTAGGTTTATATCAAAATTCATCAAATTTACTTAAGATTTCTCCATTTTTCATCAGATTTTCTGCAGATTTATATTTGCTTCAAATTTCATCAGTTTTTTTATTTCATCATATTTTCTTTAAATTTATTCTCACTTAAAATTTCATCAGATTTTCTTCAGACTTATTCTTACTTCAGATTTCATCATATTTTCTTCAAATTTATGCTAAAGTCAGATTTAATCATATTTTCTTAAGATTTACATTCTCTTCAAATTTCATCAGATTTTCATCATAATTCATCACAGTTTCTTCAAATTTAGGTTCACGTCAAATTTCATCTTATATCCTACATATTTTTGTTTACGTCAAGTTTCATCAGTTTTTTTTTATTTCATCCGATTTTCTTCAGATTTATATAGACCTCAAATTTCATGAGTATTTCATCAGATTTTTGTTCACTTCAAATTTCATCAGACTTTTTTCAGATTTAATCAGATTTTCAGATGTAGGTTCCACTCAATTTCAACAAATTTCATCAAATTTTCTTTTGATTTTCTTAACATTTATTTTCACTTCATAATTCATCAGATTTCACCATATTTTTATAGACTTATGTATTTATTTCAAGGTTCATAAAATTTTCTTCAGATTTAGGTTTATATAAAAATTCATCAAATTTACTTAAGATTTCTCCATTTTTCATCAGATTTTCTGCAGATTTATATTTGCTTCGAATTTCATCATATTTTCTTTAAATTTATTCTCACTTAAAATTTCATCAGATTTTCTTCAGACTTATGATTACTTCAGATTTCATCATATTTTCTTCAGATTTATGCTTAAGTCAGATTTAATCATATTTTCTTAAGATTTACATTCTCTTCAAATTTCATCAGATATTCATCATAATTCATCACAGTTTCTTCAAATTTAGGTTTACTTCAAATTTCATCTTATATCCTACATATTTTTGCTTACATCAACTTTCATCATTTTTTTTTATTTCATCCGAACTTCTTCAAATTTATATAGACCTAAAATTTCATGAATATTTCATCAGATTTTTGTTCACTTCAAATTTCGCCAGACTTTGTTTAGATTTAATCACATTTCCAGATTTAGGTTCCACTCAATTTCAACAAATTTCATCAAATTTTCTTTTGATTTTCTTAACATTTATGTTCACTTCATAATTCATCAGATTTCAACATATTTTTATAGCCTTATGTATTTAATTCAAGGTTCATAATATTTTCTTCAGATTTAGGTTTATATCAAAATTCATCAAATTTACTTAAGATTTCTCCATTTTTCATCAGATTTTCTGCAGATTTATATTTGCTTCAAATTTCATCAGTTTTTTTATTTCATCATATTTTCTTTAAATTTATTCTCACTTAAAATTTCATCAGATTTTCTTCAGACTTATTCTTACTTCAGATTTCATCATATTTTCTTCAAATTTATGCTAAAGTCAGATTTAATCATATTTTCTTAAGATTTACATTCTCTTCAAATTTCATCAGATTTTCATCATAATTCATCACAGTTTCTTCAAATTTAGGTTCACGTCAAATTTCATCTTATATCCTACATATTTTTGTTTACGTCAAGTTTCATCAGTTTTTTTTTATTTCATCCGATTTTCTTCAGATTTATATAGACCTCAAATTTCATGTGTATTTCATCAGATTTTTGTTCACTTCAAATTTCATCAGACTTTTTTCAGATTTAATCAGATTTTCAGATGTAGGTTCCACTCAATTTCAACAAATTTCATCAAATTTTCTTTTGATTTTCTTAACATTTATTTTCACTTCATAATTCATCAGATTTCACCATATTTTTATAGACTTATGTATTTGTTTCAAGGTTCATAAAATTTTCTTCAGATTTAGGTTTATATCAAAATTCATCAAATTTACTTAAGATTTCTCCATTTTTCATCAGATTTTCTGCAGATTTATATTTGCTTCAAATTTCATCAGTTTTTTTTATTTCATCATATTTTCTTTAAATTTATTCTCACTTAAAATTTTATCAGTTTTTCTTCAGACTTATGATTACTTCAGATTTCATCATATTTTCTTCAGATTTATGCTTAAGTCAGATTTAATCATATTTTCTTAAGATTTACATTCTCTTCAAATTTCATCAGATTTTCATAATAATTCATCACAGTTTCTTCAAATTTACGTTCACTTCAAATTTCATTAAATTTTCTTCAAATTTCATCTAATATCCTACAGTTTTTTGTTTACATCAAGTTTCATCAGTTTTTTTTTTTATTTCATCCGATTTTCTTCAGATTTATATAGACCTCAAATTTCATGAGATTTTCATCAGATTTTTGTTCACTTCAAATTTCGTCAGACTTTATTCAGATTTAATCAGATTTTTAGATTTAGGTTCCACTCATTTTCATCAAATTTCATCAAATTTTCTTTTTATTTTCTTAACATTATGTTCACTTCATAATTCATCAGATTTCACCATATTTTTTTAGACGTATGTATTTTCTTTAAGCTTCATAAGATTTTTCTTCAGATTTAGGTTTATATAAAAATTCATCGAATTTACTTAAGATTTCATCAGATTTTCTGCGGATTTATATTTGCTTCAAATTTCATCAGCGTTTTTTATTTCATCATATTTTCTTTAAATTTATTCTCACTTAAAATTACATCAGATTTTGTTCATACTTATGATTACTTTAGATTTCATCATATTTTCTTCAGATTTATGCTTAAGTCCGATTTAATCATATTTTCTTAAGATTTACATTCTCTTCAAATTTCATCAGATTTTCATCATAATTCATCACCGTTTCTTCAAATTTATGTTCACTTCAAATTTCATTAACTTTTCTTCAAATTTCATCTGATATCCTACAGATTTTTGTTTACATCAAGTTTCATTAGTTTTTTTTATTTCATCCAATTTTCTTCAGATTTATATAGACCTCAAATTTCATGAGTTTTTCATCAGATTTTTGTTAACTTCAAATTTCGTTAGACTTTGTTCAAATTTAATCAGATTTTCAGATTTAGGTTCCACTCATTTTCAACAAATTTTATCAAATTTTCTTTTGATTTTCTAAACATTATGTTCACTTCATAATTCATCAGATTTCACCATATTTTTTTAGACTTATGTATTTACTTCAAGCTTCATAAGATTTTCTTCAGATTTAGGTTTATATAAAAATTCATCAAATTTACTTAAGATTTCAGCATTTTTCATCAGATTTTCTGCAGATTTATATTTGCTTCAAATTTCATCATATTTTCTTTAAATTTATTCTCACTTAAAATTTCATCAGATTTTCTTCAGACTTATTCTTACTTCAGATTTCATCATATTTTCTTCAGATTTATGCTAAAGTCAGATTTAATCATATTTTCTTAAGATTTACATTCTCTTCAAATTTCATCAGATTTTCATCATAATTCATCACAGTTTCTTTAAATTTAGGTTCACGTCAAATTTCATCTTATATCCTACAGATTTTTGTTTACGTCAAGTTTCATCAGTTTTTTTTATTTCATCCGATTTTCTTCAGATTTATATAGACCTCAAATTTCATGAGTATTTCATCAGATTTTTGTTCACTTCAAATTTCGTCAGACTTTGTTCAGATTTAATCAGATTTTCAGATGTAGGTTCCACTCAATTTCAACAAATTTCATCAAATTTTCTTTTGATTTTCTTAACATTTATTTTCACTTCATAATTCATCAGATTTCACCATATTTTTATAGACTTATGTATTTATTTCAAGGTTCATAAGATTTTCTTCAGATTTAGGTTTATATCAAAATTCATCAAATTTACTTAAGATTTCTCCATTTTTCATCAGATTTTCTGCAGATTTATATTTGCTTCAAATTTCATCAGTTTTTTTTATTTCATCATATTTTCTTTAAATTTATTCTCACTTAAAATTTTATCAGTTTTTCTTCAGACTTATGATTACTTCAGATTTCATCATATTTTCTTTAGATTTATGCTTAAGTCAGATTTAATCATATTTTCTTAAGATTTACATTCTCTTCAAATTTCATCAGATTTTCATAATAATTCATCACAGTTTCTTCAAATTTACGTTCACTTCAAATTTCATTAAATTTTCTTCAAATTTCATCTAATATCCTACAGTTTTTTGTTTACATCAAGTTTCATCAGTTTTTTTTATTTCATCCGATTTTCTTCAGATTTATATAGACCTCAAATTTCATGAGATTTTCATCAGATTTTTGTTCACTTCAAATTTCGTCAGACTTTATTCAGATTTAATCAGATTTTTAGATTTAGGTTCCACTCATTTTCATCAAATTTCATCAAATTTTCTTTTTATTTTCTTAACATTATGTTCACTTCATAATTCATCAGATTTCACCATATTTTTTTAGACGTATGTATTTTCTTTAAGCTTCATAAGATTTTCTTCAGATTTAGGTTTATATAAAAATTCATCGAATATACTTAAGATTTCATCAGATTTTCTGCGAATTTATATTTGCTTCAAATTTCATCAGTGTTTTTTATTTCATCATATTTTCTTTAAATTTATTCTCACTTAAAATTACATCAGATTTTGTTCATACTTATGATTACTTTAGATTTCATCATATTTTCTTCAGATTTATGCTTAAGTCCGATTTAATCATATTTTCTTAAGATTTACATTCTCTTCAAATTTCATCAGATTTTCATCATAATTCATCACCGTTTCTTCAAATTTATGTTCACTTCAAATTTCATTAACTTTTCTTCAAATTTCATCTGATATCCTACAGATTTTTGTTTACATCAAGTTTCATTAGTTTTTTTTATTTCATCCAATTTTCTTCAGATTTATATAGACCTCAAATTTCATGAGTTTTTCATCAGATTTTTGTTAACTTCAAATTTCGTTAGACTTTGTTCAAATTTAATCAGATTTTCAGATTTAGGTTCCACTCATTTTCAACAAATTTTATCAAATTTTCTTTTGATTTTCTAAACATTATGTTCACTTCATAATTCATCAGATTTCACCATATTTTTTTAGACTTATGTATTTACTTCAAGCTTCATAAGATTTTCTTCAGATTTAGGTTTATATAAAAATTCATCAAATTTACTTAAGATTTCATCATTTTTCATCAGATTTTCTGCAGATTTATATTTGCTTCAAATTTCATCATATTTTCTTTAAATTTATTCTCACTTAAAATTTCATCAGATTTTCTTCAGACTTATGATTACTTCAGATTTCATCATATTTTCTTCAGATTTATGCTTAAGTCCGATTTAATCATATTTTCTTAAGATTTACATTCTCTTCAAATTTCATCAGATTTTCATCATAATTCATCACCGTTTCTTCAAATTTATGTTCACTTCAAATTTCATTAACTTTTCTTCAAATTTCATCTGATATCCTACAGATTTTTGTTTACATCAAGTTTCATTAGTTTTTTTTATTTCATCCAATTTTCTTCAGATTTATATAGACCTCAAATTTCATGAGTTTTTCATCAGATTTTTGTTAACTTCAAATTTCGTTAGACTTTGTTCAAATTTAATCAGATTTTCAGATTTAGGTTCCACTCATTTTCAACAAATTTTATCAAATTTTCTTTTGATTTTCTAAACATTATGTTCACTTCATAATTCATCAGATTTCACCATATTTTTTTAGACTTATGTATTTACTTCAAGCTTCATAAGATTTTCTTCAGATTTAGGTTTATATAAAAATTCATCAAATTTACTTAAGATTTCATCATTTTTCATCAGATTTTCTGCAGATTTATATTTGCTTCAAATTTCATCATATTTTCTTTAAATTTATTCTCACTTAAAATTTCATCAGATTTTCTTCAGACTTATTCTTACTTCAGATTTCATCATATTTTCTTCAGATTTATGCTAAAGTCAGATTTAATCATATTTTCTTAAGATTTACATTCTCTTCAAATTTCATCAGATTTTCATCATAATTCATCACAGTTTCTTTAAATTTAGGTTCACGTCAAATTTCATCTTATATCCTACAGATTTTTGTTTACGTCAAGTTTCATCAGTTTTTTTTATTTCATCCGATTTTCTTCAGATTTATATAGACCTCAAATTTCATGAGTATTTCATCAGATTTTTGTTCACTTCAAATTTCGTCAGACTTTGTTCAGATTTAATCAGATTTTCAGATGTAGGTTCCACTCAATTTCAACAAATTTCATCAAATTTTCTTTTGATTTTCTTAACATTTATTTTCACTTCATAATTCATCAGATTTCACCATATTTTTATAGACTTATGTATTTATTTCAAGGTTCATAAGATTTTCTTCAGATTTAGGTTTATATCAAAATTCATCAAATTTACTTAAGATTTCTCCATTTTTCATCAGATTTTCTGCAGATTTATATTTGCTTCAAATTTCATCAGTTTTTTTTATTTCATCATATTTTCTTTAAATTTATTCTCACTTAAAATTTTATCAGTTTTTCTTCAGACTTATGATTACTTCAGATTTCATCATATTTTCTTTAGATTTATGCTTAAGTCAGATTTAATCATATTTTCTTAAGATTTACATTCTCTTCAAATTTCATCAGATTTTCATAATAATTCATCACAGTTTCTTCAAATTTACGTTCACTTCAAATTTCATTAAATTTTCTTCAAATTTCATCTAATATCCTACAGTTTTTTGTTTACATCAAGTTTCATCAGTTTTTTTTATTTCATCCGATTTTCTTCAGATTTATATAGACCTCAAATTTCATGAGATTTTCATCAGATTTTTGTTCACTTCAAATTTCGTCAGACTTTATTCAGATTTAATCAGATTTTTAGATTTAGGTTCCACTCATTTTCATCAAATTTCATCAAATTTTCTTTTTATTTTCTTAACATTATGTTCACTTCATAATTCATCAGATTTCACCATATTTTTTTAGACGTATGTATTTTCTTTAAGCTTCATAAGATTTTCTTCAGATTTAGGTTTATATAAAAATTCATCGAATTTACTTAAGATTTCATCAGATTTTCTGCGAATTTATATTTGCTTCAAATTTCATCAGTGTTTTTTATTTCATCATATTTTCTTTAAATTTATTCTCACTTAAAATTACATCAGATTTTGTTCATACTTATGATTACTTTAGATTTCATCATATTTTCTTCAGATTTATGCTTAAGTCCGATTTAATCATATTTTCTTAAGATTTACATTCTCTTCAAATTTCATCAGATTTTCATCATAATTCATCACCGTTTCTTCAAATTTATGTTCACTTCAAATTTCATTAACTTTTCTTCAAATTTCATCTGATATCCTACAGATTTTTGTTTACATCAAGTTTCATTAGTTTTTTTTATTTCATCCAATTTTCTTCAGATTTATATAGACCTCAAATTTCATGAGTTTTTCATCAGATTTTTGTTAACTTCAAATTTCGTTAGACTTTGTTCAAATTTAATCAGATTTTCAGATTTAGGTTCCACTCATTTTCAACAAATTTTATCAAATTTTCTTTTGATTTTCTAAACATTATGTTCACTTCATAATTCATCAGATTTCACCATATTTTTTTAGACTTATGTATTTACTTCAAGCTTCATAAGATTTTCTTCAGATTTAGGTTTATATAAAAATTCATCAAATTTACTTAAGATTTCATCATTTTTCATCAGATTTTCTGCAGATTTATATTTGCTTCAAATTTCATCATATTTTCTTTAAATTTATTCTCACTTAAAATTTCATCAGATTTTCTTCAGACTTATGATTACTTCAGATTTCATCATATTTTCTTCAGATTTATGCTTAAGTCAGATTTAATCATATTTTCTAAAGATTTACATTCTCTTCAAATTTCATCAGATATTCATCATAATTCATCACAGTTTCTTGAAATTTAGGTTTACTTCAAATTTCATCTTATATCCTACAGATTTTTGCTTACATCAAATTTCATCAGTTTTTTTTATTTCATCCGAATTTCTTCAGATCTATATAGACCTAAAATTTCATGAATATTTCATCAGATTTTTGTTCACTTCAAATTTCGCCAGACTTTGTTTAGATTTAATCACATTTTCAGATTTAGGTTCCACTCAATTTCAACAAATTTCATCAAATTTTCTTTTGATTTTCTTAACATTTATGTTCACTTCATAATTCATCAGATTTCAACATATTTTTATAGACTTATGTATTTAATTCAAGGTTCATAAGATTTTCTTCAGATTTAGGTTTATATCAAAATTCATCAAATTTACTTAAGATTTCTCCATTTTTCATCAGATTTTCTGCAGATTTATATTTGCTTCAAATTTCATCAGTTTTTTTATTTCATCATATTTTCTTTAAATTTATTCTCACTTAAAATTTCATCAGATTTTCTTCAGACTTATTCTTACTTCAGATTTCATCATATTTTCTTCAAATTTATGCTAAAGTCAGATTTAATCATATTTTCTTAAGATTTACATTCTCTTCAAATTTCATCAGATTTTCATCATAATTCATCACAGTTTCTTCAAATTTAGGTTCACGTCAAATTTCATCTTATATCCTACATATTTTTGTTTACGTCAAGTTTCATCAGTTTTTTTTTATTTCATCCGATTTTCTTCAGATTTATATAGACCTCCAATTTCATGAGTATTTCATCAGATTTTTGTTCACTTCAAATTTCGTCAGACTTTTTTCAGATTTAATCAGATTTTCAGATGTAGGTTCCACTCAATTTCAACAAATTTCATCAAATTTTCTTTTGATTTTCTTAACATTTATTTTCACTTCATAATTCATCAGATTTCACCATATTTTTATAGACTTATGTATTTATTTCAAGGTTCATAAGATTTTCTTCAGATTTAGGTTTATATCAAAATTCATCAAATTTACTTAAGATTTCTCCATTTTTCATCAGATTTTCTTTAGATTTATATTTGCTTCAAATTTCATCAGTTTTTTTTATTTCATCATATTTTCTTTAAATTTATTCTCACTTAAAATTTTATCAGTTTTTCTTCAGACTTATGATTACTTCAGATTTCATCATATTTTCTTCAGATTTATGCTTAAGTCAGATTTAATCATATTTTCTTAAGATTTACATTCTCTTCAAATTTCATCAGATTTTCATAATAATTCATCACAGTTTCTTCAAATTTACGTTCACTTCAAATTTCATTAAATTTTCTTCAAATTTCATCTAATATCCTACAGTTTTTTGTTTACATCAAGTTTCATCAGTTTTTTTTATTTCATCCGATTTTCTTCAGATTTATATAGACCTCAAATTTCATGAGATTTTCATCAGATTTTTGTTCACTTCAAATTTCGTCAGACTTTATTCAGATTTAATCAGATTTTTAGATTTAGGTTCCACTCATTTTCATCAAATTTCATCAAATTTTCTTTTTATTTTCTTAACATTATGTTCACTTCATAATTCATCAGATTTCACCATATTTTTTTAGACGTATGTATTTTCTTTAAGCTTCATAAGATTTTCTTCAGATTTAGGTTTATATAAAAATTCATCGAATTTACTTAAGATTTCATCAGATTTTCTGCGGATTTATATTTGCTTCAAATTTCATCAGCGTTTTTTATTTCATCATATTTTCTTTAAATTTATTCTCACTTAAAATTACATCAGATTTTGTTCATACTTATGATTACTTTAGATTTCATCATATTTTCTTCAGATTTATGCTTAAGTCCGATTTAATCATATTTTCTTAAGATTTACATTCTCTTCAAATTTCATCAGATTTTCATCATAATTCATCACCGTTTCTTCAAATTTATGTTCACTTCAAATTTCATTAACTTTTCTTCAAATTTCATCTGATATCCTACAGATTTTTGTTTACATCAAGTTTCATTAGTTTTTTTTATTTCATCCAATTTTCTTCAGATTTATATAGACCTCAAATTTCATGAGTTTTTCATCAGATTTTTGTTAACTTCAAATTTCGTTAGACTTTGTTCAAATTTAATCAGATTTTCAGATTTAGGTTCCACTCATTTTCAACAAATTTTATCAAATTTTCTTTTGATTTTCTAAACATTATGTTCACTTCATAATTCATCAGATTTCACCATATTTTTTTAGACTTATGTATTTACTTCAAGCTTCATAAGATTTTCTTCAGATTTAGGTTTATATAAAAATTCATCAAATTTACTTAAGATTTCATCATTTTTCATCAGATTTTCTGCAGATTTATATTTGCTTCAAATTTCATCATATTTTCTTTAAATTTATTCTCACTTAAAATTTCATCAGATTTTCTTCAGACTTATGATTACTTCGGATTTCATCATATTTTCTTCAGATTTATGCTTAAGTCAAATTTAATCATATTTTCTTAAGATTTACATTCTCTTCAAATTTCATCAGATATTCATCATAATTCATCACAGTTTCTTCAAATTTAGGTTTACTTCAAATTTCATCTTATATCCTACATATTTTTGCTTACATCAAATTTCATCAGTTTTTTTTATTTCATCCGAATTTCTTTAGATTTATATAGACCTAAAATTTCATGAATATTTCATCAGATTTTTGTTCACTTGAAATTTCGCCAGACTTTGTTTAGATTTAATCACATTTTCAGATTTAGGTTCCACTCAATTTCAACAAATTTCATCAAATTTTCTTTTGATTTTCTTAACATTTATGTTCACTTCATAATTCATCAGATTTCAACATATTTTTATAGACTTATGTATTTAATTCAAGGTTCATAAGATTTTCTTCAGATTTAGGTTTATATCAAAATTCATCAAATTTACTTAAGATTTCTCCATTTTTCATCAGATTTTCTGCAGATTTATATTTGCTTCAAATTTCATCAGTTTTTTTATTTCATCATATTTTCTTTAAATTTATTCTCACTTAAAATTTCATCAGATTTTCTTCAGACTTATTCTTACTTCAGATTTCATCATATTTTCTTCAAATTTATGCTAAAGTCAGATTTAATCATATTTTCTTAAGATTTACATTCTCTTCAAATTTCATCAGATTTTCATCATAATTCATCACAGTTTCTTCAAATTTAGGTTCACGTCAAATTTCATCTTATATCCTACATATTTTTGTTTACGTCAAGTTTCATCAGTTTTTTTTTATTTCATCCGATTTTCTTCAGATTTATATAGACCTCCAATTTCATGAGTATTTCATCAGATTTTTGTTCACTTCAAATTTCGTCAGACTTTTTTCAGATTTAATCAGATTTTCAGATGTAGGTTCCACTCAATTTCAACAAATTTCATCAAATTTTCTTTTGATTTTCTTAACATTTATTTTCACTTCATAATTCATCAGATTTCACCATATTTTTATAGACTTATGTATTTATTTCAAGGTTCATAAGATTTTCTTCAGATTTAGGTTTATATCAAAATTCATCAAATTTACTTAAGATTTCTCCATTTTTCATCAGATTTTCTTTAGATTTATATTTGCTTCAAATTTCATCAGTTTTTTTTATTTCATCATATTTTCTTTAAATTTATTCTCACTTAAAATTTTATCAGTTTTTCTTCAGACTTATGATTACTTCAGATTTCATCATATTTTCTTCAGATTTATGCTTAAGTCAGATTTAATCATATTTTCTTAAGATTTACATTCTCTTCAAATTTCATCAGATTTTCATAATAATTCATCACAGTTTCTTCAAATTTACGTTCACTTCAAATTTCATTAAATTTTCTTCAAATTTCATCTAATATCCTACAGTTTTTTGTTTACATCAAGTTTCATCAGTTTTTTTTTTATTTCATCCGATTTTCTTCAGATTTATATAGACCTCAAATTTCATGAGATTTTCATCAGATTTTTGTTCACTTCAAATTTCGTCAGACTTTATTCAGATTTAATCAGATTTTTAGATTTAGGTTCCACTCATTTTCATCAAATTTCATCAAATTTTCTTTTGATTTTCTTAACATTATGTTCACTTCATAATTCATCAGATTTCACCATATTTTTTTAGACTTATGTATTTTCTTTAAGCTTCATAAGATTTTCTTCAGATTTAGGTTTATATAAAAATTCATCGAATTTACTTAAGATTTCATCAGATTTTCTGCGGATTTATATTTGCTTCAAATTTCATCAGCGTTTTTTATTTCATCATATTTTCTTTAAATTTATTCTCACTTAAAATTACATCAGATTTTCTTTATACTTATGATTACTTTAGATTTCATCATATTTTCTTCAGATTTATGCTTAAGTCCGATTTAATCATATTTTCTTAAGATTTACATTCTCTTCAAATTTCATCAGATTTTCATCATAATTCATCACCGTTTCTTCAAATTTATGTTCACTTCAAATTTCATTGACTTTTCTTCAAATTTCATCTGATATCCTACAGATTTTTGTTTACATCAAGTTTCATTAGTTTTTTTTATTTCATCCGATTTTCTTCAGATTTATATAGACCTCAAATTTCATGAGTTTTTCATCAGATTTTTGTTAACTTCAAATTTCGTTAGACATTGTTCAAATTTAATCAGATTTTCAGATTTAGGTTCCACTCATTTTCAACAAATTTTATCAAATTTTCTTTTGATTTTCTAAAGATTATGTTCACTTCATAATTCATCAGATTTCACCATATTTTTTTAGACTTATGTATTTACTTCAAGCTTCATAAGATTTTCTTCAGATTTAGGTTTATATAAAAATTCATCAAATTTACTTAAGATTTCATCATTTTTCATCAGATTTTCTGCAGATTTATATTTGCTTCAAATTTCATCATATTTTCTTTAAATTTATTCTCCATTAAAATTTCATCAGATTTTCTTCAGACTTATGATTACTTCATATTTCATCATATTTTCTTCAGATTTATGCTTAAGTCAAATTTAATCATATTTTCTTAAGATTTACATTCTCTTCAAATTTCATCAGATATTCATCATAATTCATCACAGTTTCTTCAAAACGATGCTAAGGGGAAGAATCACAACGATGCCCTGCATGTCTCCATTAAATGTAGGGGTAGTACTCTTACACATGTATTGGTGGATACTGGTTCCTCATTGAACGTTTAGCCTAAGAAAGCTCTAGACCGGTTGGACTTTGAAGGGTTGGAGTTGAAACCAAGCAACATTGTTGTTAGGGCCTTTGATGGGTCTAAAAGGATGGTGCACGGAGAAGTTGATATCCCGGTTAAGGTTGGTTCTCAGGTTTTTAACTCTACATTATATGTGATGGACATTCGGCCATCTTATTCTTATTTGCTGGGTCATCCATGGATCCACAAAGCTGGGGCCGTAACCTCAACGCTCCACCAGAAGCTAAAGTACTCAGTCAAAGGGAAGATTGTGACAGTACAAGGAGAGGAAGAGTACATGGTTAGCCACCTTAACTCTTTTCGATACGTAGAGATGGATGGGGAGTTCATTGAGACCCCATTTCAGAATTTTGAAGAGGTTCCCCAGACACTGGCGTCAACTGAGATTGTTGTTGAAGATTCTCCTATGAAGATGGCTTCCTTTAAGGAAGTCCGGGCTGTTGTCGAGAAAGGTGGGTGTGCAAATTGGGGCCAACTCCCTGATTTTACACAGAAGTCTAACAAGTTTGGTTTGGGTTTCACTGCAGAAGCTCAAAAGGCTGTTCGGAGTGCACGGATCGGAAGGCCTCCCGTGTTCATCAGCAACTCGAGAGTGAATGCCATTGAAGACGATGTGGAAGAGTCTGAGTTCGACAACTGGATCTATCCTATGACCGACGGTGGACCAAGCAACTGGACAACAAAGGACTTCACCCCTATTTCTTTTGTTACCCAATAATGAAACTTTTTGTTTTGAATTTGTAACAGACAATGTTTTAAACTTTATGGCCCGATGTCTTACCCGGGGCACTGTGGTTTCATTTGTGAGGGCTTTGTGTGTGTCATTTTCATATATCATTAATAAAAGCATTGGAGGTTTCTTGCATTTAAAATTTTGCGCTCCTTGTTTTTGTTATTATTATATATTACAAAACAACTATTTTACACACACTCACATATACAGGTCTACATCCACTATGGATCTTACTGGTACTGACTCTGCTACTGCTAGTTATGAATTCGAAAGTCCAATCAACTTAGTCGAAGACGAAGGTGAAGATGATTGCGAAGTGCCTGGTGAACTTGCAAGACTGTTACTTCAGGAAGAGAGGGCTATACAGCCGCATGAAGAGCCGGTGGAATCAGTGAATCTGGGTACAGAGGTAGGCAAGAAGGAAGTTAAGATCGATGCAAATCTGGAGCTTAGTGTGAAGCAACGGTTGATTCAGATGCTACATGACTATGTTGAGATCTTTGCCTGGTCTTACGAAGACATGCCTGGGTTGAATACCGATATTGTGGTTCATTGCCTGCCTACCAAGGAAGATTATCCTCAAGTGAAACAGAAGGTCCACCGAATGCGCCCAAAGATGTCTGAGAAAATCAAGGCCGAGGTTATGAAACAGTTCGAAGCCGGTTTTCTAGCAGTGACTTCTTACTTCAGATTTCATCATATTTTCTTCAAATTTATGCTAAAGTCAGATTTAATCATATTTTCTTAAGATTTACATTCTCTTCAAATTTCATCAGATTTTCATCATAATTCATCACAGTTTCTTCAAATTTAGGTTCACGTCAAATTTCATCTTATATCCTACATATTTTTGTTTACGACAAGTTTCATCAGTTTTTTTTATTTCATCCGATTTTCTTCAGATTTATATAGACCTCCAATTTCATGAGTATTTCATCAGATTTTTGTTCACTTCAAATTTCGTCAGACTTTTTTCAGATTTAATCAGATTTTCAGATGTAGGTTCCACTCAATTTCAACAAATTTCATCAAATTTTCTTTTGATTTTTTCTTAACATTTATTTTCACTTCATAATTCATCAGATTTCACCATATTTTTATAGACTTATGTATTTATTTCAAGGTTCATAAGATTTTCTTCAGATTTAGGTTTATATCAAAATTCATCAAATTTACTTAAGATTTCTCCATTTTTCATCAGATTTTCTTTAGATTTATATTTGCTTCAAATTTCATCAGTTTTTTTTATTTCATCATATTTTCTTTAAATTTATTCTCACTTAAAATTTTATCAGTTTTTTTCAGACTTATGATTACTTCAGATCTCATCATATTTTCTTCAGATTTATGCTTAAGTCAGATTTAATCATATTTTCTTAAGATTTACATTCTCTTCAAATTTCATCAGATTTTCATAATAATTCATCACAGTTTCTTCAAATTTACGTTCACTTCAAATTTCATTAAATTTTCTTCAAATTTCATCTAATATCCTACAGTTTTTTGTTTACATCAAGTTTCATCAGTTTTTTTTATTTCATCCGATTTTCTTCAGATTTATATAGACCTCAAATTTCATGAGATTTTCATCAGATTTTTGTTCACTTCAAATTTCGTCAGACTTTATTCAGATTTAATCAGATTTTTAGATTTAGGTTCCACTCATTTTCATCAAATTTCATCAAATTTTCTTTTTATTTTCTTAACATTATGTTCACTTCATAATTCATCAGATTTCACCATATTTTTTTAGACGTATGTATTTTCTTTAAGCTTCATAAGATTTTCTTCAGATTTAGGTTTATATAAAAATTCATCGAATTTACTTAAGATTTCATCAGATTTTCTGCGGATTTATATTTGCTTCAAATTTCATCAGCGTTTTTTATTTCATCATATTTTCTTTAAATTTATTCTCACTTAAAATTACATCAGATTTTGTTCATACTTATGATTACTTTAGATTTCATCATATTTTCTTCAGATTTATGCTTAAGTCCGATTTAATCATATTTTCTTAAGATTTACATTCTCTTCAAATTTCATCAGATTTTCATCATAATTCATCATAGTTTCTTCAAATTTAGGTTCACGTCAAATTTCATCTTATATCCTACAGATTTTTGTTTACGTCAAGTTTCATAAGTTTTTTTTATTTCATCCGATTTTCTTCAGATTTATATAGACCTAAAATTTCATGAGTATTTCATCAGATTTTTGTTCACTTCAAATTTCGTCAGACTTTGTTCAGACTTAATGAGATTTTCAGATTTAGGTTCCACTCAATTTCATCAAATATCATATAATTTTCTTTTGATTTTCTTAACATTTATGTTCACTTCATAATTCATCAGATTTCACCATATTTTTATAGACTTATGTATTTACTTCAAGGTTCGTAAGATTTTCTTCAGATTTAGGTTTATATCAAAATTCATCAAATTTACTTAAGATTTCTCCATTTTTCATCAGATTTTCTGCAGATTTATATTTGCTTCAAATTTCATCATATTTTCTTTAAATTTATTCTCACTTAAAATTTCATCATATTTTCTTCAGACTTATGATTACTTCAGATTTCATCATATTTTCTTCAGATTTATGCTTAAGTCAGATTTAATCATATTTTCTTAAGATTTACATTCTCTTCAAATTTCATCAGATATTCATCATAATTCATCACAGTTTCTTCAAATTTAGGTTTACTTCAAATTTCATCTTATATCCTACAGATTTTTGCTTACATCAACTTTCATCAGTTTTTTTTATTTCATCAGAATTTCTTCAGATTTATATAGACCTAAAATTTCATGAATATTTCATCAGATTTTTGTTCACTTCAAATTTCGCCAGACTTTGGTTAGATTTAATCACATTTTCAGATTTAGGTTCCACTCAATTTCAACAAATTTCATCAAATTTTCTTTTGATTTTCTTAACATTTATGTTCACTTCATAATTCATCAGATTTCAACATATTTTTATAGACTTATGTATTTAATTCAAGGTTCATAAGATTTTCTTCAGATTTAGGTTTATATAAAAATTCATCAAATTTACTTAAGATTTCTCCATTTTTCATCAGATTTTCTGCAGATTTATATTTGCTACAAATTTCATCAGTTTTTTTATTTCATCATATTTTCTTTAAATTTATTCTCACTTAAAATTTCATCAGATTTTCTTCAGACTTATTCTTACTTCAGATTTCATCATATTTTCTTCAAATTTATGCTAAAGTCAGATTTAATCATATTTTCTTAAGATTTACATTCTCTTCAAATTTCATCAGATTTTCATCATAATTCATCACAGTTTCTTCAAATTTAGGTTCACGTCAAATTTCATCTTATATCCTACATATTTTTGTTTACGTCAAGTTTCATCAGTTTTTTTTTATTTCATCCGATTTTCTTCAGATTTATATAGACCTCCAATTTCATGAGTATTTCATCAGATTTTTGTTCACTTCAAATTTCGTCAGACTTTTTTCAGATTTAATCAGATTTTCAGATGTAGGTTCCACTCAATTTCAACAAATTTCATCAAATTTTCTTTTGATTTTCTTAACATTTATTTTCACTTCATAATTCATCAGATTTCACCATATTTTTATAGACTTATGTATTTATTTCAAGGTTCATAAGATTTTCTTCAGATTTAGGTTTATATCAAAATTCATCAAATTTACTTAAGATTTCTCCATTTTTCATCAGATTTTCTGCAGATTTATATTTGCTTCAAATTTCATCAGTTTTTTTTATTTCATCATATTTTCTTTAAATTTATTCTCACTTAAAATTTTATCAGTTTTTCTTCAGACTTATGATTACTTCAGATTTCATCATATTTTCTTCAGATTTATGCTTAAGTCAGATTTAATCATATTTTCTTAAGATTTACATTCTCTTCAAATTTCATCAGATTTTCATAATAATTCATCACAGTTTCTTCAAATTTACGTTCACTTCAAATTTCATTAAATTTTCTTCAAATTTCATCTAATATCCTACAGTTTTTTGTTTACATCAAGTTTCATCAGTTTTTTTTTTATTTCATCCGATTTTCTTCAGATTTATATAGACCTCAAATTTCATGAGATTTTCATCAGATTTTTGTTCACTTCAAATTTCGTCAGACTTTATTCAGATTTAATCAGATTTTTAGATTTAGGTTCCACTCATTTTCATCAAATTTCATCAAATTTTCTTTTTATTTTCTTAACATTATGTTCACTTCATAATTCATCAGATTTCACCATATTTTTTTAGACGTATGTATTTTCTTTAAGCTTCATAAGATTTTCTTCAGATTAAGGTTTATATAAAAATTCATCGAATTTACTTAAGATTTCATCAGATTTTCTGCGGATTTATATTTGCTTCAAATTTCATCAGCGTTTTTTATTTCATCATATTTTCTTTAAATTTATTCTCACTTAAAATTACATCAGATTTTGTTCATACTTATGATATCTTTAGATTTCATCATATTTTCTTCAGATTTATGCTTAAGTCCGATTTAATCATATTTTCTTAAGATTTACATTCTCTTCAAATTTCATCAGATTTTCATCATAATTCATCACCGTTTCTTCAAATTTATGTTCACTTCAAATTTCATTAACTTTCTTCAAATTTCATCTGATATCCTACAGATTTTTGTTTACATCAAGTTTCATTAGTTTTTTTTTATTTCATCCAATTTTCTTCAGATTTATATAGACCTCAAATTTCATGAGTTTTTCATCAGATTTTTGTTAACTTCAAATTTCGTTAGACTTTGTTCAAATTTAATCAGATTTTCAGATTTAGGTTCCACTCATTTTCAACAAATTTTATCAAATTTTCTTTTGATTTTCTAAACATTATGTTCACTTCATAATTCATCAGATTTCACCATATTTTTTTAGACTTATGTATTTACTTCAAGCTTCATAAGATTTTCTTCAGATTTAGGTTTATATAAAAATTCATCAAATTTACTTAAGATTTCATCATTTTTCATCAGATTTTCTGCAGATTTATATTGCTTCAAATTTCATCATATTTTCTTTAAATTTATTCTCACTTAAAATTTCATCAGATTTTCTTCAGACTTATGATTACTTCAGATTTCATCATATTTTCTTCAGATTTATGCTTAAGTCAGATTTAATCATATTTTCTTAAGATTTACATTCTCTTCAAATTTCATCAGATATTCATCATAATTCATCACAGTTTCTTGAAATTTAGGTTTACTTCAAATTTCATCCTTATATCCTACAGATTTTTGCTTACATCAAATTTCATCAGTTTTTTTTATTTCATCCGAATTTCTTCAGATTTATATAAACCTAAAATTTCATGAATATTTCATCAGATTTTTGTTCACTTCAAATTTCGCCAGACTTTGTTTAGATTTAATCACATTTTCAGATTTAGGTTCCACTCAATTCAACAAATTTCATCAAATTTTCTTTTGATTTTCTTAACATTTATGTTCACTTCATAATTCATCAGATTTCAACATATTTTTATAGACTTATGTATTAATTCAAGGTTCATAAGATTTTCTTCAGATTTAGGTTTATATCAAAATTCATCAAATTTACTTAAGATTTCTCCATTTTTCATCAGATTTTCTGCAGATTTATATTTGCTTCAAATTTCATCAGTTTTTTTATTTCATCATATTTTCTTTAAATTTATTCTCACTTAAATTTCATCAGATTTTCTTCAGACTTATTCTTACTTCAGATTTCATCATATTTTCTTCAAATTTATGCCTAAAGTCAGATTTAATCATATTTTCTTAAGATTTACATTCTCCTTCAAATTTCATCAGATTTTCATCATAATTCATCACAGTTTCTTCAAATTTAGGTTCACGTCAAATTTCATCTTATATCCTACATATTTTTGTTTACGTCAAGTTTCATCAGTTTTTTTTTATTTCATCCGATTTTCTTCAGATTTATATAGACCTCCAATTTCATGAGTATTTCATCAGATTTTTGTTCACTTCAAATTTCGTCAGACTTTTTTCAGATTTAATCAGATTTTCAGATGTAGGTTCCACTCAATTTCAACAAATTTCATCAAATTTTCTTTTGATTTTCTTAACATTTATTTTCACTTCATAATTCATCAGATTTCACCATATTTTTATAGACTTATGTATTTATTTCAAGGTTCATAAGATTTTCTTCAGATTTAGGTTTATATCAAAATTCATCAAATTTACTTAAGATTTCTCCATTTTTCATCAGATTTTCTTTAGATTTATATTTGCTTCAAATTTCATCAGTTTTTTTTATTTCATCATATTTTCTTTAAATTTATTCTCACTTAAAATTTTATCAGTTTTCTTCAGACTTATGATTACTTCAGATTTCATCATATTTTCTTCAGATTTATGCTTAAGTCAGATTTAATCATATTTTCTTAAGATTTACATTCTCTTCAAATTTCATCAGATTTTCATAATAATTCATCACAGTTTCTTCAAATTTACGTTCACTTCAAATTTCATTAAATTTTCTTCAAATTTCATCTAATATCCTACAGTTTTTTGTTTACATCAAGTTTCATCAGTTTTTTTTATTTCATCCGATTTTCTTCAGATTATATAAGACCTCAAATTTCATGAGATTTTCATCAGATTTTTGTTCACTTCAAATTTTCGTTAGACTTTATTCAGATTTAATCAGATTTTTAGATTTAGGTTCCACTCATTTTCATCAAATTTCATCAATTTTCTTTTTATTTTCTTAACATTATGTTCACTTCATAATTCATCAGATTTCACCATATTTTTTAGACGTATGTATTTTCTTTAAGCTTCATAAGATTTTCTTCAGATTTAGGTTTATATAAAAATTCATCGGAATTTACTTAAGATTTCATCAGATTTTCTGCGGATTTATATTTGCTTCAAATTTCATCAGCGTTTTTTTATTTCATCATATTTTCTTTAAATTTATTCTCACTTAAAATTACATCAGATTTTGTTCATACTTATGATTACTTTAGATTTCATCA